>CM032392.1:1159539-1583526 GCA_019049475.1 Eueides isabella
CGCATCTAGTAAATAATAACTAGCCCGCTTCGCATAAAATGTAGGTCGGTGAAGTGTAGCCGTTAGTTGCAAGTCGCAACACTGCCGCACGCAATGCCGTACCTCAGCTCTCCCTATTCTAGTCACTCACTGCAACGTTATTGCATCCGCTTCGTGCTTCATTGTTTAACCAACACACGTCGATGGGTAGGTATTATATTGCTAGGCATATTTACATTTATTCTTTTAACGGTACTTAAGTTTAAATTTTATTAATGTCTCACAGTAAAAGATATAAGATGTAATATATGAAAAATAAATTGTACAATGGCACATGTTAATAATATATATTTGTAGACTTAGTACTACTTAATCGAATAGAGCAATGAATGGTGTCATAATTGTTACGTACTACATATTCAGGAAAGTGACTCATGTATTATAGTCAGTAGTTTCGCGCACTTTTGTCTGCACGTCATTGGTTACTAGACCGGTAGTGTCAGTGTTCTGAAATTTAATGAGCTACTCAAACAATGTAAATACATAAAGAATTATATAGTTACATATTTGAATCTATGGTAACTTATTGTTGATAAAACGTGTCAGATATATTATTTGTGAAGTCGTTTATATAATATATATAATTATTATAAAGTTGATAATTTGTAGAAATTATCTATTTTCTAAGAAGATTGAATACTACTTAAAATTATATTATTATAATGGTTAAAATATTTCCAACGAAATTTTTAATTCCAAATTGCTTATAGTGTTTATAAATATCGTACACAAAGTATGACAAACTTGACCTCAGGATTGCGTTACACGTATAATTTATATCCATTACATAATATGGGTATCTCTCGTATCACATATATCCTTATCTCCGGATCAACTTGTTGTAATGGTGAACTATGTTAAACCAATGTCTGTAACCGGTTTTATTTCTACATACATTTCCTATACTTTTTCAATAACGGTAATAAATATTTTCCAACTTCGACTTACAATTTGAACACGTCAATAGTTTGAATATCTTAAGGTGGCCATTTAAATTTCGAATTTATTATTTAACATTCATCATAAACGCGGTAAATAGTGGAATAATAGGTTTATTTATTATTCAATGATGCTAACATTCATTAATTCATAGTAACAAAGGATTTACATGTTTCAGTGAATCGTATCCGATAGAAAACATATAGATATTTCGAGGAAATATAAGTATAATGAGCAGTAATTACTATTCAAGGTGTGTCGTCAACGAGTTTCTTCTAGTAATTGTCATTTATTTACGATGTTTGCGTCAGAAACGGGACGTCCTATCGTATTGCGTAACTGGTTTAGCATTTGCAAGTCAGCTGCTTCTTGTAACGATGTACCTATAAGCCGTTGTGTGGATTGTGCGTTAGTAATGGATGTTATAGTAAACATGCAGCTTGCGGTTAGCACGTGCCAGGCAGGTGTATGCCGGCTGCCATAACACCTGTCACCACATCAGCTGCTTCTTGCTAAGCTTCTTGCGCTTATAAAGTTCACCACACCATAATCTTCAAATTACATTAATTTATTCGTTCATGAAATAACGCCTTTGTCAAAAAATAGAAAAAATCCTACTCGATATTTAGTGCTTAAATGATGTTATCGTCTTGTCAACATTCTTCTAGTAGCGTAATAGTTCTACGTAATATTGTATAATATCTATTCATAGATATGAAGTGTCGCTCATAGTAACAGTTTTATTAGATTAGATACTCATACTTTAACACAGCTATCAATCAAGAAACATTGATACTTTGAGTAACTCTTTTTGGAAAACCGTAACATTCTTAATGCAAATCAATGTAAAAATTTACATAAGTAATCTCTGCTTCATTACTTTCTTTGTAATAGGTACTTTTATTTCTCGCAAAAGCGGTCTCGTGTCAAAAAGCTAAAAAAATATTTTTATGTTGTTTTCGCAAACAGCTTGTTTTATGACGACCGGTTATTTAAGCCGCCCTCGACGCGTGCCGTGTTCTTTTTATGTAGGTGTGCAATTAACTCACAGATGCAATGGCACTGACCTTGCACCATTTACCTTTTTAAAATTCTTTGATTTCATCTACTTATTACATAAAAAAAGATACATTATAAGTATATTTTGAAATTTCGAAGTGAAACAAAATTGTGTATCATTTCTCATTTCTGTTTCCATATAACTTTGTTATGGGTATTATAAGTGAACATTATAGATTACATCACACTACGTTGAACGAGTTTATGCGTATAATACGAGCTTGTGGGAACGGTTCAGCGAGTTGCGCATGGTAACAAAATAGCGGGTCGAACCGGATTCTTTTACAATTTAGGCATAGATAGGAAGGATTAGGAATAGAATTCAGTTGTGTGTACATAAAGTAAATAAGTATAGTACATTATGTTGAGTGCTTCCCGTGCGCTGTGCGTTTTAGACGCGGTCCTCGACCCTACCCAAAGAGTGCATCTAAGTTAAGCAAGATGCGCGGGCGGGGTGCACCACTTTCCCCCTTGCCCCTCACAGCGTGCGCCGCGTCACGTACGCCGGGCCCTTCCCGTTTACATGCAGGATAGTTACAGCAAAGGGCAGCGCGCGCAACGCTCTACCTCTATCGAATTCGTCGGCTAAGGGAGTACGCGTTAAAAGCTGTGCGGTCTCCCTCCCCATACCATCTTCGCCCTTCAGCTTTTGGAGCTGTGCGTCCCGTCGCGGTGCCACTCACCCCTCAGTAGGGAGGTGACTTGTTGTACTCTGCGGCCTTCGTTTGGGAATAAATCATTATATTTTCTAAAAGAAATAGGTCAGATTATTTGAAATACAAAACAGGATCGTGTCGCGATGATGGCCGGCCGCGGTCGTCGACACTAACGGATCCCTATTTATACCTGCGTTAGTGCACCGGAACTCGCTCGCTGCACTCGATGCAAACATCTTGTCTCTGTCAATGACCCCTAAGCATTTAAGCATTTGTTTCCTGGATCATATAGCACCATAAGTAACATACATTTTGAATTTAAAATAGTATTAGAGCACATGAATAAATAACTATATTTTCGTTTCGTGAGTGATCACGCAAAGTAATAAATCTATTTATATTTAGTTTATCTTACAAGATAATGTAGCAATACTTTCGTGATTGTTTATGCCCTTCGTTTACGTATTGCGTCATTCGCCTACATGACGAGTAGGGCAGTCACCTACGTAGGTACCTAAAACATGAACTGTGTCAAGCAGCTGTCCTACTTTTTGCTATGCTATCTAAAACAACTCTTGTTTATATGCCAAAAGATAGGGCAAGCTTTGTTTATAATGCGCTAACTCACAATTCAATGCCATCTTATCATATTCTTATAATATTTTTGTTTATTAAAATGCTTGTAATAGTGTAGTTCTGCTGCTCCAACGAATTTATAATTAATATAAAAATTTTATTATCTTAAAAACTTATAATGTGATTATAAGGGTGTACCTAATAATTACATCATAGCTTACAGTCTTCAGATACTATAATCAGATATAGTACATACAGTTGAACACGAGCTAGCGGCGAGCGATGGCCGCTAAGGAATTTCCGCGAAAAAAGCCGCACGTCACACGCGTCACCAACACTACGTCACAGTACAAGGCCGAGCTCATTGCTCACAGGTTTAAGTAATTACAATAATATGTACAATGTTACGATTTACTAAAAATTATAATCAAGCAATAACATTAATTGAGAATTAATAAAAAAATATATAACATATTTTATAAAATGAAAATATATCGAAAAATTAAGGATATTGAAAACCAGTTAGTTTTTATTAGCATGTTACTTGTATATAACTAATATTTTAGTATAATAAAAATGGAATATTTTGACAAACAGTTGGTAAACATACGGTTTTGGTCACGTTTACGGAATTACCGAATTTTATTTGTAAATTAAACAGCAATGGTATTAGTTGTCTGGCATTTCCCAAAGTTTTTGGCTTTTCCGAATCTGTTAGATAATTCTAATAATGTTAATTTAATTTATTAGTCACATAGGTTATTCTCGTTTTCCTGCAAGCGTAACTTCCTAATGACTCACTAGTGTTGTGGCATCTAACGGATTCTATGTAATCGACATTCTTTTAATAAATAGTATCAAGTGATTTCTCACGGATGTAGAACTATACTGATGTAGTTTCCATCATCTACAATGGGCATTAGAAAGCGACTGGTGACCGCAAACCGGTGTTGTAGAAGGGCTTCATACTGTATACAAAGTTTACGAAATAGTATTACGTCACTGGTAACATGCCGGTAACTTTACATACCATGCCTTTTGTAATAGCCCAAAAGTAGGTATAGTTTAAAATGCAGCATTACTTACGTATGTGCTAGTACCGTGCTATTGTCTGATATAACATCTATGACATTGATGGCTTTAAAATTTCTCATGGAGGGTTCAACCCTTCTAAATTGCAATATTAGGGATGGGGCAGGCTTTTAATTCTACTGGATAAAAATAGGTATTGGACTTGTTACGACACTTGTATGTTGTGAATTGTTAGGGAACTTCTCAAGGGCACTCCGACGTTTGTAATGTAATAATAGCACACTGTTCAATTTTTGGTCATAGGGGAATTTGATTTTGCATAATCCTATGCGAGTTTGTGATGAACGTTTAAATTTACGTAGTGCCTTATAGATTTATTTTATTTTGCGTAATTATCCCTACGATAATTATTACATTAAATAAATCAGATTTACAATTTTTTGTCATATATTTTGCGTCATATACACCTTGTACTCACAGTTTTTTATTTATTCTTCTTCACAGCCATTTATGCACGATAACAACCGATTAAATGTCAAAAATAATAGCTACAAAAGTATTTATCTATTAAAATATGCGTCTTTATAATAATTGATGTTTCGTGTAGAAATGCAACAACTGATAATATCTTGTATGCATTTGTACCATTCTAAAATGCAGTAGCGATGAGCACGTTCCTTCCTTATTACACGACCTCGATTTCATTTACACTTTGCGTCTTATATACGGCATGCACAATAATTATTCCAGTAGCTGGTATTGAGGCCTGTCGTGGCGCAGCGGCACAAGAGTGTGTCTGTAACCGACAAGTTCTGGGTTCGATCCCCAGTCGAGAAAATGAAATATTTAATATTTTCAATTGAAATATTTAATGTTCTTCGCTCTGGTAATAAGGCAAAGCGCGGCGTTGAGTTCCGCCACGCATCACGCAATGCCTCAAATTCGGCGGAAAGTGGGGAACGAAAGTGGAACGGAGTGTCATAAAACTAGGTTTCACTTCCGTTCCCTGTGCCTACCTTGACTAGTGCGGGATACAGCGTGAAGCTGAGAACAAGGTCAAAATAGATAGGTTTCAAATCATTCTGCTCTTGTCTTTAATCAATTTTTTCCTTATAACTGTTTATATTCCAGAAATGCGTGAAGTATATATTTTATAGATGATAACGTTAGGTATGGTTTTAACTATTTACAACAGGTCCAAAGTACCGTAACTGTGGCCTCTACGTGCTTGGCTGCAGTTCTCGGTGACTTTAAACCGGATAAACGGCTTATTTCTAATGCTTTATTACTTAGTTCCTTACTTGTGTTAGAATTTAACAATCTTTCTATGTCTTTTAAAAATAAATAATAATAATAAATAAGCATAGTTTCTAAGATTTTACAAATAAATGTTAAGATAGCTAGACCGCTTATCCACGAGCTAGCTTTTAGACTATTTATATATTAGAATAAACATCAGATGTGGGTCATGGAAAAAAGCATTTCGCAGGTTATTGAAATATGCATATAATTCCAATATAAACAACAATATATAACAATAAAGCGTTACATTAGAATTAGCCGATTCTGGCAGGAAGATAGCGAAATAGTATCAAAAGCCGACCATTTCGAGTAGGCGTATTTGTGGTAGTTATCGAATGAGCTAAGTGGGTCAACTGGTATGACGGCAGCGATAAACGAGCCCTCAACTGTTCATTATCAATATGTGCAATACACGTTAGCTGAATTGACTCGAAAATTAATCACATTGCTTGTATCAAAACTTGCGCACTTATTATGTGACAAGTTATTTTAATACTTCTTTGTTACAGGAAATTTGTTTCACAATAGGATTCGTCGACGTAATCAAATGAAACCTGTAAAAGAGAAGAAACAATCGAACTTCTTCGCAAAAAATTTTATTATTGATTAAAAAGTTACAAAAGTTTTAAAGTAAAAGGAGGAAATATAAAATCTAATGTAACAGAACTAAATTAGCATACGGCTGTATAAATGTTTCTTTGTATCAATGCAGCTGCATTCTGTTGCCGTGGCACCAAGGCCGTGATGCAATGTACGTTAGGTGAATTATAGGTAGATGTTCTATGCATCGTGTGATTGCATCACGATGCACTTGGTTGCAGAGATTACACAGAACACATATATTTTCTTATATACTTGACTATAATTATATTCTTTTAATAATTATATTGATTTCAAAAATATGAAATCATAATAATATTTGCGAATATATAGTTCATTTAGTATTAGAAAGTTTTGACCTACGACTATAACTTTACTTGGTCAGGCTCTAGCCTCGTGCCCTCGTGTTACTGGGGAAGTGGGTTATTATAACAATTAAGTAACAATCATTCCCCTTCGCAATATTACGGGTGGCGCGTCGCCGTCGCTGTGGGAAAATCTAGAGTCTTCGCAGTAGCTAAGTAACGGGATCTGGACGGAAGCACATGGGGCGCACCTAGTGACAACTATGTAACTTGTGTTATGTAAAGTGAATGCGCGGTGCAATACTATGACGAATAGCAATTGAACTCTATAAATAGCGGTCGATCCGTCCTTGAGCTGCCGCGAGTGCTTTAAACTAGGTCAGGCCGAACTGCCTCATGGCGTTACCCTTCCTCTCGCTCCACCCCGCGCTGCTTCGCCCGTTCCTTCTATTCCTCGCGCCATCTCATTAATAACTTGATAAATATTATATGTGCCACATTCCATACAATGCATTATGTACAAATTTTACCTTTATTATTTCGTGAAGATATAAACTAAGTACACTCAGCTGACGATGTTTGTTTTTTTTTTTTTCATTCTTTCACTATGTTGTACTGGATGGCCAGATGTTCATTCATTGTTGCAACTTGTGGTATAATGTTTTTTTATGCCAGCCGGCTTTACATTACTTTTTATTTGTATTGTATAAGCTCTGAATACATTCCGTTGATTTTGCTACCTGCTTGTTTTGATAACAATGCTGGGCAGGTAGGCAGATTACAATTTTGCCCTTCTCTCCCATGGATCGTTATGTTACGTTTATGGTTATATCATTATAGGTACACTTTGATACTAGAAGTATATTTAATACTGGCGACCTAACATGAACTTATTGTTAGATTAATTTCAGCCTATTCTGATGTCAAAGCTATGTATCACTGTAAAGTTTCTCCCAAACTTTCATATTTACTATAGTAGTAAGATAAAATTTATAATATTTTACTCAGACCAATTTCTTTTTTTACTACTAATCTCTAACATTTTTCATTGAACCGTAAAATAATGTGTTTTTGTACGTAAAACAAAATTAAATGTTTATTTAAAAGAAACTTTTAAAGAAGAAGTATTTTTTAAGTTTCAATTAAGTTGTGTGAATTAACAACGTATTTATGTAATAGCAATGTATTTATATACATATATCTGCTTTAAATATTCTGTATATTTATAGAAATAATAATAATTGTTGCACTATTGAACGCGCGTGACAGTCGTCAAACATGATGGTTCACTCGGAAGTATAATGAATGCGTGCATATATAATGTATGTCGAGTAGCGCTGCGAGCGATCCAGTGGGAGAAAGCTTTCTTTGGGCCGCCACAGCCTTGCCTGTGTGCGTAATCGACATTTAATTTAGTGTTCGGCATCAAAGTGAACACCGGACGCCACCTGTCTCGCTCCTTTGTTTCAGTGCGCAAATGTCGGCGGAGGTCATCTAAATAAAGGCGTTATACGCGTCCGATTTGGGTTGCGATCGCTGTCTAGACGTTGCGTTGCATCGTCCGATCGATTGCACGAACGAACCTCAGACGGTCATCGACCCCGCGGGCGCATCGGTGACGTTCCGCTTCGGCGATGCGCTGCTCAATAAACTTACGGATGTTACGGACGTCTCGATTCATACTTGTACCATTTGCGTTACGCTTAACAAACTCGGACCGCATTCCAAAAACGGTGTCTTTTGTCTTAGGTACTATAAGCCATATAACAACTTACATAAAAACACTTGTCGAATACATAAATTTAAACACAGCTACTTTTTCATACGAAAACGTATTAAGTTGAAAGCTTTGAAACATAATCTTCTAAAACAAAATGGTTCATATTTCAATGTGGCTCTATCCTAATAAAATTACAAAAAAATACTTTAGTTTTGTAAACTTTCTCAAAGCTTACTTAACGCACTTACTGTTTATGACCTCTCTTTGTACTTTCTAGTAGTTATACGATCGTTGCTTTATCTTACGCGTCCT
Organism: Eueides isabella; assembly: GCA_019049475.1. Classification (NCBI taxonomy): domain Eukaryota; kingdom Metazoa; phylum Arthropoda; class Insecta; order Lepidoptera; family Nymphalidae; genus Eueides; species Eueides isabella. The sequence continues at coordinate 1,168,080 of CM032392.1, forward strand.
AATGCGTCTACCGACCTTCACGGACGGTCAAATAAAGTATAAACGACAATGCCCTCGTCGTATAATGTGAAAAAGAATTTTAAATAATAGCTAGCTTTTTCTTTTATGACCATTCCAAAGAATATTTTCAAGCAATTGACTACTTTAATTTTATTCATATACTCATAAAGCGCCTCATCGAAATTACGAAACGTACTTATTTTGTTTTACAAAGCAAGAATATTTACTAAAGTAAATATTTAATTTATAGTCATGTATAAACATAGATAATAATATATTACTATTCATACATCATACCGTATCCAATGTTGACTTTCGGCGGTGATGATTTTCCACATTAGGGCGACGAAGGCGCTGCAGATGGCTCTGTACGTCTCGCCGGGATTCTCCCGTGCGGCGGACGCTCACCTGCGCCTGGCTCTCATGTTCAAAGCCCGCCGGCACTGGGGAGCCGCTGCCATACACTTCAGGCGAGCACGACTAGCTCCACATCAAGACGCCACATTCACACGTCTCGAACTGAGTTTCCACGCTGCACACCTCCTCGAAGCCAGAGGACTACGAAAAGCTGCGAGAGATGCGTACGAGAGGCTGCTAAAAGAGCCTCAATTATCATCTACTCTGAAAGCGGACGTCTGCCGTCAATTAGGTATGCCAATTATCTAAAAATATTTTATCGTATATGTTGAATTAAAATATTACATATATAAATCATTGGTATTAATTTCATTATAAATTATAAATATTGTAAGATTGCTATATCAATATAGTTACTAATTATTTTCAAAGTTAACTGACTAATACTAATTTATCTTTAAATTAATTTCTATTCTTCCTTATTATGTTTACTACAATAAAACGATGTGACGTATATTGTTAAGGTAAAATTAATCACAGGTTGGTTGTACCATCGGTGTGCGTCTCTCGGTGAGCCGGCAGCTCGCGCTAGAGCCGCTATTTGGTGCCTCCAGCGCGCTGTCGTAGCAGAACCGGAATCGGGCGCGGGACTTTATCTTCTAGGAAGATGTTTTGCAGCTCAGGGCAAAGTTCATGACGCGTTTATTGCTTATAGAAATTCTGTGGAGAAATCGGAAGGCAATGCTGACACCTGGTGTTCCATTGGGTGGGTATTTTCTCAAATCTAATAACTCATTCTAATTTTAAAACAAGAGGAATGTCGTGGTAATAAGGCAAAGCGCGGCGTTGAGTTCCGCCACTCAACACGTAATACCTCAAATTCGGCGGAAAGTGGGGAACGGGAGTGGAACGTAGTGTCATAACACTAGGTTTTACTTCCTTTCCCTCTGCCTACCCTGCCTGGTGCGGGATACAGCGTGAAGCTGAGGAATGTCGTGGCAAAGCGTCACAAAGGTGTAAACGATCTGTTGTGGATTCGATCCCCACTCGGGAAAATGAAGTATTTAGTATTTTCAAATTAAATATTTAGTGTTTTAATTTCCTTGCTCTGGCAAAGAGGTGAAAGCGCGGCGTTGTTTTCCGCCACTCAATTCACACTGCCTCAAATTCGGCGGAAAGTGGGAATTGGAACTGAGTGTGTTTACACTAGGTTCCCAAGTTCCCTACTCTGCCATGTGCGTAATACAACGTGAAGCTGAGTTGAGTTTAGTAGTAGTTAAACATAAAAATTGCAAGTAACAATTGACGATTTGTCTGTTAGTACTGCGCCGCGGCAGTGACTTGAGATTAACGTGGTATATTTGTCGCGTGGCAGCGTGCTGTACCAGCAGCAGAACCAGCCGATGGACGCGCTGCAGGCGTACATCTGCGCGGTGCAGCTGGACAAGGGGCACTCGGCGGCGTGGACCAACCTGGGCAGCCTGTACGAGAGCTGCGCGATGGCGCGCGACGCCTTCGCGTGCTACAACAACGGCGGCGCGCGCGCCTCGCTGGCCGGCCAGCGCCTGGCCTTCCTGCGCGCGCACCTCGCGCACGCGCCCGTGCCCTCCGTCACCGGCAAGTGAGTACGACTGACTAAACTTAACTACGAAATAATAACTTAATATCATGATCACATTGTTGACCTTTTTTTTACTTTAGCATTCGGTATACTTCACTTCTACTTTGAGTAAGAAAAATTTGGCCTGATACTCATTAGAGCTTAGATAAGAACAAAAAGTCATGTGAACAACATCGATAATAAATTATGATTTGTTCGATGTTGACAATGAGAACCACATAAAAAAAAGTGAATATATGTTTTCCCTAAAATAAAAATTATATTCATTACTTAACAAATGTTTACTACTCAAATATTTATGTAAGTACTTCTCTCTGCTTTTTTAATTCAAGTCTACAGAGTAATCGGAGAGAACCTAGTTCGATAGAACATATAGCCGGCTACTATTCCACTGCGTTAAGAGGGTATCTAAGAACAAATTAATAATTTCAATTATTATGACCAGTGTAGTGCGAAATATTTTTACTATATATTCTTATACCATATCCTTCGTTGTGTTTCTTCTTGGTAAATTCTGCTAAAACGCATTAAATAAGCTTTTCGCGATAATACATTAATTTAAAAGTTAACTATGTATATATTTTATTTTAAACTGATACTGAGTGCAATAACCTACGTCGAACAAACGTCTTTGTTTGGAGCAATCTTAGTGTGGAGCAAAAAATATTTCATATAACATACTAAAAAATTTACTATAAATAAATAATTTTATCAGGCAATGGTCAAGCACCCTTTTATTATGACCCGAGTCAGGTGCCTTCATTAACCTGTCACAATAACAAACAAAGACAGTTTAAATATTAAAATACGTTATGAATAAATATTTAATTAAAATATATGAACATTTATTATACAGTTTCGTTTTATGTGTATGTTTGAGTCGCGCTCAATATTCAATTTTATGCCTGTTTACCTAAGATTGTCTTTGAGCAGGAAACGTTTCTATACTAATCTATAAAGTAATTATTAAATTCTTTAATTATTTGAAGCTTATCTGCGACTTGTTTCAAAAACTGGTTTATTTCTCAAGCGTAGCTCTCAAGAGTACTACATTATCGTAGCGGTTTCTTTTAATTACTTCATTTCCATGCAAATGTGTGATGAGTAAGTTCTTATAAAATATAATAAAGTCAAATTATTTTGTCATTTAACTTCTAGCTGCGACGCTGAATTTAAATACGTATGTTCCTTAAAGATTATATATTTATAAAATATATTTTACATTTTAACAACAGTTTGGATTCATTAGAAAAAGTCAGAAGATGATATAAAGTAATTATAATATTATTTAGGTTGTTAAAATTTGATTTTTTTTAACTACTCTATTTACTTATTACCCAAGCAATTGAACGTAATTTAAATTGAATAAATTTATTGAAAAATTCAAACTGCTACATGTTTGTATAATTTTCAGACGTAGGCCACTGCCATCTATCGAGGAGGCGTGGAACCTACCCATATCAGCGGAGATGTCCTCTCGAGCGCCCAAAGCCGCTCCTCCCCCCTACCCTGGGGCCCCCGGGGGCACAGCGGCCTCCACGGGTACAGCTGGTGGGGGCACATCGGGCACAGGCGGTACACCGGGTGCGGGCACTACCCCGGCCCCCAAGCGCGACGAGCCAGTGCCCCTGACCAGCCATCAACTACAAACGCTACAATATCTGCAGAGGAACTCGCATAATCTTTCCCCTCAACAACAAGTATATACTTATACCTTATATTTATATGGAATTTTAATTATCGTTTTTTTTAAATACAAGTGCCAGAGATTACGCCCAATAATTTAGTTTTGTAAAAAATATGTTATTTTCTTTTTTTTTCTATGTAGGCATTGTAAGTATAAAAAAGCGTTGAAATAGTTTAATATGTGTAATTGATACAAAATGGGTTTGTTCCAGGCGCAGATGCAGCAGTTGCTCTCTCAGTACCGGCTCTCTCAAGCGGCGAGAGCGCGTACGGTTTGTATTACAACATATTTATTTAAGGCGGCAGGTTTTAGGCTATTATCCCAAATTAAATTTTAAGTTTTAATGTCGTTTTGTTATTGTTATATAATAACATGTTTTTTTTTGGCAATTAGGTGGCGAAAAGTGAATCCAGCGGCGACAACGCCGAATCGCTCGCAGAAGATTTGTTGAAGAAATTCTCTGATTCACAACCAGATATAAAGAAAGAGCCAGTTAATAGTGAGTATTTCATATCTTTTTGAGATATATATATATATTTAATAAACATTATTTGATTTTTTTTTTTTCTTATTAACTTAGAATGTATTTATTAAAAAACGTAAATACAGTACAAGTATATATAAAGACATTAAGCATAATCATAATATGCAAATTGAAAGGCCAGAAGATCGATATATGGCGCTGACAAGCGAGTTGCTTTTGATGTTAATGAGTAGCTACGGCGTTATATAGATTGCAAAATGATATCGAAAAAAATGAAACCAAGATAGTTTAAATGATTTTGACCCTTTGGGAGATTCGTCTTTATGTACTATATGAGTATAGATTAAGGTTAAAAAATAAATAAAACTATTGAAATTATAAATTAAATTAAAAATTAAATATAAGAACGCTACCAAATTATCCATATGTGAAATCGTTTCGTTACATTACTCCTTAGTATAAAAATGACCTTAGAAAATCCTCCCTAATAAATTTTATTAGTAAAAATTCAGTAGCGCAGGGCCATGAACTTGTGATTGTAAACGTGACAGGTTGTGGGTTCGATCCCGACTAGAGAAAATAAAATATTTCATTATTTCATTTCTTCGCTCTTGTGACACGGCTAAGCGCGGCGTTGTTCTGCGACATTCAACACGCAATGTCTCACATTCAAAGGGAAGAGTCTTAACTAGCGCTAGGTTCCCAGGTTCCCTTTACTTGGCCTGCAATGGGCGGGAAACACCGTGAAGCTGGAAAAAATTCGTAGTCATCACTTCTTTGTAATTATCGAGTACACAATTCCTGCTATAAGAAATAATTGGGTATAGCCATATTATTGGCATTTCCATAGCGAAACTTATCCTCATAGAGAAACTTATGATAATTATAAAAATACCCATAGCGATTTACTTCTATGTCACGTCTATTAAACTGATACTGTTAAGGAAATGTACTTCCCATTAGGCAATGGGAAGTACATTTGAAATTGAAAAGCAAGAAAATCATGCAAATGTTCACTATCGTGCGTACTTGGATTGGATTTTATATCGATTAAGCTATGATCATGTTTTTGTTGCATATTTCACAAAATATCTAATTTACCTATGTAAGGTATTAAATTGCCGCGTGGCGGAGTGGCAGCGAAGCGTACGACTGTACGCACGATTGGTTGTAGGTTCGATCCCCACTCGAGAAAATGAAATATTTCACATTTGTAACAAAACAATGCGCGGCGTTGTGTTCCGGCACTTAACACGCAAAACGGTGAAAAATTTGAAACGGAACGCTGTGTCTTAACATAAGGCTCCCAAGTTCAATATGCTTAACCAGCCATGTGCAGAAAACTGCGTGGAGCGCGAAATAGTATAATGTAAGGTGAAAGTATAAAAGGCAGCAAAAATGTTTTGAATTCATACAGTGAAAATGAGTTCTCCGAATACACTGTTAATGTAATTTCTAAGTAAATGAACACATGACAGGATGTGCTTCCTGTTCGACGCCCAAACGAGTTGTAATCACTCGATTTTACTAGTTTGGACATTTTGTGTAATTGCTTTAATTGTCATTTGAATTAATTATTGTCGTATTTTTTTTTAACATATATTGCAATTAGGGTTTGTTTGGGACTTTTAAAGACTTTTTAAATACAATTTAAAACAAATAAAATATTATATATGTATATAGATACACATATAATATTTTATTAGTAAGGTGGAAAATAAAGGGTCCCGTCACAAAACTCTAATGAGAAATACACGGAGTATATATTTAAATTATGTGCATTAAAATGACAAATAACAAAGTAGCAGTAATACACGTTGTATCACAAGAAATCAATATGGAAAAGTCATAATTTTAAATTACTTACTTTATTCTATATGTTACTTTGATATATCTACTTAATCATAAACTAACTACGTTAACGTAGCGGAATCTTTTTGTGGACTTTTATTAATGTAATCTGTCTGTTTGTTTGTGCTTTAGTTCGCGCTAATCTCATTACGACTAACCAGATTTAAATGTGTTTGTTTTATTTACCTCGGTTAAATACTACAAAGTTACATCAGTTTCAAATATTGAGTTCGACAATTTTTTTATTAATTTAGCTGAAATTATAGTTTTTAATGTATATATATTGTCTAAGAGTGAAACTGTTAATAGAATAATAAAATAGTTGAAATTAACTAATAAAAGTAATTCAAGCGTGTGAAACCGAGGGTGGGTTGCTTGTATATTATATACGTTGCAAATCGTAATATTTCTTAATACAAAGCAATATTAGTTGTATTTGTAATTACAATTTGTTAAAATATAGACAGAAACGTTTGTTGTTTTTAATATAATATTAGCGATATAAGGTATGTTATATGTTCTTTGTAGATGGAATAATAATGTTTACGTATGTACACTTAAGAATGGTAGCAAATAGAAGCCGTTTAAAAGATAATAAATTTTTAAATTTTTGTACATATCGTAAATTATATTTCTAGATATTTTGTATAATAAAATTTTATATAAATATATATTTTAACAAGTGAGTTTAAGAAATTGTAGCAGGATAGTAATCATAGTCATACAACTCTCTAACTCAGTTACCAAAGCTGAGATATCAACATTTTAAATATATTATTTCCTCGAATTGGAATCAAACCAACAACCTCTCGCAATTTCAGTCGCACGCCACTTGTACCCATGCGCCATGACAAGATATTAATAGGCCCGATAGGTTTTCATATAAATTAAATTCCAAAAATATGACACATTTTCAAATAATCGAAATCGTCTTGACAGAAGTATATACAATTTTTTCTGGATTCCATTTTCGCGAGTATAAAAATTTTTTTTTGTACTACGTAGAAAAAAAATTGCCTTTTGTGCGTGTGGCAGAGTCACGTTGCCAGTAATGGCAACACGCATGGGCAGACTCGACCGGATTATTACCACCCCCGGCATTTAAGACCGGCGTTAAGTAGTGGCTTTGGCCACTGCGTTTCGCATTATGTAATTTCTTCTTCCAATTTAAAGACGGTGATCACTTACCACCAGGTGACCCGTACGCTCGTTTGCCGTCTTTTCCATAAAAAAAAAGAATGTGAGTCGCGTTTTCATATTTTTTATTTCCTACAAATTTATATTGTTTCCTCTCATTTATACATTTAGTTTTTTTTACAGAATATATTGTGAGTCGAGCATTACATCAGATGAAACTTTAACTAAACTTTGAACATAACATATTCAAAAGTAATATAATATAGGAAAGAAAAAATTATAGTGGTGCGATTATTTTTACATTAATATTAATTTATTGGAGTCAAGTTAGGATACTCTGAATTTTGTGGAAACGTTAGTAAATTTTCCCATTTTTATTTTGTTTAATCTATATCTCATTTTTTTTTACTAAAAAAACTTTTTTGTTTACTTAAAATGACAGGTTCATTTTTTAAAAATAATCTTTCAATATATTTTGACAATGTGTGTAATGTCTTAATGTAAAAATGCCTGTCATAATTAAGGGTCGATATTTAAGTCGTAATTATAGGAATAAACAATTATAAGAGAATATAATTTTTAAGTTTAGATTTATTAAATCATTATAAAATGAAACATCGTTTAAAATATAGTCGTAACATGACGGAATTCCGTTCAACAGGAAGTCCAAGTAATGGCAGCAGCAACGAGGCGGTGCTCGGCGGCCGACAGCCCGTCGTGAAGCTCGAGCCGCTCAAGGCGGACCCGCTCAAGCCCGTCTCCTTCCACATCGCGCTCACCTCCAAGCAGATACTCGACGCCTGCAAGTGAGTCTGTCTCATTGAGTATATTAATCAGGTTCATGAATGTGTTCGTACTAATGCGCCTCCTTGCGAATGTTCAGGGAGAACGCGGGCGCGCCGTCGTCGTGGTCGGTGCTGGGCGACGGCTGCGGGCCGCCGGCGCCGCCCGGCGTGCCGCCGCCGCGCCTGTCCGCCGAGCAGCTGGCGCCGCCCGCGCCCTTCGTCTACGTCGAGTCCAAGCGCGACGCCTTCAGCCCGCAGCTGCAGGACTTCTGCCTCAAGCACCCCATCGCCGTCGTGCGCGGCCTCACCGCCGCGCTCAAGCTCGACCTCGGCCTCTTCTCCACCAAGACGCTGGTGGAGGCCTGGCCCGACCACGCCGTGGAGGTGCGCACGCAGCTCATGCAGTCCGCCGACGAGAACTGGGACCCCAGCGGTCGCCGCCGCGTGTGGGCCTGCGCCTCGCACCGCTCGCACACAACCGTGCGCAAGTACGCGCAGTACCAGGCCGGCTCGTTCCAGGAGTCGCTGCGCGAGGAGCGCGCGGCGCCGGCGGGCGGCGCGGGCGCGGGCGCGGGGGCGGGGGCGGGCGCGCTGTCCGACTCGGACGGGCGCGGCGAGGGCTCGGGCTCGGGCCCGGCCAAGCGGCGCCGCGCCGCGCGCATGCTGCGCTTCGGCACCAACGTGGACCTGTCCGACGAGCGCAAGTGGCGGCCGCAGCTCACCGAGCTGCAGAAGCTGCCCGCCTTCGCGCGCGTGGCCTCCGCCGCCAACATGCTGTCGCACGTGGGCCACGTGATCCTCGGCATGAACACCGTGCAGCTGTACATGAAGGTGCCCGGCAGCCGCACGCCCGGCCACCAGGAGAACAACAACTTCTGCTCCATCAACATCAACATCGGGCCCGGCGACTGCGAGTGGTTCGGCGTGCCCGACTCGTACTGGGGCGGCGTGCGCGAGCTGTGCGACCGCCACGGGCTGTCGTACCTGCACGGCTCGTGGTGGCCGGACCCCGACGAGCTGCGCGCGCACGGCGTGCCCGTGTACCGCTTCACGCAGCGGCCCGGCGACCTGGTGTGGGTGAACGCGGGCTGCGTGCACTGGGTGCAGGCCACGGGCTGGTGCAACAACATCGCGTGGAACGTGGGCCCGCTCACGGCGCGCCAGTACGCGCTGGCGCTGGAGCGCTACGAGTGGAACAAGGTGCAGAACTTCAAGTCCATCGTGCCCATGGTGCACCTGACGTGGAACCTGGCGCGCAACATCCGCGTGTCCGACCCGCGCCTGCACCGCGCCATGCGCACGTGCCTGCTGCAGACGCTGCGCGCCGCCGCTGGCACGCTGCAGGCCGTGCGCGCGCGCGCCGTGCCCGTGCGCTTCCACGGGCGCGCGCGCGGCGAGGCCTCGCACTACTGCGGCGCCTGCGAGCGCGAGGTGTGGCACGCGCTGCTGGTGCGCGAGCACGAGCGCCGCCACGTGGTGCACTGCCTGGCCTGCGCGCGCCGCGCCAGCCCCGCGCTGCAGGGCTTCCTGTGCCTCGAGGAGCACCACATGGACGAGCTGTGCCAGGTGTACGACGCGTTCACGCTGCACCGCCCCGCGCCCGCCGCCGCGCTCGCCGCCGCGCCCGCCGCGCCCGCCGCGCCCGCCGCGCCCGCCGGCCCCGACTGAGCGCGCCCGCCGGCACCGCGTCACCGCCCAGTTAGTCGCGAGCTAGGTATATACGGTATATTTGTGACACACGAGTGTTTGTGCTTGTCGTTTTTGACCAACTGTAAAAATGTTAAGTAGGTGATCACTAGAAAAGATGCTGTCTATTTTTAATACGCGGCTCGTGAGTATAAAGACGTAGAACTAAACGAATATTTTCGTGAAGATGCTAATTTTGTAAATCGATAAATTTACAATTTACAAACTCCTCGATCACTTTTGTAATTGTGAGAGATAATGTTAAAAGCTATGTCAATTTTGGGCGACGCCGAGTCGCCGCTAGCGGAGCGTAGTGTAGGGCGACGCCGACTCGAGCGAGGGTTCACCGGTAAATGTATTATTTTTGTATAGAATTATATTTATTTATTTGATGACACTGAATTAGTTTTGTTTTCCTAGTATAATCGTCGTAGCGAATAGTAGTTCGTAAGTGAGGCACGGAGTGAGGCTCTGCGTTTTAGGAGGGTCCGGAGACAGTGCTGCTATGTCCCAAAGAGCGTACCGCGTAGGCGCCGTCTGGAAGCGGACGAATATATTATTCGCACTAGTTAATTGCATTTTAGTCTGTCAAAGGGACCGACTGTCGAGTTTATTTATTCAAATGAATGTTTAATATGAAATCGTTTCGTTGTATGACAAAATTAGATGTAATTATTGTTTGGCTCGGAGTAATTAGACAATGTTGGCAGAGGTCGGCAGAGGGCGGTCGAGGCGGACGGGGGAGGGAGGAGCTTTCGTTACTCAGTGTTACCACCTTAGTGATTCTTTTATTGACCTTTGAAAAAAAAACAATATATTTTTAAAACAAAGTGCCTAAATATGTAAATTTATTTTCAGCAACGATTTTAAGATTTTATGTAATGATGATAATATTAGGACCGTTTTTCTTTATAAAAATATTATAGTTAAAATAAAAAAAAGAGTAAACAGACTTGTTTATTTTTAGTTAATCATAAAAAAAGGTGGCAACACTGTCGTTGCTTGTTCTGTATCTTAAGTTTATTGTACGTAGTCGCGCGGTGGCCCTCCCCCACCGCCCCCCGCCGCGCCCCGGAGGGGACTCGGGAATAGGATTGTGAATATTGATCTATTTTATAAGTAATGTAACATCACTGCCATTTACGACCTTACTGTTTATACTGTAATATTAAATTTTTATTAAACTTATAAAATATCGAAACTTTCTCTTTTATTTTATTCCTTCTTAGCGTGCAATAAAAGTATTAGAAAAAGATCCTCTCAATATGATAATATATACGTCATTATTATTACATAAAACTTAAAAAAAAAAATAAAAGATTGTGTTTTTTGTTTACATTTATTACTATAATCACAATTATTTCGTAAAAGTAACATTAATAATGAACTATAATTTTAAGAAATTCTAAACATTATTGTGAATATTTAAGGTTCATAATATATAGTTGTGTGTAACAGCTGAATATTTAAAGAATATTAATATCTTATAAAACACAAGATGACACAATTATTAGGCGTTTCTTTCAAAGTCTTCATCGTAACCTGGAGATGTATTTAGAATCTGTTTATGTGCTATAAACAAATTATTCTAATTTAACATTTTGAAGGTTACCTTCAAAATGTTATATTCCAAATACATCTCAACCGCAAAAAACCAATCGTTTTTTTTATTCAATATAACAAAAACTTTTACAGTAGAAACTCCATTAACCGGAATAATTGTTTTTCTTAGGCATTCGGATAATCGAAGATCCGGATAATCGGAAGTATGAAGAAAATCAGGTTTAGTGCCGATAAGTACGTAATGTTATACGTGTAATAAAAAAAAATTGCTCGCATAAATACGTCTTGTACAATTAATACTATTGGTCTATAGTCCGGATAATCGCTAATCCGTATAACTCAGGGCCGGATAATAAAGTTTCTATTGTACTTAGTAATGCTTTAATACATATCAACATAGTGTGCTGTTATATATAGCACTTCTTTATAAAATCCAATTATTTCGATAATGCTTCTTTTCACTTTCAGTATAAAACGTTTACAAACAGTCTTACAAAGTAAATATATTTTCTCGATCATACTTATTATATATTCATTCATTAACATATTTAAGTAAGCTTTATAGCACCTATTGTTGTATATATCTTACTTTAATGTTATGTATAATATTAACTACTTTATACAAGAAAAATAATATATCATTATAATATAGACTATACCAATGTCACTGTGGTCAACAATATTATGTAATAATTAAAATAAAATCGAATTTTCAATTTCGCATATAACAGGAGAGGCAGAGGTATATTTGTATGACGCTTCATTTTTCACTCACCGTCTAAATGACAATACACTGTTTAGTAACTAGTGTTACGAAGAAATAAATGAAAAGCTGAGATAATGAATTAAGTATCCTAGAGCGATCAAAATAAAATTATTCATTCTACCAACAGTAGACGCGTTTACAATCACACGCAACGCTACTGCGCTACAAAGGCCTCAATAAAATTTTCATTATATATATATTTTTTAAAATTTGGTAGTAACTAAAGAACTTCTAACTGACAATAGTGACATTAGTTATTAAATACAACAATAAAGCAACAGCAGAGAGCTAAAACAAAATCGTTTAACCGATACAGATCGTATGAAAGTTATAGTAAAAATATTTTTCAAATACACATAACATTTGGTAGCACATTGCACATTCTAATTATCTACGTCCTCACATTTACCATACATTTGGGTAGTCACTAGCAAGTAGTAACCAGTATCTAATCAACACAGGCACACTGTCTTTCATATCAAGAAGATATTCAGAGGCAAATTAATTATCAATATGTCATTTTAATATAAAATTATTCGATATACCAATCAACAAGCCGACCAAGCTCATTTTGTTTTCAGCTTTAAAACGCTGTAAACTTGTGCTTCTCACAAGTAGCGGGGTACCTTATCATGTTATCGGCGCTAAGATATTAAAACATTAAATATTTAATTTCAAACAATTAAATATTTCATTTTCTCTAGTGGGGATCGACCTCACACCCATTCACTTTTTCAGTCATAACATGAACATTACATTAAACAGTTATACAATAAATATAAAATATCATCATTTAACTTCATAATCAAAAATATAATACAATAATAATTACGTATATATAATGATAATTTTTTAATAAAATGTATAAAAATAGGCCGAAATACATTCCACAAATTTCGCTCAACGCCTAGCAAACGCTAAATCCATTACTTCAATTCCATCGTTACATCATTAGGAATGGTCACTATGAGGAATTTTATTAAGAAAATTATTAGCACAGTTAAATATAATTTAGTCTTTCCATATAAAAATATATAAACAATATACATACTAATTTCACTCCACAGATTTAGTTTGAAAACTTATAAATACATAATTTCACGCGCATTCATTACTCAAAGTGTGCACTATAATAATAATATGCAAATCACATATAAATATAATAAGAAAAAATATTTTTTCTAAATTAGTGATTTGATTTATTATAAATTTTACGGAGACATTTTTTCTAAATATATAAGCAATAAACTTGACTAGCTTGTGTTCGAGCTCTTCTTCTATGTTTTTCTAACTACATGTACACTATTTATATGACATACATACTTAAAATTTAAAGAATGTGGCGAATAACAAAAAGAAAATAGATATGAAAATTCTAAAGGCACATCTACAGGTCATTGATTGAAATGAAAATTATCTAACACTAGATAGTTCACTCTTTTGCATAAAAATGATTCACCGACATTATGTACATAAAATATTACATTAAAACCTATAATGAACAAAGCTTGGAAGACTACACTAAATACTAAGAGAGTTATAAAAAAAATTGCATTGTTATATAAAATTTCTAAATCTAAAAAGTGCATTATTTTGTATGAGGCCTTATAACAAAAAGTGGTTATTCATAAACGAAACGATAAATTTTTAAGTATGAATTATTTTAAAATATTAAATGATGTAATAGATTAAATTTTCCACTTTATTGTATTGACATAATATATTTTATATGTGTGTTATATTGTTATTTTTTCAAAAGTAATTTAATTTAACAAAATATTTAACACATAAGTACATAAATAAATATACCAATGTAATTATGTTATTACTGTAATTACTCTTCCATATTTCAGGACAATATGTAACAATCTATAATTCATAAAACATTTTTTGCTTCAAATATTTGATTGTTCTGAAACTTCTGAGAGTATTATATTGCGTATAAAGATATATATATATATATATATATATATATATTATATATATATATATATATATATATATATATATATATATATATATATATATATATATATATATATATATATATATATATATATATATATCTATATATATATATATATATATATGTATATATATATATGTATATATATATATATATATATATATATATATATATATATATATATATATATATATATATATATATATATATATATATATATATATATATATATATATATATATATATATATATATATATATATATATATATATATATATATATATATATATATATATATATATATATATGCAAAATGTGAATTTAATGGTGTATTAACAAACTTTATCAAATGATAACAATAATAACAGGTATTTTCTTTCACTTCGTTTCACAACCACAAAATGCGCAGTCCCTTCGGAATTATTATATAAATTATTCTTTAACATAGAAAGCTCGCTACATAAAATGTATACAAAATTTTCTGACATTGTGAATGTAGTGCAAATATCGTTGATAAAATATATAAATAATATTACTGAGAAATTTCCTATTTGAAAGATTAAAATTACATACTCTATTTAAATAATATTGTGTATATAGTTAAGAATACACAATATATTATTGTAATTATTAAATATAAAATATTATATAGTAAAAACAGTGCAACATATTAAGTAGTATACATAGAAAAATATTTTAGAATATAAAATGTTCATTCAAGTTTTTTTCCAATCTATATAATATTAGCGTGGAACAATATTTTAAAAATGTTTAAAATACTATAAATTATCAATATAATAAATATAATTGGAATTGCAACAATCATTTCAAGTAGCACATGTGTATGGGGAAGACAGAATACAGTGAAAATGCAAATTCATTTCTAGTTTATCATAATATGAAAAGTGCAATATATAAATCACTAATAAATCGATCGCATTTATACAATAAAAGAGATCTAACTCAAATTTAATTTTCTAGAAAAGCAATTTCATTCATCGAGTGACGGAACTCAACGCCACCCTTGCCTTGTTACCAGAGCTAAAAAACCAAAATATGAAATATTTTAATCTATCGCGTTTATAGGCACAGGCGTCAAGAACTTAGATTCTATATGAATGCCTCATAAATTGCATTATTCAAGGTAGATCATTTTTGTTGAAAATTTTATATATCCAATAAATGAAGATTATATATATCAATATAGTCTTCCTGAACGACTATATAACAATTATCCGTTGTGGTTTCGCTAGGTAAATATATACCTTGGTTTGGGTTGTCCTTGGTTGGCGGGTCGAGATGGCCGGGTTTGGGGGTCGGGTCTAGGGGGTTCGGGGTCAGGTCTGGGCGGTGGGGGGTCGGGTCTGGGGTGTCGTGGGGTCGTGTCTCAGGAACGCGGCACGGGTCGACGTAGGAGCAGCGCGGAGTCAGCTGAGACAATTGGCAGCTCGTTGCTGCAGTGATACTTGATAAGATGGGGTACGCTTTCGAAAACTCTGTCCTTCGTTCGTACCTATAATTTTAAAAGAAAATGAGGTATTAAAGAGGATTTTCTATTGTTTTGTTTCACATTGTATCATCCATATTGAAATAAATATTAAATATTTTCAAATGATTTTTTTTCTTTCCTCATACTGATAATAAGGCAAAGCGCAGCGTTAAGTTTCGCCACCCAACAAGCAATGTCTCAAATTCGGCGGAAAACAGGTAACGGAACGGAGTGTATCAAAACTAAGTTCTATCCTGCCGTGTGCTGGATACAGCGTGAAGTTCAAAGAAAAAAAACCTTCAAATGGGCATCGAACCTTTAACCATTGCTTAAACAGTAGTCCTCTGCTCTATGTTCTCTTGGTTTTTTAAATTAAAAACTAAGCTTACCACGCCATTGGGATCTACGAGCAGCAAATGCTTGTGAGTTCCGCGTCGTGCCCCGGTCAGCACGAACTGTCCGGGACACGCCGTGGACTGCCGCACCAGGAACTCCCCGTCTTCTGTTACTAGCTGGAAAAAAAAAACAGATCGTATAAACATAGATCTACATTAATATTATTATAGGTTAAATAGTCCGATTGTATAAGAAGGTTGTGTATTACATCATATTAATCCTTTTGATGCATCCCATACCAGCTTTCAGAGATAGCTCGGGTACAAAAGGCTCTTTGTCATTTTCAGTTAACCACAGAGACGAGGCCACAGTCAGAATTTAGTTATAACATAATATGATCATAATACCTGTTAATTTATATTAGCATTTATATAATTTATTACAATATGATGTATCATTTCATACGTACTTTTAATAAAATGAATAAAAATGAATATAATAATATGTATAGTACGCACCCGCTCGGCGGCGGCGCGCGCGATGGGCCCGTGGTACCAGGGCTCGCGCGCCAGCAGCGCCGTCTGCGCCGCCGCCGGCAGCGCGCCCGCCTCCGACGACGACGGGGACACGCTGCTGGACGCCCGCCCCCGCCCCCGCCGCCCCCGTCCCCACCGCCCCCGTCGTCGGCGCCAGCGTGAACGGCTCTGCGGACACGGCGTGCCAGAAGAATTATTGCAAATAGGTTGAAAGTAGGCGTGTGCGAACAATTCGAATTCACGAATTTTTCATATCGAATTTAGAATCGAACAAATAAATCCGATTCGAAATTGGAAACGAAAAATTCGAACTATTCGAAAATTACCAAATAATTTGTTACTTTTCGAATAATTCAATGTTTACAAATAATTCGTGAATTGATAAATTATTCCAGAATTTTCGAAGTATTGGTCAATTATTCAGATACTTTTCGAATTTTTACAAGTTCAAGAATGGGATTCGTCACCCTATATATTTTGGATACTTTTTAAACAACTGATAGTATATCTATTTTGATTTCAAATACAGGGGGGGCCTCGGAGTTTTGCGAATTTGAAATCGCCATAGCGTTGGAACGGGGGAGGGGGGCGGAGCGCGGGAGGTGGGGATCTGTAACTCGGGCCTTGTAAATTTAGTCGCAATGGAGCACTTCACGGGTGAACAGCGTGCGTTCTGTGTAAAAAATTATTACAAAAATGCTGATTCGTGCGTTATTGTTCGACGTTCATTTCGCTCCCACTATGGATTGCATGATTTAAAACAGTGTCCGAGTGAAAGTTTGATTAGGGCGTGGGTCAGAAAGTTCGAGGCTACCGGTTCGACCCTTAATCAGAAACCTAAGGGGCCCGAAAGGACGAAAAGGTCAGATAAAAACATAAACGAAGTCGGAGCTTCCGTACTACGCAATCCTGGGCAATCAACTCGCAAGCGATCAGCAGAGCTATCTGTATCAAGAACGACTTTGCGTCGTATTTTGAAGGAAGATTTAAAATTGCACCCGTATAAACTTCAACTAGTGCAAGATTTGAAGCCAAATGATCACAATTTACGACGTGATTTCGTCGAAACAATGTTTGAGCGGTTTCGGAGCTTCAACAATATTCTTTTTTCAGACGAAGCCCATTTTCACTTAAATGGGCACGTAAATAAACAAAATAGTCGTTATTGGGCCTCAGACAGAGAGAATCCACAATTCAAACACCAAAAGCCTTTGCATTCGCCAAAAGTGACAGTTTGGGCGGCTATTTCAGCACACGGAATCATCGGACCCTTTTTCTTTGAAGACCAGCGAGGGAATTCTGTGACAGTTAATACTGAGCGATACACAGCCATGTTGCGCGATTTCTTTTACCCACAGCTGTCAGAATTTCGAGGGTACAATAGTTCGACATGGTTTCAACAAGATGGCGCCACTTGCCATACCTCTAACGAGAGTTTGGCAGCCGCAAAGGAGATGTTTGCTGGAAAACTCATTTCGCGCCGAGGTGACATTCCATGGCCACCGAGGAGTCGGGATTTAACTCCACCCGATTTTTTCTTGTGGGGCTACATGAAAAGTAGAGTCTACAGTACTAATCCGACCACGATTGCAAAGTTGAAGGCCAATATCCGCGAAGAAATGGCCGCTATTCCGCGTGCCATGTGCGAACGAGTTTTTGTCAATTTGAGGTCGAGATTCGAAGAATGTTTGCAGCGGGATGGTGCGCATCTGGATGATGTTATTTTTAAGAAATGATTTTCCCAAATGTTAAAATTCGCAAAACTCCGGGGCCCACCCTGTATAAAAAATAAATTTTATAGATAAATCATTTACAGTTTTACTTAATTTAAATGTAGTATAAATTGTTTAGATGTAAGTTAAGTATTATTTGTATTGATGACGTAATTGACATACCCAGATAACAATTATTCACTTACTCAACTAACACAAAACAAACGCAAAATTGTAATAGTTCTTTGCACTGGCAGTATTTTCTTCTTAACTGATCTTTTATATTCACAGTAATTTAAAGTTAGCTTCATTGATATGTAGTTACCTTAGTATGAAACTCTACTGTCTATCATATACTGAGGTAAATCTAATTATTCGTAAATTCGAATTAATCGATTCGAATTTCGAACCGAATAGTGCCATTCAATTCGATAGTATTTGCACACCCTTAGTTGGAAGGCATCAAGAAAAGGATTTTTCACACTGATTTTTTATTCTAATATTTCGAGGTTTGTCGTGGCGCAGCAGAACAAACGTGGGACTGTAAATGACAGGTTATGGGTTCAATCCCCGCTCGAGGAAATGAAATATATAATATTTTAAAATAAAATATTGAATGTATTTATTTCTCTAGTTACATGGCATAGCGTGGCGTTCAGTTTCGCCACTCAACACGCAATGCTTCAAATTAGGCGCAAAGTAGAGAACGTAAGTGGAACAGAGTGTCTTAACATAGGTTCCCAAGTTCCTAGGTTCCAAGTTCCCTCTGCCTAAGTGTAAGTGAATGTGAATGTTAGTAATACTGCAGGATATGAACTTACGCATATCAAATATGTCGGTGTTGTGGTTGGGCAGCAGCGCGGTGGGCGGCGTGCGCGGCGGCGGCGTCTGGTTCACGTAGTGTCGGACGCTCTCTTCACACCTTATGTTACAAAAATTATTACTGGTTTTCATTTATTGTTAGGTACAGTATAGTTGAAGAGTCGTTTTGTCGTGAAGTTAGCTGGGGATGGATGCGCAAATTTGGTTTATTTATTTTTATTTTTTACATTATATTAAATGTATAGTTTTTCAAATAATTTCATTATATATTTAACTAAGCCATACATTTTCATCACGCTAATTAATGCTTATACGCTTAAATTGGTACAAAGTTATTTGTGTTATTAGCATATCTGTAGAGAGATTTTTACAAATTTCCGCTTCACAAAGACAATTCGTTAGAATTATTGTTTGGCAAAGGAGAATTTTTACTAGTTGAGGTCCTTAGCGATGTTTCCACCATACAAAACGACCATCAACAATGTTTGTGTGTGTACTCTCGAAGACTTTTTATATAAAATGCGTTTTTTTTTTTATAAAAACACAGTATTCCGAGCAAATAGCGTGAACAAAATTCATATGAACTAAAACTGCTGTTGACCTGGAATGGTCAGCGACGGCTGGGAGCTTGTTTTGTTGTAACATATCTATAAAGTCAAATTGAAATAAGAATACCCAAAATAAATATTTTTACTTGTAACAGTCCCTAAAAAACAAAAAATAACAGAAACAGCAATAACGTCACTTGCAAAAGATGCACGTAGTATATCTGTAGTAGTCTAAACAGTAATACTCACGAGGATATAGGCGCGAGTGTGGCCAGCGGCGGCGGCGGCGGGTGGCGGTGCGCGGGCTCCGGCGGCGGGATCTTGTCCGGCATGTCGTTGTAGTACTCGCGCTCCTCCCCCGCACCGCCCGCACCCCCCGCCACACCGCTACACCCGCACCGCCCAGCGCGCCCAACGCGCGGGCGCCGTTTATGTTTAACCTGCCACGTTTATGTCACAGTGTTAAATACATTTGATAAATTATACTATTTTTTTAAAACTACTGATGGTAGTTAGATGTATGTATGTATGTATGTATATGTGGCCTGTCGTGGCGCTGGTACACAATCATGTGACCGTTTGATCTCCACTCGAGAAAATTAAATATTTTCAATTTAAAATATTTAATGTTTTCATTTCTACGCATTGGTAAAAAGGCAAAGCGCGGCGTTGTGTTTTGCCACTTAACACGCAATGTCTCAAATTCGGCGGAATGCGGGGTGTCTTAACACTATGTTACCAAGTTCCCTGTGGCTGAATTAAATCTGACTTTAATTTCGATGGTCGTGGGCAATCATTTCATTTATTAGTGAAATTATTCTAATTATTCTTGGAGTCCTGCCATGGCACAGGGCATAATCTTGTGACTGTAAACGGCACAGGTTGTGGATTCGCACCCCACTCGAGGAAACGGACATACTGAAGTTGTCGGTTACCTAGAATTCGACGGAAGTGAGAAAGGAGGGGTTTATATTAGGATTCTCTAATCAAACTGTAAGCGGGCGTACAGCGCTAAGCTACAATATATTACAAGTAAAAAATAATATTTTTTGTATAAGCTAAAATATATATTTTTTTCTAAATTCGGTAGAATCTCAATAATGGCTACTAAATTTTTTTAGACAGTTATCGTACATAAAAAAACTTTATATAGTTTACAATATACCTTTTGGCATCAATAATATATACATCACATCTGGCGTTTTGACTCGTTTGCGACCGAAGTACATCTAACACTACATTATCATGATAGAATTTAAAGAACTATAGTTTAGGCAAAAATCATAAAAAAATATATAATTTTATAGAATACAAAATTATTATTTAGGTAAGTTTATTATACTTCGTGCTATGATCAATCGATACATGAAATATTCAATATTTCCGTTTCTGCGCAGTTGCTATCAATCAAAATAATTCCTGCGTTAAGTACTGTGACGGAAGTGTCTAAAGCTTTTTAACACTTCCGCAAATTTAACCTTAGAGATAAACCGAGTATTGCCTACCTTATATAAAATGTAAAAAATATTTTTTTTTCTGGCCCACGTTGTATAACCGATACCCTGGCAAATCAAATCAATATTCATTCAATTATGCCAGTACAAAAGTCTTAATATTTTGACATATATGGTAATTCGATAATACTGCATTCTGCTACCGCTATTTGACTCGACATCGCGACATCTCGCGAGTACACGTGAATGATTCTGTTAAAGTACTTACGTACTTGCTCTGCGCTTTTTCTAAGAGAAGCGAGCGTTTGAGTTTGACTCAACGCTAATGTCTGAAATTCAAGGAAGTAATGAAGAAACAGTATCTTAAAGAACGTAGGTTCCGTAACTTCCGCCACCTTCGCATAGCCAGTTGGTCGGTGTTTAGCGGTTTCCAATCAAGACGTCAATATATGCTAATTGCAATTATTTTGTTGTTGCTTTTAAATTACAACAATTAAGAGTTGTTTTTTTTGTACCCAAATATCTTGTTTGTACTAGTATTCTACCCATTCTGTTATAGATTAAAAAAGAAAAGAAAGTTTTTTTTTATTCTTGAAAGTATTGCTCATTGCGACGGTATGTTTATTTATTACATACGGAACACATTACATAAATGTTGTTATAAAATACATTTCTTCATTTACTTTTATGACTAACAAGACTTCAATTTCCATTTTAATTTTATCAATATTATTAAAAATGTTAATTATATAAAAAAACACAATTTACTTATTATCAAAATTTACATTATTACAAATTCTTTATAATTACTTAAATTTATTTTTTTACAAATCGGACGTTTAACGTCTTGGATATCTGGGCCAATTAGAACGAGATCGCTCTTGTTGATCTGGGCCAAGTTCTTGTACATCTGTCACAGGATCTGAATCCTGTACACTGTCACATTTTTCTCTTCCTTTATTTTTTCCATTAGCGATGCTTTTTATATATATTAGCAGTTTAGCTACAAGCACTTTATGAAGATAATTAATGTATTTTTTACATTTAATGGCTCAAAATAAGGTACGAAATTGGGATTGTATATCTTAACTCCCTAACTATACTATGCCTACCCATTTCATTAAAAAAACAAAAATAGCTTCAATATGATTTCTAAGGAAAAAGAAAAAATAGGATACATTTAAACGAGTGATCTCACATGATATGAAAATGATACCTGATTTTTTTACTCTGAAAACGTATGAAAAATTGAAAATCACGTGTTTTAAGACCTTGTATTTTGGAATCTGTCCAAGCACTTAGCCATAAGTTCTCATCTAGATACGTTAAAATGGTAAATGGTCGGAGGTATTCCAAGCGCGGGTTCAAATTTTTATACGTTTTTTAATAATATTTTTCTTTACTAAGTGTGGATTAACACTTTTAATATTGTAAAATATCTATAAGATGGACATTTTTTTTGTTAATTAATTATTTTTTACTATTTAAAAAAATATTTTACTAGTATTTATAAAAAGTTGGCATGAGAGACCGGAAGCACATTAACACAGTATTTACGTTCTTTGACGGCGTTCCTTGGCATCAGTGTTTCCACCATAACATTAATTTTATTTTTCTTCTTATATTTCTCTTTATTTTATATTTTCCAGCTTCGCGCTGTATTCTACCTATGGTAAAATAGACAAAGGGAACTAGATAATCAAGTGTTAAGACACTCCGTTCCTTTCCCCTCTTTTCGCCAAATATGGGCCAAATATGAAATTTAAGGTAGCTTGAAGAAATAAATATTTATATATTAATTTTTTTTCAGACTTTTTGTACCTGTGCGTCAATACAGGCCTGACTTTTCCAATTAATCTGTAATTTGCTTTATTTTACATTTCTATTATTTAATAAAGGGTACAAGGGAGTACCTATAGTATTTAATTATATACGTGTTTTAAAGTTTCACTCGTATTTGATGATTTTAATAGTTTCTCTTATTAATTTATCAAAAATTTCGTCGCTCAATTACAATGGTAAATATTTTTTTTATTTTCACAGCAGTGAGTTTGTATATTAAACATTTTTTATTATATAAATAAGGCGGTAAGGAACAGTAGATGAGAAAATAATTGAAAAAAATATGTATAAGTATATTTAAAATAATCTGTTTCTAGTTTTTGTCAATATTTAGGGATTCTTAATGACCAAAGAAAGAAAAAATAAAACCAATCAAAAATAATTTTGAACGAACGGGAATTGAAACTACAATCGTAACTCTTAAAATCACAATGATGACCTTTTATGACATTAGCTATAAAATTATGTTGGAACTATATCTAGTTATTTTTAAACAAATTCAAATTCTGTCAGACGCCATAACTCTAGTGATAAAGTAATCTCAGCTGGTAAAAGAAAGCGGGAACAATCGGACAGCTATATTGGTTTTCTCCGAATACATAAACATGGCACATGGGGCCTCGGATAAATAATATTTTGAGATATTCCTATTTAAAACTTTCAGAGGAATAAAGCTTTCGTGAAACGTATTATCATTTGATAATTGTTTGGTGAGAGTTGTTACAAATTACTTGAAAATAACATTGATTGGGCTTTTAGGTTATTTTATTAATATCAGTTGTTTGTTTCTTTTTTTTGGTTATGCTGTATCCAGCACATGGCCAGGTAGGTAAAGGGACCTTGGGACCCTAGTGTTAAGATACTCTGCTTTTATAAAAACATTTCCGTTTCACAAATTCTGCCGAATTTTAAGGCTGAGTAGAAGTAGAGTGGTACAACCTACCAGGTTACTAGAGCTAGAAAATAGAAATTAAAATATTTCATTTCTCCTAGTGGACATTGAACACACAAACAATTGTGATTACAGTGACACGCTTGTGCCCCTCCACTATGATAGGCCTTCCTATAATTCTTACTTATTTTTATTTTATAGATACAAAGCCACTGGCAAGCGGCTACATACAATGATAATAACATGTATCAATTTTTTAGCCGCCCGATAGTGCGTGCAGTGAGAACTTGGGACTTAGCGTTAAAACACTCCGTTCCACTAGTGATCTCCACTTTCTGCAAAATTTGAGACATTACATGTTGAGTTGCGAAAGTCAACGCCACGCTTTGCCGTGTTACCAGAGCAAAGAAATAAAATATTAAATATTTCATTTGAAATATTAAATATTTCCTCGAGTAAGGATCGAACCCGCAACCATAATTACAGTCACACATTTATGCGCTGCGCACGACAGGCCTAGTGTATCAATTAATATAGGAATTTAATAATAATAAAAGGGAATAAGTCAAATTTAAATATATTGTAATAAATATATTTCAAAACTGGTTACTTGTAAAACAAAGGACACACTTTAACCATCGAAGTAAAAAATTAAACACACCTTCGTTGCTAGATATATTCATTATTCAAACTTAGACTGAGGTTGAGCTCAGATTATTCTTTGACTTTTAACTTGTATTTAACTAAAAATGCAATAATATTTTTGAAGTAAAAACTATTTCAGTTTTGTTAGAAAGCTTCTCATTCTCTGTTTTGTTTTCGAATTGTTCTTAACATCGTTATATAACGGTAACTTTATTTATATTTATCGTAACATTTCTACTAGAAAAAGAAAATTTATACATTGATTATCTTAGAATTTCTTATTCTTTTTCTTAGAATTTCTAATTCTTAATTCTTTATTAAATTGACTTTAATGTTTTTTTTTTATTAAAATAACTAAACTACAAAGAAAAAACAAAAAACACTCGGAACGAAAAAATAATATTATATTTAACTTTTAGGAAAAAAACAAAAACATAACAGGGATATTTCCGAAAAATATTTAGCAGTATATTTCGTCAGCTAATTAAATATTTCTATAGAATAGTTAAAAACTATTTAAAAAATACGTAAACAGTGATAGACGCGTCGAGCAGTCGCGTCGGAGGACGCGGGAGGCGGGCGCGGCTGCCGACGCGCGTTATCTTTACTTAATATAATATAACCTATTATCGATATTAATAATTATAAAGTGCGTTATTCCCAAAACATTTTAATTGGGTTTCCCCAGAAACAATTGTGGGAGATAATCATTAATTCTTGATGGATATGAACAATTAGTTAGTACATATATGAGACCTGTCGTGGTGCATTGCCACAAGCGTGTGACTGTAGACACAACAGGTTGTGGGTTTTAAACCCAAATAATGTATTAAAAATTCTTAAACTAAATATTTAATGTTTTCATCTCTTCACTCTGGCTACAAGGCAAGCGTGGCGTTAAGTTTTGCATATACACGCAATGCCTCAAATTCATCGGAAATGGAATAATGGGCTCTTAAAATATGTCTTACGTTATGTGTTTAGACACGACCCTCAGCTATTTCCATCATGCGGCGAAGCCGCAGGTAAAGCTAGTTACGTATAAAATCAACACATCGATTTATAATGAAATAAATGTTTCAACTATAGTAGTATGGTATACTGTAGTATACTTACAGAAAAGTTCTACAACAATTTCCAAGTTTGTACAAGGTTAAATTGAAAATTTCAACTCACTAACACCTTCTATAGCGTTCTTAAGAACCACAAGCATTAGTCAAGCTACAACTAAGAATGGGTGAGACCGGGACCATTTTTCAAGTCACCTTTCATGAATGGTTAGCGGTCTGTCTAAACTTTTGAAAATTGAGATCTACGCCGTCTATATATAACTTAAGTTTAAGTTAGTAAGGACCTTTGTGGCGCAGTGGATGAAGTGTGATTGTAAGTGCAGCATTGATTGTAAGTGCAACCAGTTTGTGTTCGATTCTCACTCAGAGGTGTATTTATTTTTATTTCTCACATGGTAGAATAGGCAGAGGAGATAGGGAACCTGATTTTGAGACATTCCATTCCGTTTTCCACTACATGCGGATTTAAGACATTACATGTTGAATGATGGAGTTCAATGTCGTAGTGAATGATTTATATTTGATATTGTTATTTCTAATTTGTTTAACAATAGACAGCGCGGCGTTGAGTTTCGCCGTGTAAGTAAAGTAGAGGGGGACAGAGTATTATAATATTGTCTATTCTGGGGAAGTATATAAAACTCTTGTTGACATTTGAAAATTGAGATTTACTGTAACTCGGTAGAAACAAGTGGTTAGGTAAGGCTTAATGCTTGTATATACTAAATTGCAATTGTAGCTAAAGTCAGTGGTATTTTCTTTGTTTTAATAACTGGTATTTGCCAAATGAAGGTTATTCGGTACGGATAAGGAAGGAAATAAATAATATAAAATAAGAAATATTCTGATTGACAAAATATAAAAGTATTTTCTTTTTTCTTCATGCATTTTCGCCGCAAGATAGGTTGTAAGTTCGATTCCAATTTTTGAAAACGAAATATTTCATAAAATCAAATCAAAAATGCGGCGTTAAAGTCCGCTACTCCAGACACAATGCCTCAAATTTTGAGAAAACTGTGGAATGTCTTAAAACCAGATTCCCAAGTTCCCACTGTCTACCCGTTATATACTGGATGTAGAGTATAAAAATAGCAAAATCTCTAAGGAAAGCAGTTTGAATATAAAGAGATTATGATATTATACACATTTTCAGTAAGTCATGATGTTCCTTATCTTGTAGGCACTACCTTAGGAAACTAAACGAAGATTCAAAGATATCTTAGATATGATTTTACAATACAGAGGGTCTCATCACATTTATCAGTCAAGAATCGGCTTCAAAATGTGTATGTATTTCGGTGTAAGTAAAGTAGGTTAAAAAACATATTTATATTATGTAAGTACTTAAGTTATTCCACAGTTTCATAAGAACCAATGAAGACGGTCTCAAAGCATTTTTTTTTCTCGACTCTCAGTAAGCAGTATTCTTATAATAAAGTCTTATGATTTTCGCGATTGTTACACATTTAAAATGAAACACTTTTAACCGGATTTTTTTTAGCTTCACGCTGTATCCCGCACGAGGCAGGGTAGGCAGAGGGAACCCGGGAACCTAGTGTAAAGACTCTCCGTTCCACTTCCGTCCCCACTTTCCGCCGAATTTGAGGCATTGCGTGTTGAGTGGCGAAACTCAACGCCGCACTTTGCCTTATTACCAAAGCAAAGAATGAAACATTAAATATTTAAATTCTCTCTCAGCTTCACGCTGTATCCCGCACTAGGCAGGGTAGGCAGAGGGAACGAAAGTGAAACCTAGTGTTATGACACTCCGTTCCACTTCCGTTCCCCACTTTCCGCCGAATTTGAGGCATTGCGTGTTGAGTGGCGGAACTCAACGCCGCGCTTTGCCTTATTACCAGAGCGAAGAAATGAACATTAAATATTTAAATTGAAAATATTAAATATTTCATTTCCTCGACTGGGGATCAAACCCAGACTGGGGATCAAACCCTGTCGGTTACAGTCACACCCTTGTGCCGCTGCGCCACGACAGGCCTCATTAACCGGATTATCGTGTATATTGTTTGTTAAATAGGTTTTTTGGAAACCCGACGTTTTGAACACTTACAGTAGTCCGTGGTCACGGGTAGACTGAGGTGGCATTTGTCTGTCATTTGATATAATTATTATATCAAACTACCGCCAACGATTCCTCAATTGCCTTGCGTACTGCCCTGGATTCTTGCAGAATGAGCTAACTGTATCTAGTCTCTAGTGTAGTATAGTTGAGACTTAAATTTTTGAGTGGGTCCCAGGTGGTAGAAAGTTTCCCAATCATCTTCTCTATTGAAATTAGGATATTTTTGTATTTCAATAGCCGCTCGGATCATTCTAGGGTATATCTATTCTCCCTAGCCAGTATGAGGGGTTTATCAAACCTGATCTAATGATTGGATTTGTTCGATGTACGTATGCTCACACACAGCTGACTTCGATACATGCCCATTCTTGACATCGGAGATGTGTTTTTTTCACCATAACACCGATGCGTCTCTTTGTTTGGCCTATATATGAAAAGTCACAGTCACAATCAAGTTTGTATACACCTGCACACTGCAAAGGAATATTACACTTCACTGGTCGCAAGAGTTGGCTCACTTTCTTGTTAGGCTTGAAATATAGTTTAATAGAAGCTCTTCTTAAAATGTTGCCGATCTGTCTGTAACACCCTTCACATATGGTAAAAGTAACGGTTGCCTTCAACTGTGGGTGGCTTGTGGTCTTCTGACAACGCTGGCGGGGGAAACTGGCAGCTTTGTTCTGGTGAAGGGCAGTCTTCACCTGTCGAAGCTCGTCCCCTAGGTTGTTCAGCATCGCAGAGGTGGTGGGCTCTCTGAAACAAAGATTTGCCAACGGTAGATAACTGTGTAGGGTGGTGATGGAGATTCACCATTGAGATATCTATTGATGTGTGTGTGGTTCCCTCTAGACTGTATAATATTATTATTATTAATAGAATTAGGTGGTTAAGAATATACAAACATTATACTTAGGTAAAATGTGAAAGTGTCATCTACGTACTGCTTATATATCCTAGGTAGACATGGTGTAGAGCTAAGAGCCATCTCCTCGAAGTCCTCCATGTATATATCTATTACCGGAGACACAGGCGAACCCATAGCAATGCCAATATTGTATTTAGAATTCTTGATTGAACACTAGATATCCAGATGTAAGGCAGTGTTCTAAGAGTTCAAGTATTTCTATGGCCATGTTGTTCTCCTCTAGCTTCCGTTTGACAATTCTGATGCAGTCTTTAATAGGTATACTCTTGAACAGCGACTGGACATCAAAACTGGCCATGGTTTCATTGCTAGCTAACTTAAGGTATTTAAGTTTGCTAACAAAATGATATAGAAATCCCTGACATAAGATGTTGTGTGGCCACGCAGTGGAGAGAGTACTTTCGCGACGTGTTGAGCCAGTTTATACGTCGGTGTATCGATTTGGCTCACTATTGGACGGAAAGGGACATCTTTTTTGTGTATTTTTGGTAACCCATACAAACTTTGGAGGTTTTACACAACTAGGCACGAGAGATTTAATTTCGAGATCTAACGTTTTTGCGTGTTTTTTAATTAAATCGGTTGTGTTTTTTTTGATCCGATAGTAATAATGATATTTTATTTTATTTTATTTTTTTTTTTCAACTCAAACCACGAATATATATGAATAGTCTCTTAACATTACCAGCGAGGTGTCAGGAGTTATAGCTGAAAATGAACGTGCCTTACATTCGTGAGGACGCTTTAAAAGTTGGAACTACAGCTTAAAATAATTTTTACCATATTTTATGAGTTTCAGTTTCAGGTTGTACTATTTCTTAGCGTATTTCTGGAGTTATACGTTTTTATTATTTAAAATATTATGTTTGAGAATAAAATTTAGTAGATTTAAGATTACGTGTAGTTTTTTTTTTAAATTTGAATAGAGAAATAATAGAGAACACGTACATGAAACTTATAATACAAATGTAGTTATCTGCTACGCCTTTGTTATTTATAAGTTTATTATAGGTTTAATAATACGAATAATACTTTATTTAATTTTTTTTTCCTTGTATTAATCAAAATTGCTTTTTAAAATTTTCTACTTTAATTACTTACGACACATAACAACTTATGACTACTACAATTGTATGTCACTTAAAATTTCCGCAAACCCTTGAGCCCCAAAAAAAAACAAGACTGTTCTGTTGTTTTCATACTATTGTAACATAAAAAAATTATAATATAATGTAAATGTTAAAAAATATCGACTTTATTATTCTCTCTGAATCCCGTTAGGTATCAATGCGACACGAAAAAAGAAAATAAGAACGAATATTACATGACTATCATCTAGACTAGAAACAACCACGTAAATTACGTACATTTTTACTATGTTTTAAAGTGTTATTCCACACTTAGGACAGAAAATACTAACTTAAATTTAAAAAGCGTATAAAAATTTTGAACGAAGCAGGATTTGAACCCGCGCCTCTGGAAAACCGTTCCAGCGCTCTGACCAACTAGGCCATTCGTTCTCACCAAGCTCCGTCGAAATTCTTATACGCTTGTTAAAACTCTACTATGCTTAAGTATAGTATGGAGTATCTTTTTATATTTTCAAGTACCTATACCGGGTACTTATTTATATTTAAACTGGTCAATTTATCAGGTACCAGGAACATATTAATAAATAATAATAAAGGAAACCAACACACACCAATAAATATCTAAATGGTGAATCTCATCACCACCCTACACAGTTACCTACCGTTGGCAAATCTTTGTTTCAGAGAGCCCACCACCTCTGCGATGCTGAACACCTAGGGGATGAATTTCGACAGGTGAAGACTGCCCTTCATCAACAAGCTGCCAGTTCCCCGCCAGCATTGTCAGAAGACCAACAAGCCACCCACAGTTGAGAGGCACCAGCACTTTTACCATATGTGAAGGATGTTACAGACAGGATCGGCAACATTTTAAGAAGAGCTTCTATTAAAACTATATTCAAGCCTAACAAGAAAGTGAGCCAATTATTGAGACCAGTGAGAGTAGTAATATTCCTTTGCAGTGTGCAGGTGTATACCAAACTTGTTTGTAACTGTGGCTTATCATATATAGGTCAAACATGAGAAGCTCGGTGTTAGGGTGAAGGACTTTGATACATTCTTGACATCTCTGATGTCAATCGAAGTCAGCTGTGTGTGAGCATACATCGAACAAATCCAACCACTACATTAGGTTTGATAAACTCCACATACTCGCTAGGGAGAATAGATATATCCCTAGAATAATCGCGAGGCTATTGAAATACAAAAACATCCTAATTTCAATAGAGAAGATGGTTGGAAACTTCTACCACCTGGGGACCCACTCTTAAAAATTTAAAGCCTCAAGTACACCACACTAGAGGACCAGATACAGTTAGCTCATTCTGCAAGAATCCAGGGCAGTACACGAGGCAATTAAGGAATCGTTGGCGGTAGTTTGATATAATAATTATATCAAATGATAGACAATGCCACCTCGTCTACACGTGACCATGGACTACTATAAAGTGTTCGAAACGTCGGGTTTCCAAAAAACATGTATAAAAATCAATATACGCGATTAATCCGCTAAAAGTATTTTATTTAAAATGTGTAACAATCGTGAAAATCAAAGACATTATTATAATACATTAATTATTTTAAAAAACTGTTTTGGATATATCAAAACATTTTAACAATGTCATATTCCGTACGTTCGCTCGTAAAATTTTCGAGTTATGCCAATTAATATAATAATTACCAAAGCTAGAAAATTATATCATTTCACCAACTGGGAATTGAACTACTACCATAACCTCTGTACATTTTCTTCAATACTATCTATTTAATATATTTTATAACAACTTTACACTGTATCCCACACATATAACAGGCAGAAGGAAGTTTGGAGCTTAGTGTCAGAACTCTCCGTTTCCATTGATACACTTCCCCCCCACTTGCCATCGGATTGACATTATGTGTTTAGTAGTCGAGTAGCGGAAATCAACGCGTCGATTTGCCATGTTACCAGAGCTAGGAAATAAAAATATTAAATATATCATTTCCTCAAGTGGGGCTCGAACCCACTTCTTATCGCGGCTACAATCACACTATGGTGCCCCTATGCCACGACGGGTCTCATTTATTTGTTCATATATTGATCTGTAAATAAACTTTGCCCAAACCAAGTTTAATACAATGTGGTCTGCCACGAGCCCGAATTCGCTTTTCAAAACGGTCTGTTGAAAAACCACTGGCTTAAGTAAAAACATGGCGGAGATACAATTTATTGTATATATTTCTTTTTTACCCATACAAGGTAAAGGTAATTACTTAACTCTTTAGTTGATTATATTTTAACTATGTGTGATTAAAGAAATCTCGTTTAGTATTAAAAAAATGAAATATATAAGAAATAAGTTAGTGAGTCAAACACATTGTTTTTCACGCACTCAATCACTCAGCTTCACGCTTTATCCAGCACATAGCATGGTAGGCAGTGGGAACTTGGGACCTTAGTTTTAAAACCCTCCGTCCTACTTTTGTTCAATTTGAGCGTGTTGAGTGGCGGAACTCAACGCCGCGTTTTGCCTTGTACAAGAGCGAATGCTTGTAAATGAAAACAATAAATATTTAAATTCAAAATATTAAATATTTCGTTTTCTCGAGTGAGGATCGAACCCACAACCTGTCGATAACAGGTACACGCTTGTGTCGTTGCACCACGACAGACACGTTGTTTTTCACGATGCACCCATTTCATAGACAGTGGACGCAAAATCACGTAACCTAACACCACACTTCATCTCGTAAGTATTATTTAATTAAATATTTTCTCTGATACGTTTGGAATGTAGAAGAATATTGTATATAATTTAATACTTTACAATCAACAACCAGCTTTTGTTATATTGCAAAAAAATAATAATAATAAGAATCGTGGTGCAGGGGCACAAGTGTTTAACTGTAAACATGACAGGTTGTTGGTTAACTTAACCGAAACCCCACTTAACCGAAATAAATATCAAATATTCTAATTCTTCGCTCTGGTAACAAGGCCAAGCGCGGCGTTAAGCCCCGTCACTTGACGTGCTATCCCTCAAAATTCAGCGGAAAGTAAGAAATAGGCCCAAGTGTCTTAACATCAGACTCCCTGCCAACGGACAAAAAGTCAAGCTAAAAATGGACAAAAGAAATAAGTTATATTTTAAGCATATAACTTAAGTTAGCTTCACGCTGTATCCCTAGCGGGGTAAGCAGAGAGAAAGGAGCGCCAAACGCTACGGTCTCGGCATACCTCTTTCGCCTCGTCCACTGTCATCAACCTCTTCATACATGCCCTCCGGGTGTCATCTTGATTCACATATAATATGTTTTCGAGAGTCAATCTAGATCTCCCTTCCCTCTCTCACCATGCACTTTTCCTTCTTAAATATTTTATAGCGTAAGAGCTCCGTTTATATTTGACAAAAAGGAAATTTGACAAAAGTAAGAAAAGTTTTGTGAATATAAGCACTTGTCGTAAGGTCAACGTTGGTAGCGTTATTATAAAAGTTTTTATCACCGGGACGAGATCATTATACTGAAATCGGTCACGCGAGAGTTTGTATTGGTGAAGTAATTTCTGTTGGAAAAGTGCTCTTTGTTAGAAATATTACAGCAAAACATATTTCAGAAGTATTTCAAAGTAATTAGATATTTATAGCTTTATGTTGTATAGCTCTCCTCTATCTAGCCGCTTGTAGCTGGCTAGGTAGAGGAAATCTAGTATTAAAATCTCGATTTCCACCTAATTGTTCGAAATATAGTATATTTTTACTTAAAAATGAACCCAAAATTGTCATATTTATAGTTTAGATATTTTCTCACTACAGCCAGACGATTCCTAATAGTGAATGAATTTATTACGTTTTACTATGAAAATCGTTGGAAATTGTAATAAATGCAGTCTAGACACTTAAATATAACTGAATTAATGGTAAAAGCGAACTGTATAAAGTATTTTATAGTTTAACTGGAGTCTCGTCTCTAACATGTTCCATTTATTTAATCTTAGATAGATATATTAGTCAACATCTGTGAATTGATGATAACGCGGAATGTAAACGCTATGGTTTTTGGTTTGATTCTAAGTGTAATTTTCATTTTATCACCTTGGTAGCAATGGGGTATGCCACTCAACATGCTGTTTTAATAACTGGACGGTATACGGAAAAGGTATTCCCTTTTCCGTGTCTCCCTTTATCACTTATCTCCCTTTTCCGTATCTTATCACTTCGTACCCTCTGCCTATCTAGCAATATGGGAAATGTGAGAAATATAGTCATCTCATAAATAGATAGTGTTGAATCACTCACCTTAGAGTATGTCGAAGTATTAAAAAAAGTAAGTATTTTTTTATAGTTGTGGGCTTAAATAGTATTCCATGTAACGT
Organism: Eueides isabella; assembly: GCA_019049475.1. Taxonomy (NCBI): domain Eukaryota; kingdom Metazoa; phylum Arthropoda; class Insecta; order Lepidoptera; family Nymphalidae; genus Eueides; species Eueides isabella. The sequence goes on from CM032392.1 coordinate 1,201,779, forward strand.
TTACTTATAATATTTATGTTATTGATTGACGTCAGTGGTAGTATACAGAAAGGAAATATGTAAGTGTACCAGTTAGGCATATTTAATAATTCTATTCGTAGTTTCATTCTTAATGAAATATTTAATATTTTATTTCAATATTTTATATTAATATTTTCATGTCTTCGCCCTGGTAACAAGACAAAGCGCGGTGTTGGATTCCGCCACTCAACACGCGATGCCTCAAATTGGTGGAAAGCGGGGAACGAAAATGGAACGGAGTGTCTCAAAACTAGGTTCTCAAGTTCCCTCTGCCAACCCTACCATGTGCGGGATACAGTATGACGTTGAGAGAGAATTTCCTCGTTCTTGTGACGAGGCAAAGCGCGGTGTTGAGTTACACCGTACAACACGCAAAGGTTCAAATTCAGCAAACACTAGGAACCGGAAGTGACTTAACGGAGTGATATAAATAATAATATTGATCCCACATAACGTAACGCTACATAAAGGTTTACTTATAAAAACTGTCTCAAGCAATTAAAAAATAATTTCTCTGTAACTTTTTCACATAACACAGGCAATATTAATATCAACCTCATTCCTGTAAGGTTCGTTCGTGTATTTCACGGAGGCTGTAATATATCGATGTATTAAATTTACAATATCCCTTGGAATGGGGCTGTTAATAATAAATTGTACCTCCTTCGTTTCGCTTGTTCACACCTTTTGAAAATTATAATTTTAATTTGTTTATTAAATTTAATGTACATAGGCACTTAGAGGTCGTCGGCGGCACAACATTTGATTATTAATACGGTGGGTGTGGGTTCTTTTTTGGACGCAAAGAATGAATTATTTAATGTTTTCTTTCTTTTTTTCGTTGTGGTAACAAGGCAAAGCGCGTTCGGTAAAATCGTCTTTAATTACGTAATGTGGCCTAAATGTATACGTAGCTAACTTACTTTACACTAGATGCTCTCTCGTTACCCAGATATTTATATAGTAACAAACGACCAAAAAAAAACCTGATGATCTTTAAACATATTTTCTTGGCTTTGAAACAAAAATATGTAATAAAATTTATTTGAACAGCTTCAGAGCTACAATGCCACAGATAGGTAGGTAGTTATAAGTTTAATTCCTACACGAAGAAATGAAATATTTAATATTTTCATTTCCTCGCTATGGTAAGGAGGCGTGAGTCAGTGAGTTCCGTCATTCAGCGCGCAATGCCTCCAAAAATGTACCATGATAGTGCCATAATGTGATTGGATTGTTTTAGAATGAGTCTAATTTTACTCATACTCAGCTACACGCTGTATACCGCACATAACAAGGTAAGCAGAGGGAACTTAGGAACCTAGTGTTAAGACACTCCGTTTCGTTTCCCACTATCCACCGAAATTAAATCATAACGTATTGCGTGGCGGTGCTCAACGCCGCGGTTAGCCTTGTTAACAGAGCGAAGAAAGGAAAATATTAAATATTTCAATTAAAAATATGAAATATTTCATTTCTACGAAAGGGGATCGAAATCACAACCTGTTACATTTATATATATATATATATATATATATATATATAATATATATATATATATTATATATATATATATATATATATATATATATACATTTATATATATAAAAACCCAACCAACTACCCTCACAATATCGAATATGACAAAAATAATCAATTTCCTATGCAAATTATAAAAAATATAAATACAATAACATACAAATGGGGTTGTGTTCGTTTCTCCTTTTTTAATTAAAGAAATGTACCCTTTAGCGACATGTTGTTCTAGCGGCTCTTAATAAAATTAGCGTTTAATGCGACTGAGGACCGCAGATGCTTTTAAAGAATCAAGCCAATTATACGGCTCAGTTGTACTTTATTTATTTTTTTATACTTAATGTATGTACTTTCTCAAATTTGTTTTCTTGAATATACTCACTACGTTATATCACTACGTTAATTCATTTTTTTTTCTGTATCCCGCATATTACAAAGTAGACAGATTTGACTAGGACACCTAGTGTTAACACTTTGTTCCTAATATGATAGTTTCACTCTCTCTCTCTGAATTTCCGCTTAATTAAGGTATTGCGTGTTGAGCGGCGGAACTCAACGCCGCATTTTGTCTTTTACTAGAGCGACTAAATAATATATAAAATAATTTATTACGTCAAGTGCGGATCGAATCTGCAATTTGAGGCATTAACCTGAGACAAATCACACGCTTGTGCCCCTTCGCCACGCCTAGCTTCATTACGTCATAGGCTTTAATTATGCATGTTTTTTATTATATATAAATTATTGTATGTCTAATCCATACCCGGGGGAGTCAAGTATCTTCTTTCTCCGCTCTGATAAGAAGATATTAAGTGTCACCACTCAAAATGTACTACCTCAAAAATGAACAGGAGGTAAGTTACGGAGAACAGAGAATGAGACGATAAAGGAAATTTATTCGATTCCATTTGCCTACATTTTTTTTATGGAAAAGACGGCAAACGAGCGTACGGGTCACCTGGTGGTAAGTGAACACCGTCGCCCACGGCCCCGAGTAACTCCAGAGGAGCTACAGGAGCGTTGCCGTCCTTTAAGGGGGAAGGGCACCGGAGTCCGGCATTACCTAATGCGAAACGCAGTGGCCAAAGCCACTACTTAACGCCGGTCTTAAATGCCGGGGGTGGTAATAATCCGGTCGAGTCTGCCCATGCGTGTTGCCATTATTGGCAACGTGACTCTACCACACGCACTTTAGTCGCCTCTTACGACACTATCAGTACCTACCAGGGTGATCCTATTCTAAGCCGAAATCACACGGCAAATACATTGTTATATACAAAAAAAAACAAATAAATTTGCATAGGAAACGAATATTTAATATATGAGACCTGTCGTGGGAGCGCCAGTATTCGACTGTTAACGGTGCAGTGGTAACATCGAAATGTTGTGGCTTCAATTCCTACTTAAGAAAATGAGATATTTATTATTTTCATTTCTTCACTCTGGCAACAAGGTACAGTTCGGTGTTTAGTTCCGTCACTCAACATGCAACGCCTGAAATTGGGCTGAATTGGAAATGCTTCACGCTGTATCCCGCACTAGGCAGGGTAGGCAGAGGGAACGAAAGTGAAACCTAGTGTTATGACACTCCGTTCCACTTCCGTTCTCCACTTTCCGCCGAATTTGAGGCATTGCGTGTCGAGTGGCGGAACTCAACGCCGCGCTTTGATTGGAAATGCGAGGAGCGGAAATGTCTCAATATGAACAGAGTATACACTAGTGGGCAGAGGGAACTTAAGAATAACTTTCCTCTGCCTATCTTGAAACATCTGAGAAATGTTTAACAATGTCATTTGACAAATAAACGTTTTAATTAAATTATTTTATATCTATTGTATAGATACTGTGTGTTGTTACTCTTAATTTTCCACCTAACAAGCAGCAAAACGCCGTGTTTTGTTCTACTTAAAATGAGTCCAAATAAGAATCAAACCTATACAATAACAGTTCTAAAATTATTTTTCAATCATCATTTTCATTTTTTGCATCTTTTCATAGCAACTCGTCGTGATTATGTTACTTTTGTCTTTGTGATGGGGGACGATGACGTCCCGCCTTCTTCAACTCACTTCAACAATAATAGATTGGGGTCATTATAGCGCAGATGCACAAGCCCGTTAATGTATAGGTGACCATCGTAAGTTCGATTTCCAGCGGACACATTTTGAGGCGATCTCATAACAGTTTCAATACTTTGAAAAAGGAATCATATTTGTAAAAAATCACTTACAGATGTGATTCTTCATTTTTACCCATTTTTTAAGCATTGTATGTAGAGGGTCGATACTCAACGATGTTCTTTGTTTCTTTTAATTTACTGTTCTAAATAGGAATTGAAGACAAAACATTTATTTTTACAGTAGCATTGGACTTAATTATCATCTTGGATTATTGTTGTACAAACAGATCGCCAAGTAGCAGTCTATATAAAAAAAAGCATAGCATAGCATTAGATTCAATCAGTGTCCTGCTGCACTGCGATGACTTAAATCAACTTAAAATCCTTAGTTAATCATTATTTTATACACCTACTTACTAACTTAGTTTCACGATGTATCTCGCACATGGCAGAGCAAGTTGAGGGAACTTGGAAATCTAGTGTTAAGACACTTCGTTTCTTTCCCAACTTTCCGCTGAATATGAGGCATTACGTGTTAAGTGACGGTACTCGATGCCACGCTTTGCCTTCTTACCAGGCAGAAGAAACGAGAATATTAAATATCTGAATTAAAAATATTAAACATTTCATTTTCTCGAGTGGAACTCAAAACCGCGACCTATCGCATTTAGTCACATGTTTTTGCCCCTGTGCCACGATAGGGCTCTACAGTATTTTATATAATAAATATATTTCATAAGTAGGCACTCTCTTTGTTTTTTTACACCACATACCTGTGTAGGCAATTGGAAACCTAGTCCTAACCTGTCAAGATACTCCGTTCTCATTATAGCAATTCCGTTCCTAAATTTTTGACGTATTTCTCGAATCTCGTTCGTTACTGTGAAAATATAAAATATTTCATTTCCTCGAACGGGAATTGAACCCACAACTTATCGCGTTTTCAATCGCACGCTGTTACCCCTGCTCCACAACTGGTCTCATAATTCAATACGTTAAAGGTTATGTAATCATAAATGGAATGAATCCATAAAGTATCGCTAATGCTGTTAAACACATAGTATAACTGTAACAATTCCGGTTCTAGTGTTCTGAAAGGTAACATGGGAAATCCGCTGCCTCAAGAGTGCTCATATACGCCGTCACCAGCGACATACATATGTACGTGCAATGTGCATTAGTACAGTATATTTACGATGCATTGGCAATTTTATTCAAATGTTAAATAGGTAGAGCTTCTCTTACTCGGAAACTTTGTTAAGTTTAATTGTTTTAATGGTTTTAACGACAAACGCACAAGCATGATTACTTAATATTTTCTTTACTTTGTTCTCATAATAAGGTTCAAAAAGTTCCGTCTCTCGACACGCCATACCTCAAATTCGGCTGACAGTGACAAACTGAGGATCTTGACACTAGTTTCTCATGGTATCTCCACTTACCCTGTCATGTGTGGGATAAATTGTGAAGTTAAAGAGAAATATGATTTCATTAATTATACACATCACTTTAGTAATATTTTCGATTGACCTTCAAAAACACAGTATCTACGATACTGGAGGAAGATCACGTACAAAGCATGAGGATCTCCCGAAGGGCATATATAAAGAGGTTGATGACAGTGGACGAGGCGAAAGAGGTATGCCGAGACCGTAGCGTTTGGCGCTCCGTTCTCTCTGCCTACCCCGCTGGAGATAAAGCGTGAAGCTAAGTAAGTAAGTAATATTTTCCTAGTGTCATCATTCCTATTGTAAACACTAACAAAATAATATATAAACATATGTTCAACAAGAAACAAACACAATATTATCTTAAGCCTGAAGACAGTCTTTATAAACATCAACAATTGTCATTACACTCTCTAACTTTTGACAGTTTATCCTACAAATTACTTTGGAAGTATGAGATACTCACATGAGTAAGTATTAAAGGTATTATGAAGCGGATTTTCAATAAACTTCACCAGATATCATAACATTTGCAGAACAGTGAATAAATACGATTAAATTTAAATGGGTTTAGAAGTTAAACTATCAAGTTGTAGAATAAATAATGTTGTGGCTCTGCGGTAACTTGCCTGTCTCTAAGTTGAATGATTCTAAGTTCTATTTCCTCACTCTAGTAATTAAAGAAATATCTCTTAAATTGTCACCCATAAAGAATTACGTGTTTTCTTAAGATAGATTGCCTCTGATGATGTCAGAATTGTTGATCACTTTGGTAACGAGGCAAAGCGCGGTACACAGTTAAGCCACTTAACACTCAAAGTGTCTAAATGAGTACAGAGTGTTCCCTTCGATTATCTTTCTATGCTCGGAAATAGCGTAAAGTTAAAAGAAATATATATGATTAGAAAAAAATCTCATTTGGCTTGTAAACATTGAAATATTTCCAAAGTCTACATCCATGCCAAAGTCGTTTTGGCTTTTGGTACGTTCAGCTGACACACCCTTGACTTAGTTTTATTCCGACCAGTAGTATTTTGTAGACGTCAAAATAAAAAGCGATTACAACATTTTTTCAATTAATGATAATCATTACTTGGAAGTGATTTAAAGATAATGATTCATCATCATATTAAAAACAATATCTTAAAACAAACTAATTTGTTAATTCAGTTATTATGCATCAGAGGTAAAAATCAAAATAGGGACACGGAAAAAAGGGTCTGTGGTAATGGACGATTGAATTTTAATTCCCAAATTCAATCCAATGCACGTGTTTGTGTAAACTCAACACGGTGATTTGTGTCACCACAGCCTGGCGTCAAATAGTATGGGAAGTAATCTGAATTTCTTCTTAATCGAGCACTGAAATGTGGATCAAATTAAGCTTGTAAGGTTTCACATCCATTAACACATATTATAACATGACAAGTCAAAGAAAGACTTATCAGTTTTCGTCTAAAAACATTTATTCTCAATAAAACCTAAGCCACAAACAATGTAAATGTATACTTTATATGAAATAAATATTTTGCTATGACAAAACAGTAAACATAGATACTTAACACATTGTTGATAATGATCATAAATACGTTTGGCTAGTTGACATTTCAATGTCCCTCTCCTTATCTTGCTATTTTCAAGTTCAGCTAAAAACAAGGATAATCCTACTAAAATCATATTTGAAGACAATACCCTACTAAAATCATATTTGAACTCAAAAACCTTTGAGGCCTGTCGTGGCGCAGCGGCACAAGCCTGTGACTTTAACCGATAGGTTGTCGGTTCTATCCCCACTCGAGGAAATGAAATATTTAATATTTTCAATTTAAAATTTAATGTTTTCGTTTCTTCGCTCTGGTACAAAACGCGCTGTTCAGTTTCGCCACTCAACACATAATGACTCAAATTCGGCGGAAAGTGGGCAACGAAAATGGAACGGAGTGTCTTAACGCTAGGTTCCCAAGATCCCTCTGCTTACCCTGCCATGTTCGAGATAAAGCGTGAAGCTGAGTAAAAGCCTTTAAATTTACTCTTATTTTCAACAATTTCATCATCTTTTCTTGAAATAATTTCCGTTCCTTGTATACATAAGTTCATAAGGAAGAGCTCCCCGAAACTCGTAAATCAAATGAAGTCAATCAAGTAACGTAATCTAGCAAATAGCGTCTAAGGCATATTGAACGTTGGCGCGCACCCAACTGCTTAATCAATGGTTAAATCCTGTTAGTTGCACTTAAATCACTAACACACTGGATTATTTAAAAATATATATGATTATAAATTGGCCACAACAAAAAACAATCAATATGGTATTTAATTTTATATGTATATGTTTTTAAATATGAAATCATCCTGAATAAACAGAACTTTTCAAATAGTTATTTAGTTACTGATATAAAACATTTTATTTATATTTTTCTTGTGTCATATATTTTAACTTCACTGCTCTTTCGTAGCGTAGCGTTCCGTAGTACAGGGCATATGAAGCCATAAACTAATACGTTTGAATATATCTTGCACTCCTCCACTATCATTTATTGTTTCAAGTATGAACTTCTGAGGCCCTCATGCTTTTCTCATGACCTTACTCCAGTAACATTGATACTATGATCTCTAAGATCGACTGAGGTCTCCCATACATATAATAAGTCACTTTATAAAAGGACCAATGACCAATTATTTTTTTTTTATGAGAATAAGCTTCTATTAACAGAAATCTACCGCAGAATTGAAACAGCTGAAAGCAATTCTTATTCTTCATTTTTTGAGATCGTGTGACTCTTATGTGTTCAAATGTGGGGAGAAAAGCCTATCGTAGCGCAGCAGGACAAGCCTTCGACTGTAAGCACGACAGGTTATGGGTTAGATCTTCATTCGAGCAAATTAAATATTTAACTTTGGCAACAACGTAAAGAGTGGCGTTGGATTTCACCACTCCACACGCAATGCCTTAAAGTTGGCGAAAAGTTGGGAACAGAATAAGGTGTCTCAACAGTTCCAATTTTTAAATTTACTCTGTTTACCCTGTTATGTACCAAATACACCGTAAAACTAAACAAAATAATTTGACAAGAACGGAAGTATCCTAGTAGGAGCGGAGTTTATTTCCTGGATTAGTGATCGAATCCACAATCGATACGCACCCCTTCCCTTCGCCACGACAGGCCTCAAATTAATTACTATTAATAAGTATTTAAAACTTCCAACGTCAGCAACGTAAATCAAATATCTCGTCACAAGTTTCTTCTAATTAATCGTAAGTAGGTACATCCGGTGATTAGCCAGGAGTCGTTACCGTCACCTGTTCTTATATTAAATGCCAAACTCTGAATGAATGAGGCTTTACGCTATATGGGGAATATCGTACAGTGCAGGGAAGGCACAGGAAGTTTGGGAACCTAATGATAAGATATTTCATTATCACTGAGACACTTCCACGAAAGTGAAAAAAAATCTGCTAAATTCTGAAGAGCCACTCACTCCCCCGAGTAGTTTACAGTGCCTGTGCGCTACGATCATCTGAAATAAAAGAAAATATTAATAATTATTTAACTTATGTAGAAAATGTATAGAAAAATCTAACGTATTCGGGTCGGAAACCCACGTTCCTTGAATGAATTCTGGAACTTGAAAGTTAGTTTTCAAGAAGCGCAAGTTTGATTCCCGCTTCACTTAAATTTGTATAAGTTATCTAAATAACTATTATTCTTTATTAAGCGTGAAAAAACTCTTTAAAAGGTTAAAAATAATGAATATATCGTATATGAATGTTATTATAATATTTTCCTCTATTCCTATCTCTTTTGAGCTTTGAGGTTTATTTTAATTCATTGTAGGTGCCATTACGAATCCTCGATAATCGGCTTCCGATCGTTAGCCCACTTTGCAATTTTAACAATCTCCTAGTGCGATATTAAATCTTATTGTTTTGAACAAAGGATTTTAACTGTCTGTATTCTTGCTATGATAAAAGAAATGAATTGCTTTATAACTGTGGACTTATTGGATTGTTTTTAATATCAGTATTGAAAATAAAAGGCAAATCTTAGTGAGCGATCAATTATTTTCGGCGCTTTAACTGATGTTGCTTGAATAAACTTCTCTATCTTAAGTCTAAGTAAGAATTAAAGTAAGAATGCTTCAATAGTAGCGTTTAGCTGTTGATTTATATAGAATTGAAATAATAGAATGAATAACTGTGATATTTATTTTTCAGCTTTACATTGTATGCCACACATGGCAGGGTAGACAGAGGAAAAAAAAAACCTTGGAAACGAGTTGTTAAAACACTCCGATTCACTTCCATTCCCACCTTTCTGTCGAATTTTAGGCATTTTGTGTTGAGTGGCGGAATTCAACTCCGTGCCTTGTTGCCAGAGCGAATAAATGAAATTATTAAATATTTACTTACTTAGCTACACGCTGTAGCTCGCATATGGCAGGGTAGGCAGAGGTAACATGGGAACCTAGTGTTGATACACTCGTGTGGAGCGCTTCTGTTCCCCGCTTACCACCAAATTTGAGGCATTTCGTGGTGAATGGCGTAACTCAAGGCCGCGTTTTGCCTTATAACCAGAGCAAAGAAATGGAAACATTAAATATTTTATTTCAAAATGTTAAATATTTTATTTCCTCGAGTGGGGATCGAACCCACAACCTTTAGCCTACACACTTGTGCTGGTGTAATTTTCTTTTCTATGGTAATTAGATACCGCGGCGTTAAACCACCACCCAATATGCACCGTTACGGTACGGTAACTAAACGGTTTGCCTACTAAAACAGAGATAATAAATTAATCAAAATTTAATCAGAAAGATGACCAGAACAAAGCTATGGTAAATATTCTTAACAATTTCAACAATATAAAAATTATAAACTTAAGCAAGTCCTACATACGAGTAAGTATAATAAAAGAACGAAACAAGATGCGAACAAAAAACAAATAGTAATAGTAATTTCCATCTGAATTCCTCGCGCTATACAATTACTGTGCAGACTTCACCTCGTACCGTAGAATTAGATTGTTTTCAAGCGATATTACAAATTCAAAGGTTATTACGACACCGACTCCGGTCTAATCAAATTTGGACTCAAGCACTTCGTGCGTAAGATTCTATTAAACTTGGTATCAAGAATCACTCGCGGACATCTTAATACTGAAATTGCTGCCCCTTTACTTGATTTATTATAAAAGAACGTTTAATGTTATTTAGAAAATGTTTTAAAAAATTGTATGTAGCTTTGGGTTTTGAATACACGTCTCTTGTTAACGGTCTTACCACTAAGATATATGTTTTAAAAATAATAAAATTACGCTTCGTTCAAATATTTATTCGTTTTCTAAATAAATATTTTCTTCTCCTAACCATGGAAAATAATTGGGAAATGTCAAAGAATGAACGTTTAGTCTATTATAAATTTAGAGTATTTCTTGGGCTAAGATATTATTATTACGTTAGTCAAATGATTTACTGCAAGTGTTTCCTTTTAGACCGTATTCCTAAGAGGACTACTGAGTACTCAGTTAATGCCATATGGCGTTAGGACGTCCATTAAGATGGCAGTTCGTAATAACATTGAAGCCATTAAAGGCAAATTTTGCAGCAAATTTTAGAACAACGTGTTTTCGTTAATATTGACGAGAATACTATGTTTAATTTATTTGTAGTTACTGTACTAAATATGTACTTATTTATATACTTTTTTTTAAATAAGACAGAGTTTCTTAATCTATATATTTCAATAAAGAATAGAGATCGTACTAGCCGGCTGGCACAAAGGTGTGTGGTAAACGCGTGTGCTGGATTCTCTCTTCATGCATTCTGATCTCTCTTCTGGCAACCAGACAAAGTGCTGCGTTGAGTTTCGCCATTCTACATGCAATGCCATGAAAATTAGGCGGTGAGCGGGAAATGGAAGTGCCTGTGTGTGCCTTCCTCTGTAAAACGAACTCTTTTAGAGTATTATAAACGAACTCTTTTAGAGTATCTGTGTAAAACGAACTCTTTTAGAGTATTGCTTTGTAAAAGTACCTTTTATAGAAACTAATATACTGATAATAAAATTTAGGAACCCAATCTTTTTTATATGAAATACGAAAATCCGACATCACAAAAGCATTTCCGAGTGAAAGATAAATGCACAAAGTCCGTATTATATGTCTGAGGAAGCAAAATTGATATATTTTTCTGTTAAAGTTCAAACAAGTTTTATTTTCAACTTCTTCGATCTCACAAATATGGGATATATTACGAATTATAATTTTGTAGAAATTTTAAAGTTTTTTGGCCAACGTCATATCTACTACTACAATAGAATAACAGCGTACGAAAATAACCGCAGTGGTTGTGGGTTCCATTCCTACTCAAATCTGCCCAAAGCAAACCAGTGTTGAGTTTCACCACTCAACACGTTGTCTAACCTGCGGGCGGAGAATGGAGAATGAAGAATGTTGCTACAATTTTCTCCGTACTCTGTGTACTTAGGAAGTACGTCGTGCGAAAGACAATGATAGGCGTCACTATATTCATTAATTTGCCTTATATTTGTAGAAATAATATTAATAATGACCATTTTTATATTTCTGAACGAAACGATAACTTTGGTGTCCATTTATTTATTTACATATCTTTAGATTACGTGTTGGTATCAAGCTGCAATTAATATTAAATATACTCCCCTACATACTGTCCCTTGGAGCTAAAAACAAAGTCAAAACAATCAAAAGATACGGGTATTTATTCATCACTTCTATATACTTTCTGCATTTTGATTATTGCTGGAAATATACAATCCTGGGTATACGTACATAACTCTCGGCCAGTTCTCAGGTTAAGTCTCGAGCCAGTTTTACCTGTACTTTTTTTGTTTAATTTCAAAAAAATATGCCATCGGCCCTACTATCCTTACCATATACTCATTAACCAGCCTCTGCCCAGCCTATACTGCTATATGCGGAAAACATCAAAAACTTAAAAACGAAATTACTATTGATACACTACTTAACTTCTCGAGGATCGATTAATGCCAGTTTTGGTTTAAAATTTATTTATGTTTAAGATATCCACTAGGGTACTATCTCTCTCAGCTTCCTGTTGCATCACGCTCGTAGCAGGAAACGGAACGGAGTGTCTTAACACTAGCACCCAAATTCAGTCTGTCTTGATATCAACTTAAAGGGATTAATTATTTCCATTACCTCTATCTGATAATATAACAAAGTGTGACGATATTTTCCATGTTTCAAAAACAGGGCAAAAGTGATGAATATAAGTGATCTTATAAATAGGTTCCCACTACCTTCTCTGCCACATAGGACACAGTGTGAAGCTATTTTATTAATACTATCTGAAGATTGAGGCCTATCGTGGATAAGGTGCAGGTAGTTAATGATACCGGATGTCTTAATGACAGAACTTTAACCTATGTACATATATACCTAAACTAAATGAAGAAAATTAGCAAACAAGCCATCTTTACATTTAAACGTTAAACTACAACTTGTAAAGATTTAATCTCAAGTAGCGCATTTTCATGCTGAATTAAATATGCTTAGAACGTAAGTTTCCTTTCAAAGGGAATATTCTAAGTTAACGAGTAGTAGCGCTCACTGTACAGTGCTGATGGTGAAAAAGTATTAACCATTTAAAAATTAGTAGCGTATTATTTTTTTTATATGAAACATGTATAAAAAAAGATTTTTCATTTTTATGGGAAATTATACTTAAATAAAAAATCTTTTTTTTTTATTAGCTGAGCAGAGGGAACCTGGTAGGTAACCAAATGTGCGACACTTCTTTTTCAAATAATAATACAATAAATTAAAAAAAATATTAAAAATAATAATACGAGGTCTGTGGCGGTGTAGAGGCATGAACGTAGGTCTAAACGCGATAGGTGTGGGTTCGATCCCCAGATGATTTCATTTCTTCGCTCGGGTAGAATGGCAAAATGAGGCGTTTAGTTCCGTCACTCAGCTCACCAAGCCTCAAATACTACGGAAAGTGGGGAAAGGATGTGTCTAAATGTAAATTATTATTAGGTTTCACGGTTTCCTCTGCCGTATTCTTCTCGATAAATGAGGATGACAAATTTTCAACCAAATAAGCTAATCAAAATCTATAATTAGTTCATGTATATAATAGGTCAATTGAACAATATCTTTTAAAGAAAAAAAAATCAGATAAATACAAAAAAATTATTTATCTGCATGAGATAATTAATTTTTATTTTAATTTGACAATGAAAGATGCAGAAAATTATTTATTTTAAATATATATGCATTTTTTTTTGTACTTTTCTGTTCTTTAAATAAAATACAAAAGACTGATTTTATTTACAGTGACATCTATTAGTGAAATAATGAAGTTGCTTAGGAATATAGTGCCCTTATGAAAGCTCTTCCTCTCCCAAATATAGCATAGACAATAAGTAAATTGAAATAATATCCAGTAGATGGCGTTGATTTTATTGTAAAATAATGTTCATTTGCATTATATCGACGACCGCTACGTAATAAATAAATCAAAATGTGCTATCGTATTAAAATTTTAATATTTCTGCAAATTAAAGATATATTTTTTTGTTTTTATAACAAAGCCTATGCCTAGCCTAGCCTAAATATGTATAGTGTTATAGAAAGCTATAGGTTTGTAGGGGATCACACCTGGGATCTGTGGAACTGGGAGTCACAAATACCAGTATAAAAAGAAGCTACCTCGTAAGAAAAGTAGGTATCATGTACGTTTTTTTATGTATTTTTGATGTGTTTTTTTTCTTTATAAATTACTCCTCTCATTTGATATTTTACAATTTACAATAATATTAATTGAAAAATTTTAGGAAGTGCGGGTTCAAATACGCTACGTTCATACTTTTATATATTTTTTAAATTAATATCTAATAATAACATGAAAATATGTAGACAGAAAAGCTTACTTTTCTATCTATAATTTGTTTACCTGACGTTTTGTTTTTATTGTACTCTGTGAGCATACGAGAATCTGATCAAGTTTTAAACCTAGATAAATAAATAAAATTAAACTACTTAATTTATGGAAATTGTTCATTGAAAGGCCCTCTAAAAAATTGTGAAACATTTCATTTTATTGCAAAATAAACTGAAAAAATGTTATAATCTCCAAAAGGAAACTTATTACAAAATTGTCACTTATTTTTGTGTATAACTTTTTTGTCGGTCACTTGACGACCAAAAGAGTTGTATTTAAATTTAACTACCTACACTTAATCTTTAATAAAATATTCTGCACGATTTCTAGTTTATAAGATACAGTGCAAAAACCCTTTGCACTCCTTTTTCAAGATGGCGGCCGAGGGGACAAGGGACAAGGGACAAACTTAAACGTAAGCTACTAATCCCCTTTCACAATACAAGAATTAAATTGCGTCCTTCAAAAAACGCAGCCCTAAATGTTACTTTTCAATCGACTACTGGATATTTATAAAATCTGATTACACTTCAGTTTTTGAGTTCGTTTATTAAATTTTCTAGTACATATATTTTTTTTATTCATGTTTCTCGATTTAAGTCAGATATTGATTTTTATTTAAGTAAAGCTAATGTGTACTCCAGAAGTGAGTGGATCATTTCTGGAATACACTTTCACGCATATATAATACAGGTTATAAAACAAACCAATGTAATCATCATCTCATTTATTAATGAATAAATTAATGGCAAATGTATACAGTTCACTTCGGTTACAAATAAACTTAGCTTTTAGGGTTCCACATTTCACAATGCCCGAGCGATGTTGTTTGACAACTGTTATTTCCGTTATATAAATAAGTATTGTAATAATCATTGTTTTTCTTATTTTTCTTGTACTTTTAACAATATTTCATGGTTTTTTAATAATCATGATTAATTTACAGTTCTGTGCCTGCTGCTTCGTCTCTATATTCAAATGGAGACAACTTACGAACATGAGTGATTATGTACGACACACATAGAATATCCTAATAGCCATCTTTATTAAATGGACTATTTTTCAGTCAAATTAACAATTCAATCAAACCAGTAGTTGCTGATGTTAACCCTTAAATGCCTTCAACGAAATATATTGTTCAACTTTTTATTTTAGCATAAATATAACATATTTATATATTTTTTGATTCGTTTCTATTACAATATAACTTAATAATCATTATCATTTCAACGTTAAGTAAGTATTACACTCATTTTAGAACATTTGTTTGATTTTTCTCGACTCATTTCGATTACACTCGACTTATAACAGTTGTCAAACAATTTACAATAGATATAGACATAGCAGTAACATACTAAGTATATTGAGTAGGATAGATATATATTTAAATGTAAAATTAATCTTTCGTCAACTCAACATCAAATTAAGTTGAGTTTGAGTTCAGCTCTATTAAGTATTGCTTATTTTCAAACAATAGTTTGGATATCAAACGAAATTAATATAGCTCTTACTTGTAACTTTAATAAAAGTCCAAAGTTTATAGTAAAGAAAAATGATATATTATTTCTTTAGTTCTTCATAGAATCTTCAAATTCTTTGGAATTACATAAAATTTTCATTTTTCAAAGTAAAGCCTGATTTTCATTATATATATCATCAATAAACATCAACAGGCTAATTCTAGTGTAACTCCATATATAAACAATTCTAAGGCAGTGTTTTAATTATAGTGACTACAATAAAAGCTATTTTTTATATTTTATTTGATAATTAGGGGATTTCAACATGTCTATATCAAGCAAACTAAATTATAAACTCGACCCAAAAAAAGTTGGAGTTGAGGGAACTTGGGAACCTAGTGTTGTGTTCACCGTTTTCCACTTTCTGAGATGCGGAACTTAACGCCACGCTTTGCCTTGATGTCAAAGCAAAGAAATAAACATATTAAATATTTTATTTGAAAATATTAAAATATTACATCTTCTAGTGGCGAATCGAATCTACAACCTCTAGTTGACAGCTGCGGTATACGCCAAAGCCGTTTCCACGATAGGTGTCAATCGATTTTACCTTAATTGAAAAAAATAAATGTATTACTGAAACAATATTTTTTTTCTATCTTACCAAAAAAAATCAATATCATAATATTAAGTACAGATTAGTACAGAAACGTATTTTTTTATTTCTTTTAGCCTTTATTGTATTCACTGTGTAAGTAAGCCACTAGAAGGTTTTTAGGCATGTTTTTTAAAAACCTTCATTTTATATATAATTTCGAACCGCAACAATTCATATGATTAATGCACCATACATCACATAAAGTATGTTTTTAGAAGATTCAATTCAAACAATCTGTTATATATTAAAAAAGGCTGATGTAATATTTTCCCTTCTGTATTAAGAAATTAACTATAAATAATTTATTAGCCATAGAAATTTAAATTGAAAAAAATCTATATACGTTTTTTTTATAATTAAATTAAATATGTCGAATACGTAATTTTATTAGCATGCCTATTGTTAAAGTACACTTAAAACATTTTAATTTTAAAGGGGAAATATCACATTTTTTTATACTTTTATTACAATTTTTAACGTTTCATTTTTCAAATATTTTTACAAAGGTTCCCACTTCATCAAAAAAGTGATGCCTTAAAAAGTTTAAATTATAAATTACAATTACGAGTACATTAAGCGAATTTTCAAATCAAAAAATTACGACTAGAAAAATAACTGAAATGAAAAGAAACACACAAAATTAACACAAAAATAGCGATAATCAAACTACTTTAAGACACAAACTACACTTTTTACACATTCATTTATTTATTTATACATAATTACACGTAACTAATAATTAATAATCATTATCACATTATTATATTTATAAAAACCTACCTTAGCTGATAATAACAATAATTTAGTGACTTCGCAACGACTAAGCTATTGTTTTTTTTTTATATATTTTCAATATTTTTTTTTCATTACACACTTTTTTGAAAGAGTGATGAGACACTTGTCCATTTCTTCTTGTCTGTCGCCGCAACTTGTGCGCCGCAAGATAAACGTGGAGACATTCCTTTAAATGGAATTTGAATCTACTTACAACCATCATGCCCATTCAGACTCGAGACTCGCAATATTATTCAAAATAATTATGCTACAGTTTCACTTATTATTATTTTATCAAATTTTATTTCTATTCTTGTTAAAGTTATTTTTTGTTCAACTGGCACGCTCGAAACGCCATTATTAAAGAATTGGACTGAATATTTACCTAATAACATTTCAGTTTAGTACATATTTTTAGTACACATACAAGAAAGGACGAATGAATTTATTGAAATCATCATCTTCTATCATTATTTTTACCTTGTACATTTTTACGAGAAAAATTTTTGGTATTAAAAGAGCAGAAACATTGAAGTAATTAAACATTTTTAAAATTTTCTTTGCTCTTTTTCTTGCTGAAGATTCGTAAGATAATATTTGGTTTTCATGATGATGAGAAAGATATTAAAAATACATTACTCTGCTTCACCCTGTATCCCCCGCACATGGTAGGGAACTTGGGAACCTAGTGCTAAGACACTCCGTTCCACTTCCGTTCCCCACTTTCCACCAAAATTGAAGCATCGCATGTTGAGTTGCGGAATTCAACGCCGCGCTTTGCCTGTTACCAGAACAAAGAAATCAAAACATTCAATATTTATTTTGAAAATATTAAACATTTCATTTCTTCGAGTAGGGATCGAACTAACAACCTATCGTTTACAGTTACACGCTTGTGCCACTGGGCCACGACAGGCCTCAACTCAATTAAAAATATATATAAATATTTATTTAATTTCTTCCACATCAAAATGAAAACAAATTATTATACGTGTATATCTTAAAAAAAAACCGTTAATTTCTATAACTTCTTATAGAAAGTAGCTTCTAATTATATAATATATAATCTAAGCTATATATTTCCGTTCACACGTCTAGCTGCGTCCGGTACGTGGCGGGCGGGACGTTGGCGAGTCTGTCGATGGCGTCGCGGTCGTGTCGCGGCCGCGTCGTCGCGCGCGGCAGCCGCAGCGGCACGGGCAGCAGCTCCGGCATCACGCTGTGGTGCGTCACCAGCGCTGATAGAGACGTGAATTCTTTTGTGAAACCCTGGAAATTATATTAGTTATGCCTCGGTTAGATGGAAATAGCTAACAGGTATGTACATTGTACATTTACTAACGATTACTTACGGCTTCGTCCGCTTAAATTTATTGTTATATTTATAAGAAAGTTAAATAAAATATTCAAATATTTACAAATTACACACTTTTACACTTATAACTATTTTAAACAACTGAAAGTTAACTTATAGGTAAATTTCAGTTGCATAAAGTAGTTGATTACAAGTTCGGTCGAAGCTACGTTAGTACTAAGTACGTCACATTATAACATTCTGCGATAAATACACTCGCATAGTGTATGTGACACATACTGGAATTTATCAGAGTATGTGACAATTTGCACCAATTCTTACGAATATAAAGCTAATCTAAGTTATAAGCTTTTTAGCTTTATAATATTAGTAAAAAAAATAAAAACCTACCTTAATCTTATATCCTTTTCCGGTTCTCAGTATGAGATAGTGCGCTATCCCCATTGGCGCGAAGTCTCTCGGCACGCGCAGCGACAGCGCGAGGCAGTCGGCCTGCGTGGTGCTCGCGCGCACCAAAAACGCACCCGGGGACTGCGCCGACAGTACTTCTAGAGCTATCTGTGAAAGAAATTCATATATTATTTAGTTAAAAATACGATTTATTGCATATATCAACAGATATATAGTTATATAGTTCCGAAGTTAAGTATTTCATAAAATTTTGGTTAAGTTAAAATATCAGCATTTTCGAAATTTGACATCTAAGTACTAGTTTTTAATTTTATTAAAAAAAAAGCCCCGTCTGCCTATGTCGCTTTACTAAAATACTTGAAAACCATAAAAACATCCACACCTCTCTAGGTATCCCCTGCTGGAACCACGGAGCGTGTCGCAGCTCTGGCTCGAGCGGACGCGGGTTGTTGTTGCCGGACACACACGACGACTCACCCGAAGACGACGATGTCCCCGCACTTCCGGTACTCGGTCTCCTGGAAACATATAATTTATGTATCTATAAAACATAGATATAAGTAATTTTGTACAATTATAAAGTGTCATTCCATACTAATGACAAAAACTTACACTATATATAACTAAATAAGACTGGAAATCATACAACTTGACAGTAGATATGATGTTATAAATATTATTTTGTACTGTTTGTACTGTCACTCTCAGCTTCACGCTGTATCCCGCACGAGGCAGGGTAGGCAGAGGGAACCCGGGAACCCAGTGTTAAGACGCTTCGTTCCACTTCCGTTCCCCACTTTCCGCCGAATTTGAGGCATTGCGTGTTGAGTGGCGGAACTCAACGCCACGCTTTGCCTTATTACCAGAGCGAAGAAATGAAACATTAAATATTTAAATTGAAAATATTAAATATTTCATTTTCTCGACCGGGGATCGAACCCAGAACCTGTCGGTTAGAGTCACACATTTGTGCCGCTGCACCACGACAGGCCATATATAATTGTTAATATTATATACATATACTATGTACACCAAAAGTTAAGTTTTAGAAATACAATAGTCAAAACTGCACATTAAATCATTTTATCTCTTTCCGAGATAAGCATACACACACGTACTTACAAGGAAAAAAATATATATTACACATATCCTATTTACAGTAATAAGAATTTCTTTACCAACGAATATAATATATACATGAAACAAATGTATCGCTCTGACTCACCCATTAACATTATTGCATTTTCTAAAGTCCCCATCGTCGGTGAGGATGTCTCTCGTGCGGTTGCTGTCGCGAGTGCGCTCTGCCTCGGATGCCTCGTTTATGTATCCACCATTGAGACATAGAGGAACGTTTGTTGGTCTGGAACGTTATCAAAATATTTCAATTCAAATAGACTTATGTAAGCTCATTTCAACCGTCGAAGAAACATAAAGCTACTGCCGGCTCGGAAAGCAGTTCTGTTTTGAAGAGCTGGCAATAACTTGAACAGTTCATGTTTTCAATGTTAATCGTTGTTATATTTAATAATTATATAAATTGATAGTTATTCTGCATGACATTCAATAGATACAAATGAAAAGATTTTGTCCTCTAAATATTCCTAAAATACATTACGTTCTTGTATTTATTAATTATCTTGTAATTTTATTTTTTTCTGTTACTATTCGGTACTTAGGATATTATTGTATAAATAAAACAGAAAGTATACTAGGATTTTTAAAAACTTTCAACAGAGAATCTTGAACATTAAGGTATAAATAGATCTCACGACTTTAAATGAAGCATCTTCACACTTTACCTCACATTCAGCAGGGTGAATAGAGGGAATATTTACATACGCATCGCCTAATTTATAAGATTGAGTGGTAAGAAGCAGTGTTTAACACCGAGCTTAAATCAAAAAAGTCATTCTGGCAAGAAAAAAGATTTATGCTGCTTATTAACCACGACACAATTTAACCGTGATCATTGACAGTTTATGATAATATCAAAATCAGAAAAGAAAAATATATATAACCCATTACTTACTTTCTACATAAAAAAATACAAATAAATGATAGATTTTTTTTTCACTGACTTTGTTAATTTTGGACCTCTGAAGCTACTAATCCGATTTTCATCAAACATAGCTAAAAACAGCCACGATGAAAAACGCTCTCGATTCACTTAAATCCGTTCATTCATTCATGTTATACAATGCCACAGATAGAAGGATAGATTGACAAAGTTTATATGATTATAATTGTTACATCGGAGGCCAAAACAAACTCACGTAGTTGGTGTATCAGTAACAAGTGGAGTAGCATCATCATCAGACGGCTGTAAAAGCGCCCCGCTCAGTCCCAGGGCAAGCCTCTTCATTAGAGGCGGCCTCTCCATCTTCTCTAATCTCTCTCCGAGTCTCCGATAACAGCTCAGTTCTGTTGGAGAGTTCCAGTCTTCCGATGAAGTTGGACTTGCCTCGCTTGCTTCGCTTGGCTCGCTCGCGTCGTTTGCACCGCCCATTATATCGCATTGTGGTGGTGATCTGTAATGTTTTTAATTATTTGTTTAAAAGAGGCTAGTGTTATATATGTGACTTATTTTTATTAGTTTGTATGAAAGGCAGAGCAATCTTGGAAACTACTGTTAAGATACTCTCGCGCTCTTTCTAACTCTGCACGACGACAGTACTCAAAAGTGTTGTAAACAGTATTAATAAAGGAATATCAATATCCTATGTATAAGAAATTTATATAATATATACTGGAATATTTCAAACATTCCGCTTAAAAAAATTATGTGATTAAACTAGCGACCCGCCTGCGGATAAGTCCGGCTCACTTACATTTTTTTTAATTTACTTATGCTAATTAATTTGTTGTTCTTATAAAATTATCCCATTTAAATCAATATCTATACATTGAGAACTAAATTTTCAGCAAAATTTAATGAAAATAATTGTCGCACTAAATATTTTAAATTAACGTTACTTTTTTTTGTATTTATTATTACGATTTAAATGAAACAAACAATAAATGTTCAAGGAAAGTTGCCAAAATATAATAGTGAAAACTGCATTTAAATTTGATTAGCCGTTTCCGAGATTATGTTTATTACAAACGCACAGACAAACAGACAAGAACTTAAAAATCACTGTTTTAGGCCCTATTACGTTCATAAACATTTCCTATATATTTATTTAATATGTCTTCTATATACAGACAGTGATTTGTGACAGATTTATTATAGGTATAGATAATCTTATATTTATTAGGAGATCATGATGTTAACGTGATAGGTTGCGGGTTCGTTACCCATTCGAGGAAATTAAATGTTTAGTATTTCGATTTCCTCGTCCTGGTATTATCTGATAATATTTGCCTTATTAACAGATAATACCAAAGGCAAGGCGTGGCGTTGAGTTCCGTCACATAAAATACAACGTCAAGGTTCCCAGGTTCCCTCTGCCTACCCACCCAGCCATGTGCAGGATACAGCGTGAAGCTACACAAAAAACTGATTCACCTGTCCAAGCAGTGCGGGTAGTGATGCGTTAATCCAGGGAGAGTGTCCGGAGCACGCGTACATGTGCCGCTTAGCTCTTTGCTCTGTAATAGAAGACAATTTTTAAAAAATCTTTAAGCAAACTCATCCAACTAACAGTATATAGCTAAAACCGTAATAAATAACTGGACGTGTTCTTTTGAATTTTTTTTTGCTTCACGCTGCATCCCGCGGTAAAGCACGGTAGGCTTCACGCGGATCGTATTATTGAAACACTTTTCACGGCATATTCCATCTTCACGACATTACCCGTTGAGTAATGGAGCTTAACGCCATCAATAACCCTTTGTACCTTGTTAGCAGAACAGGGACAAGAAAATAATTGCCATAAAATTGTCAATCCAAGAAATAACCGTGGCATTACAGACACTGCTGTGCCGTATGCAGAGCGGCGTTGAGTTGCGCCACTCTACACGCTACGGAAAGTGTGGAACGGATTTTTTCAATGGAAATGGAGTGTCTTAATACTAAATTCTTCGTATTACCACCAACTAATCCCATGCTAAACAACCAAGAGACGACAGGAACCAAGTAGCTATAAGAAAACCATGTCATCCATTGATATTGAACTGACTTACCTCGCGTGCCTCCTCACGATTACGGCAAAATTACAATCATAAAATTCAATAAACGAACGTCCGTTTTCAGTACATAATATCTATTCATAATGATTTCTTTAATAGGTCTAATAATTTACCTGGTTGTTTAATTGAATTTGAATCTTAAGTGAAATGAAATAGAAACTGTTTTCTTTTGATTTCTATATGAGTTATATTTAGAGTAAACAATGTAGTTTATCGGCGCTTCCCGTCGTAAACTGAAAACGGTTTGGAATGCAAGCTTTCCTTAATGCTTTGGTAATATCTTTGACAGATATCTATTTGAATCATTCGCTTGTGAGACATTTTCTTGTGGTTCCCTTGGAAGTAGCGTGTTCGATACTTAGACTTCCTTCTTCAAGTACCCAGAGATAATATAGTGTTAAGTAAGAGTGATAATAAGAGTATGAGTAAATGATATGACGTATAGATTATTCGTTCAGCTGAAAATGGGGAACGGAACACAGTATCTTAACAATAGGTTCCCAAGTTCCCTCCCACAACGGAAGCCGTTGTCCTATGTTATATACAGAATTAAGTTAAGATAAAAAATATTAATATTAGGGTGGATATTCTCACGTTAATATATAAAACTAGCAGCCTAATACGTACAAAGTGAAATTATTAAAAGAAAAAGATATTCTAAACATCTAATTCATTTATTGAAACATATATTTTCAAGACCTGTCGTGGCGCAGTGGCACAAGCGTATGACTGTAACCGGCAGGTTGTAGGTTCGATCCCCACTCGAGGAAATGAAATATTTAATATTTTTAATCTTCTTCTTCGCTCTGATACAAAGCAAAACCGCGGCATAGAGTTCCGCCAACACGCAATGTCTCAAATTCGGTGGAAAGTGGGGAACGGAACTGCAACGGAGTGTCTCAACACGAGGTTCCCAAGTTCCCACTGCCTACTCTACCATGTGCGGGGTACAGCATGAAGCTAAGAGTGAGAGAGAGAAAATATACTTTATAAGTTTCTAAATATTTTAAAATTCAATACAAAACATTTGGATAAACAAATATATCGTAATAAATACATCTCAACCCTCTAAACCAAACAAAACATATTGATACATTTTACTCAAACACGGTAAAATCCCTATTTAAAGCTGTATAAATATAAAATATGTCACTCGAGTATTTTATGAATTGCCCAATCGGCTCACGTCCGCTTCCGAAACTATCCGCGTTATAAATCAGTCTTGCATTCCACGAACGGAATGTGAACTGACGACCTGTACAGTACAAACAATGCCATTGAAAATATTTTACTGACTGTACTAGGAAAGCTATTGGAAAATGAATCTTAAATTAAAGTTGATAAGATTGGTATTTAGCTGTGGTTCGGCTTGTTGTCTATTGATGTTAATCTTATATATAAATGTTGATACCTAATGTGATAAAGAGCTTTTGGTTTTTGTTTCTGCCTTATACTTTAGTGTATTATATCGATAGTAGTGACGTGAGTTTTAATATAATTTTAGGGAATCGATTATTAAATATTTTAAATATTCCCCAAGTTAACTCGTATTTTTGTAAAAAGATATATAAAATATTAGGCAAGAGGTCGCGTAGCGGCACAAGCGTGCGATCGTTCGATCTCTACCTGAATAAATTAAATATTTAATATTTTAATTTCCACGCTCTGGTAATACAGTTGACTTCAGGAACTCAGCATGCAATGGAGATAATGCTGAGGAAAATGTCCTAATCGCATCGGAGTGAACTAAACAGGTTCCTGACTCCTTTTGGCTAATTCGAAATGCAGGTTACCCCGCTACATTAGAGGTACAGCATGAAGCTATAAAAAAATGTGCCCTTGGGTCATGGCAGGGGATATGTTAATAATCATACAAATATATATATATATATATATATATATATATATATATATATATATATATATATATATATATATATATATATATATATATATATATATATATATATATATATATATATATATATATATATATATATATATATATATATATATATATATATATATATATATATATATTTCCTTATAAATTAAAACCAAAGTAAACTTTATTCTCATAGAAATACGATTTAAAATATTACTTAAAAACAATACCTACTGCTTAACGGATGCAGTGATAGCGTGACAGAATTCATTTATAACAATATCCGGCGACGAACAAATCAACGTATTTTGTTTTGTTCGTTATTTCGTAAGCATGCCATTAAATTACATTTAATGGGGTTATTTCGGCTTAAGAACATATATTTGTGTATGAAAGTAGCATTTGCTTTTATCTATTTGAATAACAAGTACTCAAGACCAAGCTGCATTACAGTAAGTAACATCGATACGTTTAATATGATGTATTTCGTGTCGCAAGGGTACAAGAGGGGAACTGTAAACGTGACTAGTTGTGGATTGGATTCTGACTTGAGGAAATAATATATTTCCTATTATAATTTCTTCGCTTTGATATTGAGGATATTGCCTTGACGCAATACACCGTTCTCGACGCAATGCCGGTAGAATTCGGTGAAAAGGGGGGATTTTTTTAAGGAAATTGAGTGCTTTAACACTAGGTTCTAGTGTTAAAACACTCAATTTCAAGGATTGAATCCATCTGAAATTAAGAATCAAGTATTAACAAAGTTATTTTGGCAAAAGGCGCTCAAGGGTACAGGGTCATCAATCAAGAGGACAAAAAACACGTCGCGACGGGCGGCTTTGAACGAAATCAACAAAAAAATACGGACAGCGCCCGAATGGATAATAAAGTTTACGAATTTGCTGCGTTCGAATTGATGCACTTTTTATTGTGCAATAATGCAATTATAAGGCACATAATTGAGTATATTTTGGCTTATTGCAAGATCGAGGAAATGAAAATACTATATATTTTATTTCCTCGAAAGTGAATCGAACTTACAACCTCTAGTGTTGCAGTAGCAGGCTTATATCCTTTTCTATAGGCATAACTATAAGGTATATAATTATATTTTATTTTGGGTATCTTATGTATTTTTTAAAGGTTAGTAGCATTACCTCTATATACATAGTTAAGTTTTTCTCCAGATCAGCAATTTAAAGTATTCTAATAAACTAACAGAAAAGATATTTTATTTTTTTTTTTAATTTTTTGTATAACAGAATCAAAGTCGCGATTTGTTGTTTTATAAAATCGAAGAAATGAAAATATTACATAATTAATTTCTTCAAATATGTTAATGTTTTCATTTCTTGACTTTGTAACAAAGCAAAGCGCACCGTTGAGTTCAGCTTGAGTTGAGTTCAACTCAACACTCAATAAAATTCTTAAAATCGACGCAAAGTGAGCAGAGGAACGGAATGTCTTAACATTAGGTTCCCAAGTTCCCTCGGCCTACCCAGCCATATATACAGCGCGAAGCTGATAAAAATAAAACAAAAATATTTTAGGTCAAATATATTATAAGTGAAAGTATGAGCCAAGGTTAATAGTTTGTCTTTATCGGTTTGATGGTTGAAGCTTTATGGCGATTAACCACGCGTGTGCTCTGATATAAGCATAGCTATGGCAGGAAAAATATTTTCCTAAATATAATATTGTTGTATTTTAAGGGAAAATATAAACATACTCTATATTTTTTTTCTTTTAAAATATTTTTTTGCGAGTAAACAATCATCGGTTCTAAATTCAGATTCATGCCAAAATAACGGAGGTCTATGTATAATTGTTACAATATTTTTTGATTTAAATTTGAATGATAATACGAGTATATATTAAATACTTTATTTCCTTTTAAAATATTTTATTTTTTAGCTTGACGCTGTATTCCGCTCATGACAAGACGTCGTCGTCCTCCACTATTCACCGAATTAAATTAAATAAATTGAATCACATTATATTTTTGAAAATATTATGTATGTTTATGAAAATATTAATGACTGCGAATGAAGCGACACGCCCACGGCTTCACCCGCTTGCTTTACACTATTTTATTTACTAATCTCGATTACTTTCTTGTCCTAATAAAATTATCACATTGCTATTGCTATTAAACAAACTAAGGTGCTTAAATTTGCCGTAACATTTTTCTAAAGAAAATATACAAATTTTATCCATAATTTAGTTTTTGAATCATTTATAACGGGGGTAAGCCAGTAAACGTATGAGAGACGCAATGCAGAATGAGCTCCGTCCCCCGGGATGGAGACAGTACATGTGATATATTGAAGCGCTTACAGTTTCATAATATATTTTGTACAATTATTTAAATTTAAATAGTGGGTATAGCGGGGATACATTTTACATACTCAGCTTCACGCTGAATCCCTTACCGCCGCAATAGGCAAAGTGGACTTTAAGAACCCAGTGTTAAAAAAGATATTTCGTTCCTATCAAGATAGTTTTGTTCTTCACTTTCCGTTGAATGACGACTGAACACGCAATATCTCGAAGAATGGACGGTAACTAAGAAAATGAGTGTCTTGACACTACGTTCTAAGGAAATCGTGAGTAATACTGCAATTCTAAAAATAAAATGCAATTCTTAAAGTTCAAAAAAAAATGGTTGAAATTTCTATGCATTTACTCACATGTTGTCGCGGTCTCCGCGGCCCATAGCTCATTCTGCATCGCTACATACTTTTATTTAACTTGCTCTGTTACAAATACGCTTTCAAGCGTTTTGCAAATATATATTAGTTATATAGAAACAAGTTTTACATTATTTTAAGACATTTTGGTAAGTATTTATTTTTCATAAATGACGCGCCAGAATAATTGAGCAGAAGTAAGAGACAGCTTTATGCTGAATACAGCGAAGCTTTTAAGCTAAAATTAATTATCAAAATAGATCGGTCACGTAAGAATCTTTGATATTATCTACCTGCAAAGATAAATATTTTTGACTAATCGATAACCATTGTGTGCGCCCTGTCTTCAAGATCATTGTTATTTGGAACCTCGTCCGCAAGTTAAATACAGCCGCGGGTTAGACGGCGATGGGATTAAGATACTTTTGTTATATATTCACTTTCGTTGTTGTTTGCCTTTTTTGTGATTAAATATTTTATCTTACTATCACGCATTTTCTTAAAATAAGCAAAGTGTTATTACGTTACTTATTTAAAGAAAAGGCGTGAGTAAGATGTTATTTTCACTTATTTGCAAAATAATGTTAAAAACTAAAGAATACAGTCGTTGTAACGCAAAGCTGGCAAAGCGTATGACTGTAAACCCTACGCTGGTATACGATTCCTCGGAGGAATAAATTATTTTAATTTGTTTGCCCCGGGAACATGATAAAAGGTGGCGTTTAGTTACTAAATTCAACAATAGTGTTGAGTTTCATAACTGAACTGTCTCAAAAAATAGGTGAAAAGTGGGACACACATAGATCTTTATACTAGGTTCCCTTAATTTTATATCTTAATGAAGATGAAAAATTAAAGCCGTTTTTTCGATTAATACATATTTTATTCCTTACTATTTTATACATTTAAAAATTATATAAACTTATACAGAATGATACCCGATAGCGTTCATTAAAGCCTTAGAAACTTGGCCTGTTGTTTGTTTGAATATATCTCAAAATGTAGAAACTTACACTGAATATAGCCTATATAGCAGCATTGGAACTCAGTAGAAAAAGTCTAGAATTTAACATTTACACTCACATATACATACACCCACACATCCATACACACAGTCACGCACCTGTATCCCTAATTTGCAACTAAACGCCGCCCTTTGTCTTACAATCGCTGTAAGAGACAATAACAAATATTTTTCATTTGTGATTTCTTTTTTCTTTTTACCATATCTTTTTAAAATTTTACAAACTTACTTCATACTTTCAATACACAATTTTTATATATTAAATATTTTATTACTTATCGTACTATAATAACAAAAACACAAACAAATCTCCATATAAATAGTTATTAATGGTTAGCCATTGATGGCACCAAGTAATCAATAGGGCGATCGTTTCCCTTACAATTACGCGACGTGGACCCAACCGTCTTAGACATCAGACATCAGAGTCAGGCACGTTTTCTATCAGCGTTCCTCATTTACCTAAATGTTGGGGACCGAGTGATGAAGGCATGCGGTTATTGCAATTGGTGTGTGGTACAAGCCTAAGGAATTCGGTGCATATGGTATTAATATATTTTTTTGTATTTGTTTACTATCGTTTGGAGGAAGACAGTTATTTGAGTAAGTTAAGTTAAGAAAAAGTTGAAAACTTCTTGATTATTAAAAATGAGAAAATTAAATTTTAGGCTTTACGCTGTATATAGAATAAAACAGGAAATGCGGAGGGAGCTTGAAAACCCTGAGTGAAGACACTCCGTCCAAATTAAAACCTTTCCGTTCCCTACTTTTCCGCTTAATTTTGGATACATTGTCTGTTAAGTAGCCGTATTTGCCTCGTTATCGAAAAGAAATGAAAATATTAAATATTTTATATTTTGTTAAATAATTTGCTTGTATTATTTTTTTTCCAAGAGTTAAAAAAATAAATATATGATTTTATACCAAGTAAGGTAGCTAGTGAGAAAGGAATAATGCCTGTTATCAACCTCTTCATACATGTTTCACGTGATCCATATGTCTTTTGGGACAACTTCCTCTCGTATGAATTTAATTTATAAGTGAAAGGCAAAGTTTTCTCTGCTATATGCTTCATTTTATGGACGTCAAACAATATACCATCGGTTCACTAAAGTAACTGACCAGATCGAAGAAGAATTCATGCAAAAAACTCAGCAGAACGATTTTTTCTAATTAATTCTTTATATATTCACATGAGAGGAGAGGAGAGGGCGCTGCAGTGCTAACGTTTACTTCGGCTCCGTATTGTTAGTGTTTTTAAAATTATAAAAAAGTGCAAATACTTAGTGAAATAGAAAAAAAAGGACAAATAAATACTTGGTTTACAACATATATTGTGGATAACGTGCAACATTGTGTGAAAACTGAGTAACTAGTGAAAACTTGACTGACGATAAAATTATTCATATTGTGTGATTCTATGCATATATCTCCCATCCATTGAACATTAAGTGAAACATGAATTGATTGAAGCTAACTGTGGACTTCAACCGCCCGGAATCGTTTATATGAAAATAGGGTTAAGATAAATAACCCTACTTTTGTGAATGACTTGCAAGCCTTGCAATTTACAAATATATACGAATATAGAAGCGACATCTGTGCAATAGTATCAGTATCGTTAACACACCACCTTCTATCTGCGATCTACCTCAAGATTTGTCCTACCAAGTCATTCAGAACAAGTACACAAGAGGGCGTTATTAAAATATTTATATACAT
The DNA here is from genome assembly GCA_019049475.1 of Eueides isabella. NCBI lineage: Eukaryota > Metazoa > Arthropoda > Insecta > Lepidoptera > Nymphalidae > Eueides > Eueides isabella. The sequence goes on from CM032392.1 coordinate 1,231,928, forward strand.
TAATTTAAAATTTAAAAGATCATAAGAAATGGAGGAAATTATGCACGAACTTCGAAAAATTCGTAAAGATCTAGATGAACAGAAATCAGCCATAGAAAAAAGCGGAGAAAAAGTAACGGAAAAAGTCACGCAAAATATAAACTGCATCTTAGAAGAAAAGTTTGTGCTTTTTAATGAAAAATATGAGCACCTTAAAGAAAAATGTGAAAATCAAGATAAACGACTGTATTTTCTAGAAAAACAAGTTAGGAAAAATAACATTGTCTTTTTCGGGATCAAGGAAAGTGAAGCATCCTATTCTATGTTGGAAGATCTCATCGTCAAATTTATCAAGGATCATTTCTCTCAAAATTTGGATCGCAGGAATATTCAAGAAGCTAGAAGAATAGGCAAGAAAGGGGAAAGACCCCGTCCGATAACTGTAACTTTTACTACACTTGGCACAAAAATCAATTTGTTTAAAAACAGAAATATACTGAAAAATACCGGATACTACATAACGGAAGATTACCCGCAACATATTCTAGAAAAAAGGAAAAAGCTTCAAGAACAAGTAAGGATCGAAAAGGAAAAGGGAAACCTTGTAAAAATAAAATACGATAAGCTTGTCATAAGCGAAAAGAACAAAATAACGGGTACTAACAAAAGAACGCTTTCAACTTCGCCTGAAAACAAAATCACGACAGGTGCCGAAAAAATGACACAGGTTACCAAGAAAAATAAAATACAAACAGAAAAAAGAAGAAATTCAAGCTTATCGGAAAGTGCTTTGAAACCAGGCATGCTGAACTACCTGATTAACAAAAACATGAACAACCCACCAGATCCGCAGCAAAATAAAACCGATAATATATAACAATTACCACCCCCCTCTCGCAACATCAACACACAACAACCTCTATCAAAACACCAGATCAATCTTCCAAGCCGGCTGGTCACCGTGGAAGTTCACGACCAAAACCCTCCAAAAAAACCTCCGACAAATAAGATAATCTCACAAAAATCGTTGTACATTCTGACATACAACGTTAGAACACTCTCATCATATGAATATTTGATAGAATTAATCGAAGCTCTCAAAGAAATTAAATACGACATAATAGGATTAGCAGAAACAAGACGCGTTGGAAACAAAATTGAAGAATATGACAACTTTATTTTTTGTTACACAGGCCAAACACCTGGAAAACATGGCATTGGTTTTATAGTAAAACGCCATCTCAAAAATAACATAGAGAGCTATCTAGGTCTTTCTGAAAGAGTAGCCTTACTAAATCTCAAATTTGAGAGTACCAGCATATCCATCATTCAAGTTTACGCCCCTACCGCACAAGCAAGCGACGATGAAATCGATAACTTTTATATGACAGTTAATAGAGCAATAGAAGCAGCACACAAAGACCTAATTCTGATGGGCGACTTTAATGCGAAAATTGGCACACCTAGGGATGAGGAACGGTTAATAATGAAGACATACGGATATGGAGTTAGAAACGAAAGAGGACAAAGATTAATCGATTACGCCAGCAAAAACAAACTGTCAATATTAAACACTTTCTTCAAAAAGAAAACCAAAAACAAATGGACATGGCGATCACCAGATGGAACATATAAAAATAAAATCGACTTTGTGCTATCAAACCGACCATTTCTTTTTAAAAACATAGAGGTATTGAACATTAACTATCCTTCAGATCACAGGCCAGTAAGAGCAACATTATCATATGATACTCATTTCAAGAAAAGTCGAAGAAAGTTTACCAACTGTCAAAAATATACAATATCAAGCGAAGAAGAAATCACCAAGTTCAAAGAATACCTAAACTCCAACATATCGAAAGATCATACGCTAGCCGAGAAAATTACTTCAATTCTGAAATACTACGATAACCTAATCAGTGTCATCATATTAAGCTTTCAAAGTGCACGAAGAGCGCAAGACAAGAAGAAAGGCCACAAAATATATACAGACCGTACATTAAAACTTTTTAAAAGAAGACAAGATTTACAAAAAACCTTAAATAAAACTAGAGCAATTAGAAACGAAATCTCGGCGCTTTACAAACTCGTCAACAAATATATAAGGAGACATTATGCAAACTATAGACAAAAAACTATTGAAAAACACCTAAGACAAACTGGAAGCACGAAAAAAGCCTTCAAAGAGTTAAAAACAAAGAAAAATTGGATAGAAGAGCTAAATCGAGGCGAAGTAAATCAACATAACCGCAGCGACGTTATCAACATCGCAACAAAATTCTATAGTGATCTCTACAGCGTTAAAGAGCCATACAGCAGCGAGGAGATCCAAGACATCATCAACGAAGGCCACGTATCAAATAGACCACTGATTGAAAAAAACGACGTCATAGAGGTAATTAACAGACTCAAACTAGACAAAAGCCCTGGCACGGACAATGTAACTAATGAAATTTTAAAGTTAGCTGCCCCAATGCTAGTCACACCCTTTACAAATTTATTCAATTCTATCCTCGAATTAGGAGAGACACCCACCCAATGGGCTGAGTCTGACATAATTCTGCTGTACAAAAAAGGTGACCCAAAAGATTTAGGGAACTACAGACCGATAAGTCTGTTGCCGAGTACATATAAGCTTTTTTCAACAATCCTGACCAAAAAATTAGCTCTACATTAGAAGCGAAACAACCCATCGAACAGGCAGGATTCAGAAAGGGATTCTCCACCATCGACCACATTCACACACTTGAACTTGTCATCGAGAAATATCAAGAGAAAAATAGACCGTTGTACTTGGCATATATAGATTACAAAAAAGCATTCGACTCGGTGTCACACAACTATATATGGGAAACTTTAACAACACAAAATGTAGAAAACAAGTATATAAGAGTGATTAAAAGTATATAGAGGAAGAGTAAAAGTAGAGTCAAACTAGAATCTGCTGGTTCTTGGTTCCCCATAGAGAGAGGCGTCAGACAGGGAGATCCATTATCACCTATATTATTCATAGCCACACTAGAGTCGATAATTAGCAAACTTGACTGGACTAAACGGGGTATAATAATAAAAAATGAATATTTAAGTCACCTACGTTTTGCCGACGACTTGGTTCTGATATCAGAAAATGGAAAAGAACTACAGTACATGATAGAGTCGCTAAACAAAGCTAGTAAAAGCGCTGGACTAGAAATGAACTTATCTAAAACTATGCTCATGACAAACAGCACCAAGGTACAAATATTTGTCGACAACGAAACTCTTCCATATACCGAAAAATACATCTACCTAGGCAAGCAAATAAGCTTTGACTAACAAAATAATTACCATGAGATTGAGCGCAGGACCCAGATAACATGGAATAAGTACTGGAGCTTAAAAGAAATATTTAAGAGCAACTTGCCAATCAAACTGAAGACTAAGGTTATGAACTCTTGCCTTATACCATGCCTGACCTACGCTTGCCAAACATGGAAATTCAACAAAAACATAAGAAATAAAATCATAACTTGCCAACGCGGAATGGAGCGCAGCATGCTAGACATAAAAAAAATACACAAGATAAGACATACTAAAATACGCTACATAACAAAAGTAAGCGATGGCTTGTCACAGGCTCTTAGATTAAAATGGAAATGGGCCGGGCATATAGCACGCCTCCAAGACCAGAGGTGGACAATAAGAGTGACAAAATGGAGAGGACCTTTGGGCAAAAGAAAGAAAGGAAGACCCTGCAGCAGATGGGAGGACGACATTAAAAACACAGCAGGCCCAAGCTGGATCCAAACAGCACAGTCTAGAAAAAACTGGCTCACTTTGGAGGAGGCCTTTACCTGCAGAGGGGTCCTTGCAGAATAACTACACTACTAACAATTTTAAACTTTTTTTTCTAATTAACCATCACTACTAACCTTTTTACTGATTATATTATCAAACTATTTAATGTTTACTAACACTACCAATTCTGGAAGGAATAAAAGGCTTTTTTATTTTTTTTTCTAATTAATTCTTTATATATTCACATTATTTAACACTAACAGTAATGCCTGTCAAATAGCCTGAAACAAGCTTTTCATTTCAAAAGAACGTCATCATTCACAAAATTAAGTTGCTAATAAACTACAACAAATAATAACTTTTTTACAGCTTCACAGTCTATTCAGGACTTTTAAACAACTTTTTAAAATTATAATATAGTAAATCCTGCGATATTTTCTGGGATCCCATTCTAAAAGCATACTATTGTCTCATAAAAGATTGTTTTACTCGGTTTAATCAAATTATTGGCGCGTTAATTTTAAACTTATTGATGGTCTTAATATTATTTACAATTTTAGCAAAATCATTTATATTTTTCTTAATATATATTAAACATTAACAATTTCAAAAATGTATTGATCAATAATTAATTTCTTATAATTCTTAGACTAAGACTTTAGGCCTAAGTTAAAGTACAAATAAGTTACTTTTGAAGGTAATGATTGATTTAGTAGTGGCTGCTACTATGCGCCGTACAATTTAATATTTATTTAAATTAAAGAAAATTACAACGTTAGAATGATAGATGTCTCGCTAGATCTCGATATCTATTTTAAGTATTAATTAATATTTTAATGAGGCCTGTCGTGGCGCAGCGGCACAAGCGTGTGACTGTAACCGATAGGTTCTGGGTTCGATCCCCAGTCGAGGAAATGAAATATTTAATATTTTCAATTTAAATATTTAATGTTTCATTTCTTCGCTCTGGTAATAAGGCAAAGCGCGGCGTGGAGTTCCGCCACTCAACACGCAATGCCTCAAATTTGGCGGAAAGTAGGGAACAGAAGTGGAACGGAGTGTCTTAACACTAGGTTCCCGGGTTCCCTCTGCCTACCCTGCCTCGTGCGGGATACAGCGTGAAGCTTAGTAGAGTAATATTTTAATCACTTAAAAAACAATGTAGTATATGCACATAAATTGAAGGCGAGAGGTGACATGTAATTTAACGCTACTCATTGTGTGTAATCACGCGTATTTAAACTTGAAGTAATTTGATTCTGGCGTTGCATTATACGAAACCACTAGAATCACAAACTGAATGACATTTGTGACTTTTACATTGTAAATAAAAAAAAGATGTTTCAAAAAGTTGTTTAACTTGAAGATATTGTTAGCATCCACTGACACGCAAATCTGTATTATAGTAATAATATTTACCAATCTCAGTACAGTTAAAATATTTTTCCAACTCAAAGGTAAAAAATAAACAAAACCTATAAATACAAATTTAATTGACATTGCAATAGTATACATGACGCCTGTCGTGGCGCAGCGGCACAAGAGTGTGTAACCGACAGGTTCTGAGTTCGATCCCCAGTCGAGCAAATGAAATATTTAATATTTTCAATTTCAATATTTAATGTTTAACTTCATCGCTCTGCTAATAAGGCAAAGCGCGGCGTTTAATACCGCCACTCAACAGGCAATGCCAAATTCGGCGGAAAGTGGGGAACGGAAGTGGAATGGAGTGTCTTAACACTAGGTTCCCGGGTTCCCGGGTTCCCTCTGCCTGCCCTGCCTCGTGCGGGATACAGCGTGAAGCTAATTAAAAAATAAAAAAATATATACATGCTACCATAGCGCAATTTAAATCATTCTTTCTTTGTCTTGTAATAGATAGTTTAACGAAAAGAAAGTAAAGAATTCTAAAGGAACTTAATAATTAGAAGCTTTAAAACAACTATACACAATACCTTGTATTGTATTAGACAACAAATAATACCTTGTACAAGTAAAACCAATAAAAAATATATATAAAAAACAGTATTTCATAAAGTGCATCGTTCGGTTTCATTACTCAACACGTAGTATTTCAAACTTAAGTAGAGAAACAAATGTTTAGACAATACGTTCTCTTTTTCAACCTTACTTTTTAGTGAAATTTAAAGAAATATTTAACCGTTCATTTATACATTTAAATATTAAAATAACGCTAACGCTCATGCCTTAAACAGTGTTTTTAACGTCAAAACAGGGCGGATACTGTTTAGTGCCTCGCCACACGAAACCTGACTCCCGCATTGTTGACCTTTCGACACGCAAGAAAATAATAATAGTTAAGGCCAACCTCATATATTTGTTATCAAGCTTAACTATATATAGTATAATTAATTATACAACAATATAATTAGTTCGGTTAGTTCGGTAGTTAGTTCGGTTTCATTACTCAACACGTAGTATTTCAAACTTAAGTAGAGAAACAAATGTTTAGACAATACGTTCTCTTTTTCAACCTTACTTTTTAGTGAAATTTAAAGAAATATTTAACCGTTCATTTATAAATTTAAATATTAAAATAACGCTAACGCTCATGCCTTAAACAGTGTTTTTAACGTCAAAACAGGGCGGATACTGTTTAGTGCCTCGCCATACGAAACCTGACTCCCGCATTGTTGACCTTTCGACACGCAAGAAAATAATAATAGTTAAGGCCAACCTCATATATTTGTTATCAAGCTTAACTATATATAGTATAATTAATTATACAACAATATAATTATACAAATAATTAATTATACAACGCCTATACTATGAAATTCTGAATCAAATAGTTTATTATATCTTAGTTTTATATAAAACTATTATTATATTCAACGAAGTTAATTAACATGGGAACTTAAAAAAACGTTTATTTTTGTTATGCAATATATTTCACTATCTTCACGCTATACTCTGTATATATCTGAGTACACAGAGGGAATCTAATGTTAAGGTCACGGTCAAACGTACCATTTGAACTTAGAAACTACTAAAATGCTTATCAGCAAAACTAATATAACTTAAGGTAAATGTCATAAATATATATAAATGAAGATAAATGCCGTCAACTAATATTACATAGCGTAATTTATCATCTTTCAGTATCATAAATTATTATATGTAAATGACAGTTTACTTGAATACGTCATGAAATAGTTAAGTAATGGCTGGCTGAATGGAGATATAATTATAATATTAATATGAGAAAACTATTTAATAGGTTCGCAGTCTCGGCGTTCAGTTTCGCCACTCAATTGCAATGCCTCAAATTCGACGGAAAGTGGAGTACCAAGTTCTATGTTTCTTTTGTCTAGCCTCTTATGTGCGGGATACAATGTGAAGCAATATATGCTTATTCAATTGCAATAATCATCACATATACAGCCTTAAAGTGTAGGATACAGCCTGAAACTTCGTAGAAAATAATTTTAAGCGAAACAAGCATGTACATATCTGGTACAGAATGGGCGGCGCTGAGTTTCGCAACTTAATTAATACGCATTGGTCTCAAAAATAGACTACGAAGTTTCTTATCACAACTGCTTTTTATATTGTCTAATAAATAAGTTTATAATACCTACATATATAATACGCATACAAAAACATATATCAGTTTCACACGATTGTTTAGTTTGTTGAACTCCGCGGGAACCCAATAACCGTAAATAAGACGATGGTTAGCATTTAACGTAATTCAATTTACTTACGTATTCTCGTGAATATTCTACTTGATTTTTTATTTGCTTTTACGTCTCTCCTCAGTGGGCAGTGTACTCGGTGTTTAGACATTAGGGATTATCTATGTATTTATGTACGTTTATTTGTAACGGAAACTTTGAATCTGATTTTAACTAACTATATTAAATTAATTTGAAACTTTGTATATGTGAGTGTTGAAATTATGACAATGCAAAATCAAATGATAGTCAGAATAAATAGATAGAAAATATATATATATGAGATAAGAATATTGTAAAAAAGCGTCGTCTGGTGCATGGTGTCCATAGGTAATTTACAAAACAGCAACGATTTGTCTTATCATTTTGTTTGCAACTTCTCTCTACCTCCGTTACTATGTGCGGGATACAGCGTGAAGATAAAAAAAGTATTTATTAAAAAAAAACATGTTTTTGGTTTTCCAAATATTTAGTGTTATAGATATAGAGTGAAGAAGTCACCTTATTAAAACTGCTAATTGTAATAATATTATAGATATTTAATAATAAAATCAGTATTGCGTTGTATGTAAATAGGATGTGGTGACTAATGTTAATGTGGTTTTGTAGAAGTTTTTTAGTTTCACGTAGTTTTGCAAGGTTCCCATGCTCCCACTGCATATGTGGGTAGGCAGAGGGAGCATGGAAACTTAACGCTGCACTTTTATCGTTACCAGAGCGAGGAATAGAAAAATTAAATATTTAATTTCTTTGGGAGGAGATCGAACCCACAACTTGTAACTTTTACAACTGTATACCTGTACCCGTGCGCCACAACTGGCGTCAATATTTTTGTAATAAAATATATAATGATACAAAATTAATAGGATCCTTACAAAATTAATTACAACCAAGCGTTTTAACTTCAATAATTTAGTACGAAGTAATTACTCAAATCAGCAGAGCAACTCTAATTTGGCGTCAACTCACCATTCACCATTGTTCAAGGGGACAAATAAATCCGAAACATTAACTTTCTCAGTCCCAGTGAACTAAATTAAACTGGCACAAATTAAAGGGGTGGTACTGTCATATAAATTTACTGCTTACGATGTAACAAGTGTCTTTTAAATGTTTTTTGTATGGTAATTTTTTGTTTTGATACTTTATGGGAGGTCAGTCGTGGCGCTGGGACACAAACGTGTGACCGTAAACGGGACATGTCACATGTCATGACATCCTCACTCGAGTAAATATATTTTTTTATATATTTTCATTTCCTCATCCTAGAAAAGAAGGAGGCGCGTCGTTGAGTTCCGCAACTTCAAATTGGAGAATTGGAGTGTCTTAAAGGGTAACATGTCTTTACACTAGGTTCCCAAGTTCCTTTCTTCCTACCCTGCTATGTAGGTATGTGGTACGTATAACTAAAAAAATTGTTTTTATTTATTTGTATTACTTAAGTCGCCTATAACAGAGAAGATGGTGTCGAGGTCGTTCTCCGTATTGTAATCGAATTTTGTCGATATTTTAATAAATATACTTAACAAAATGGCGGACTTCAATATGTATCTATTCAGGGTGGGGAAATAGGAATAATTCATTCAGACGCTTTTCCACTGTGTTGTAATTGTTTTTCATCCTCAGGCAGTATCCCGCATATGCACAAGGCAGACAGAGGGCCTCAGATCACCGTGTGATTCTGGCTTAGAATAGAGTCATCCTGGTACTGGTGGTGTCGTAAGAGGCGACTAAAGTACGTGTGGGAGAGTCACGTTGTCAGCAATGGGCAGAGTCGTCCGGAACATTACCACTCCCGGCATTTAAAACCGGTGTTAAGTAGTGGCTTCGGCCACTGCGTTTCGCATTAGGTAATGCCGGGCCCCGGTGCCCAGCCACCTTATAGACCGGCAACGCTCCTATCGTTCTTCTAGTGCTACACGGGGCCGTGGGCGGCGGTGTCACTTACCATCAGGAGACCCGCACGCTCGTTTGTCGAGTCTCGTCCATAAAAAAAAAGAGCGAAGTTGAGAAACTAGTGTTAAGACACTCCATTCCAATTCCACTTACATTTTTAAGAATTGCGTGTTCAGTGGCGATTACCAACGCCGGGCTTTACTTTGTTACAAGAGCGGCGAAATGAAAATATTAAATATTTCATTTTCTCGAGTGAGGATCGAACCCACAATCTGTCACGTCTACAATTACACGCTTGTGCTCTTGCGCCTCGACTGGTCTCAATGTTTTAATGATTTTTGTAAATATATACTCATGGTACGTACATGAATACTTAAACAAATTCGTCTAATAAAAATACAATTTTCAACATATTCCTCACTACTTATCAATTTCATTAAAATGTTTTAAATGTAATAGCGAGATATCCCAGACAAATTGAAATGCAAGAGGCAATTTTGTAAAACATTTTAAAATCCATCACAACTTTTACCTAGATAAGTCCAGAGCGGTAAAACGATGTGAAAGAATTTCCGCATAAATTTAGTTATGAATATTGTTACAAGATATATTTACGCATAATATGAAGTGGTTAGTCATAGTGTTTTTCACTCCCCGCTTATTTATATATTTTTTTAGTATTACGTTATATCTCTCAGAGCAAGAAAGGCAGATGAAACCTAAAAATTTTGTGTTAAGATACTTTATTCCTATTAAGACAATTTAATTCTGTATTAAATCGACGGAACTCAACGATGTGCTTTGCCTCTTTAACAGAACGAGAAAATGAAAAAAAAAAAAACATTTCCTCGAGTGGCGATGAAACCCGTAAACCCTGTCATAAGATTGTGTCCCTGGGACAGGCATCAGTAACTGATCCAAACGTGAAGCTAAAAAAACATGTTCTTAGTTTTCTAGATATCTCCAACTGGTACAGGAGGTGTCATCAAAGTAAATTAGCCTATTATCTCAGCTGTGGGTATTTATTTATGTGATGTCAATAAATAACTTTTATTTTGTATGAAACACTTTTAAACGGATTAATCGCGTATATTGAATGGTAAACATTTTTGGGAAACCCGACGTTTCGAACACTTTACAGTAGTCCGTGGTCACGGGTAGACTCATCTGTTTCATTTAAAATGTATAACAATCGCGAAAATCAAAGACATTATTAAATAACTTTTATTTTGTATGCATTAATATGCTTAGGCTAATGAGTTTTTAAATAAAAAAATATTGTCAATATTGAATAAACGTTATTTACTTATGAAATTAATTTATGTTATTAATTTTAAATCAAAACGAAAAAAAGAAACCAGCGACAAGTTAACTATATCATGTGGGGCAAAAAATAAATTAACAATGAAGATAATATTTAATGTTATAATGTTTTTCTTACTAAACTTAAATTTAAAAAGCGTATAAAAATTTTGAACAAAGCAGAATTTGAACCTGCGCCTCTGGAAAACCGTTCCAGCGCTCTGACCAACTAAGCCATTCGTTCTCACCGAGCTCCGTCAAAATTCTTATACGCTTGTTACAACTTATTTATGTTGTTAGCATCTCTGTAGGGAGGTTCAAATCCTGCTTCGTTCAAAATTTTTATACGCTTTTTAAATTTAAGTTTAGTATTTTCTGTCCTAAGTGTGGAATAACACTTTAAAACATAATAAAAAAATGTTTTTCTTAATTGAAAAAAATAATAACAAAATAATAAAAGTTTAATAAATTTAATGAAACATACCCAAAGCGGGGCGGAAGGTTGTAGCTGCGACGCGAACGCCATTCGGAACGCATCTCCCACGAGCGTGTTCAATTCCTCCGCCTGAAACAATACAATTTATACATAAACTAAGGGACTTAACGTGGCTTCTCTCTTCTTACGTAATTGTACCTTTTTTTTAGATAAATTGTAGTATATGTGAATCAATTTAAATAAATAAAAACCAATTCGTATCAAAAGTCCCTGACATTAAATTACTCACTCAGCTTCACGCTGAATCTCGCAAATGGCAGGGTAGTCAGAAAGTACTTGGGAACAAAGTGTTAAGACACATCGTTCTTCTTATGTTCCCCACTTTCCGCTGAACTTAAGGTATTGCGTGTTGAGTGACGGAACTCAACGCCGCGCTTTGTCTTGTAACCAGAACAAAAAAACGACAATGCTAAATATTTAATTTGAAAATATTAAATATTTCATTTCCCTCGAGTTGGGATCGAACTCACAACCTGTCGTTTACAGTCACACGGTTATGCCGCTGCGCCACGACAGGCCTATAAAACCTTAATATTAAGCCATTTTCTCTTGTTATTCTAATACTTAACTATATATTCCCTTTTTTACCTTCGATTTGAAGAAACCTTAACCAATAGCAGACAAAATTCTGGAGGCATTACGTCTTAACTGACGGAACTCAACGCTGCATCGCCCTTTTTATTGATAGTAGTAAGTTATACTATGAGTATAACAGTTTCACGCTTTATTTAATGCTTTTATAGAGCTTTAAATAAAAAGCTCTATTTAAAGCATTAAATAAAGCTTGAATCTTAACCCTGTATTATACTTGATCTATTCTTAACCAAGACTGTATCATATATTCAATTCTAATTGATTTACAATCCACTTTCCGTTCAAAGTAGCAATTAGAAAAATAAACATGCGCCTCCAGTTTAGTAATGACGGGATAATTCTATGCAACGGCAGGAAGCCGACGAGTTAAATATTACTTCACAGCTTTAACTGAATTGTTAAACATATTATTATTAACTATTTTGATATCACGCTGATATCTAGTAGCAGAGTAGGGGAGGAACTTGGGAACCTAATATTAAAACATTTTATTTCCCATTTTCAGATGAACTCTTGAAGTATTGCGTGAGCGGAACTTAACTCCGCGCTTTGCCTCTTGACTAGAGCGAGGAAGTAAAATTATTAAATATATCATTTCGTCGAGCAAGAATCGAACCAACACCTGCCGCCCCTTAAATTGCGTTCTTTTTCTTGAATATATTAATTATTTGCATTTAACTGTAACGTTAAATATACTCATTATTTATGCACAACATCATTCGGTAAAACACGGCGTTGAGTTCCGCCACTCAACATACAATGAAAAGTACCTTAGTTGGAACGGAGTATCTTAACACTAGATATCTAGTTATCCTCTGCTTACCCTATGAGTGGAATACAACGTGACGTGAAAAAAATATGCATCTTTTTCTTAAAAAAGATTTAATAGTAATTAAAACTAAAATAAATACAAATACTTCCTTGAGTAGAGTTTGAAGTAACAATCTTTAATTCTTTCCATATAATTATAGTTTATATAAAAGTTATTACATTATTACATGAATATATGATTAAGTAATAAAATGTTATACGATTCTAATATATGTACAGAAGTCAACCGGTTGTGTGCAGGTCATAGCCACGGCCCTGACCCCTTGGATAATTGTAATATGGACGGCATATCTACAAATGTTGCGAGCATGATGAATTTATATAAATTAATGCTGTATCTCGCACGTAGGCAGAGGCAACTTGGGAACCTAGTGTTATGACAATAAGATGTCATAAAGACACTTCTGTCGGGGAACAGTAAAATTGGGGTAGTACGTGTTAAATGGTGGAACTAAACGCCACGATTTGCCTAGTTTTCAGAGCAATAAATTTTAAATAATGAATTTTGAGGCGTTAAGTTCCACCACTAAGCACCCACAAAAGTGTCAGTTTTTTGCCTTGTGCCAGAGCGAAGAAATGAAAACATGAATTATTTAATTAATTTATAATTACCAAAAAACTAAACAAGTAACATATATTGCTTTACCATTTTCAAAGAAATACAAGTATATAACTTTTTGTACTAATTCCTTTAATGGAAACCAAACTCACACCCATCGATAGCGCGCAACAAGGGCCGCGACGTAAGGAGAAACAAAGTGAATATATCGGTTCCTACGACTACGTCCCACGCGTACAGCGAGTAGGCTGTAGAATATAGACAGATGTGTGATGCTAATGAGCATAGCGTGGGCTAAATTCGGTTAATACGTAATGAGGATTGATTACGTACTTAGAAACATGGAAAAAATATTATATTTTTTTAGCTAAATATTTATAATTTATTTTTCTAACAGTTCTTTTTTTTTTTAACTTTACGTTATATATGATAACCTAGTGTTAAAATACTGCAGTTCTAATAAGATACTCCCGTTCCCCACTTTTTGCCGAATTCTTGAGGTATCGCTTGTTCAGTGGCACAACTCAACGCCGCGCTTTGCTTCGATACCAGAGCTAGGCTAGTTCTACGAGGAGTCTATCCGTCACTATAGACTACTTGTCGTTAAAGTGATCGAAAAGTCACGTTTCCAAAAATGTATAGAAAATAATACACGATGAATCCGGTTATAATTGTTTTATTTTAAATGCGTAAAAATCAAATATCTTGTTAGCCAGTCTTAAACCCGCACCTTTCGAAAATTCTCCAATCGTTCCTAATATTATTCCATACGGTACAAAAATTCAAAAACACGGCAACTGTACCACAAACCAATCTTAAAATAAACTATATGTACACACACAAATATATTATGCATATAAATTTAATTGATCAATTATCAAAAGAAAAGTGGTACATAATTAACTTCGACGTGTTACAAAGAAATTTCAATACATTAATTATTCTTTTTTCGGGTTCCTTGCCTCAAAAGGTAAAACCAGAACTTTTATGGGATCACTTTTTGTCCCTCTGCATTTCTGCCGAGATCATTTATCTTAAGATCGTTTGGAGAAGTTAAGCTGAAATTTATAATAAATATTGAGACTTATGATCCCTTAGAGCTTAGAAAACATCAAGCCTATAAGTCAACCCACTTAAAACACACGAACATTTTTGCTGCATTTTGTATGAAATTTGCCGCGTAATCAAAACCCACAGTACTTCATGTGGAATTAAAATCTTAAATTTTGGCACGGAAAAGGGACAAGCTGTTCGATCACCACTCGAAGAGCTGGAAGAATTATTTGTTGTTTTCAATTGAAATATTTTACACCACTCAACACACGATATCTCAAATTCGTCGGAATGTGCACAACAGAATGGAGTGTCAAATATGAATTTCCCAGATTACCTATGCTTATTATTTATGCTATGTAGGGGATACAGCGTGGAGCTGAGAGAGAGAGAGAAACTTATATTTGTAGTTCACTACACTGAAATTAATACGGAACCCTCAGTGGGCGAGTCCCACTCGCACTTGATCGATTTTTTTTTATTGTTATAAATTTAAGATCCATTGTGTGAACAGTTACGTACTAACGGTACAAGAGTGAGATTTGTGCGCTCACGAAATTTATTTTCTTATTTAAAACTCAACTGGTTTAAAGAATGCTATCGATTTATGCTTTCCGACTTATTGTGTTTGTCTTTTTTAATGCCTTGTGTGGGTTACATTTTGTGTGTCTTGTTTTTTACGTGTAATATTTACTGATTTTGCGTTTTTTTATTATAGAATCGTTTGGTGACTGCCGTGCCGTTAGCTTCTGTACTGTTGTGGATTCGATTCCAGCTTGGGGTATGAATTTCTTACTAAAATATGCTCTGGTAAATCACAAAAAGCAAAGTTTTATGCCACCACTATATATCAACAAACGATCTTGAAAATAGTGCGGCATACAAGAAAACTAGTATTAAAACATTTGCGGAACTTATTGAAGAATTTAATATGTTTACTATGTTTTAAAGTGTTATTCCACACTTAGGACAGAAAATACTAAACTTAAATTTAAAAAGCGTATAAAAATTTTGAACGAAGCAGGATTTGAACCCGCGCCTCTGGAACCGTTCCAGCGCTCTGACCAACTAAGCCATTCGTTCTGGAACGGTTCCAGAGGCGCGGGTTTAGTATTGACGAATTTAAGACTAAGTGTACATGCTAAGTGGTGGAATTCAATATCGCACTCAACATCGAAGAGGAAATAAAAATATTCAATTTCCTAGAGTGGGAATCGTACTCCATCCCAGTTCCTTTACATTCGTAAGCTTGTGTCCCCAATTTTCTGGTTTGTTTAACAGTAACAAGAATATAAAAACTAATCAATACAGCAGTAGACAGGCAGTTGATGGTAAAACACCTGGAAAGCTCTTAGCAAAATGAAATGGTGCGATCTTAGCATCTTGTAAAAGGAAAAGAAATATGTGATAAAGCTTTTACACTTCTATCAACATTCGTGAGGGAATGTCTAGTGTTTACGTGCTATATTTGTAACTAATTGGTTTACTACTTTATTAATAATATAAAATTTATTTGTTTAGTTTTTTATGTAAAAAGAATAATAAATGATATTTTTATACTATTTAAGTAATCTAAAAAAAAAACAACCTAACCTTGATATTATTTTCTTGCAAAGAAAATTTTATAAACTAAATTGAGTTCCGCGTTATGCCTGCTGCATGTTACCTATGTCTCAAATTTGATAGAAAATAGTCTATATCTTAATGAGTACGGAGAAGTTTCCCAAGTACCCCATGCGTACCTTGCTATATACAGAATACAGCGTAAGACTATAAGAAATACATATAGAAGTCAGGAAGAAAGAATTTGATTTTCGAAAAGGCGCCTAATAAAAAAATTTAATATATTAAAGAGTAGAAGTTGAGGCCTGTCGTGGCGCAGCGGCACGAATGAGTGACTGTAAACGATAGGTTGTGGGTTCAATTCAAGCTCAAGAAAATGAAATATTTAACATTCTCTACTTAAATGTTTTCATTCTTTCACTCTGGCGCGGCGTTGAGTTGCGCCACTCAATACATAATGCCTCAAATTTGGCGGAAAGCGGAGGACGGAAGTGGAACAGAGTTTCTTAACACTATGTTTCCAAGTTCCCTCTGCCTACCCTGCCATGTTTAGGATACAGCGCAGCGTGAATCTAAGTGAGTGAGTGGAGAGTAAAATTGAACCCAAAACTATGTCGTATAAAGTCAACTTCTTCCCCACTGCGCCACAATCACCACATAATAATATACAAAGCTAATATAAAAAGCTCATTGTAACAGGATTGCATACGTTTTCTCTTCATTTACATTTCTTGTGTTGAACCGCAATACAGCGTAATACAATCGTATGTGTGCGTACAAATTGATATTTTATACTGGTGCTACAATAGAAGCTATACAAAGGTAGTTATTAAATTGAATCATAATTAAAAACAAACGCGTGGCACTAGCGTGTGCCCTCAAACGTGACAGGTTGTGGGTTCGATTCCCTCCACGGGATTCAATGCACGGCGTTGAGTTCTGCTTAAAGCGGAAATCGGGTAGCACTAACCCTAGGTTTCCACAAAGACTACCACATTAAAAAAATGTAATATTATTTCTTATTCCTAGATTAATAATTAATAATTTATGTATTAGAAAATATTTTTATAGTTAAAGAAAGATAAAAAATATTTACATTTTACATTAAAACAAATTAACAACAATAAAAGGTATTTAAATTAATTAGTGTAAAAACAACAATATAAGAGAGTTTCTTATTATATTTTCTGTGAATGTAAATAAAATGTATGATATATAAATAACCTATTGCTTTTAAATTTTCATATTTTCATTGCTTATTACAATGTGATAATATTAGAAATATGCATGGAGTTTTTTTATTGCTTCACGCTGTGTACCGCATATTTGGGACACACAAATTTCTGCCAAATTGTTTAGTCATTTTGTGACGTACAAGAGCGAAGAAATGAAAATATTAAATAATTCATTTCCCCGAGTAAGAAAACGCTCAACACCAGTTAGGTCACAAGTTAAATGATATGACGTGATAAGTGTGTCACAAAATATATATTTTTTTATTTTTAATGGAAAAGACGGCAAACGAGCGTACGGATCACCTGGTGGTAAGTGATCACCGTCGCCCACGGCCCCGAGGTGCTACAGGAGCGTTGATTGTCCTTTAAATTGGAACGGCACCGGGGCCCGGCATTACCTAATGCGAAACGCAGTGGCCAAAGCCACTACTTAACTTTGTTAAGTATACTATTATACATCATCATCGATATTCTCCATACTGCTTACATAAAGTCAAATATAGCTCTCTATACGACACAGCCCTAACGCAATAGATTCTATTTCACATTGTTTGCAAAACGAGGAATGCTGTTATTTAATGCGACGCTCGTGGCTTAATAAGGAAACCTACTTTGTAGATATTTTCAAAGAAATATGAATGAGTGTTGACTGCATTGTAGCGCAATCGACTTGGTTGTATTATTTATGAATTATTCTTTATTAAAAAAGAACAAGTTCACTCTGGATCTCGCATGCATCAGCGTAGTCAGAGGGTGTTGTTGTGCTAAGATACTTCTTTTCCCCTTTCCGCTTAACCCTTTAACCTTTAACTTCAAGACATTGCATGTAGGGTGGTGGAATTTAATACCATAGTTTATTTACTAATCTAAGAAAACAAAAATAAATGTAACCATTTATCGGAGCAGGAATCAAACTCACGACTGTCGCGTTTTCAATCACACGTTATGATCTACTATGACCTAGAAGATTGTGATGATGTTTTCAGCTTCAAGCTGCATTTCGTACATGGAAGGGGAGACAGAGAGAACTGGTGAAACTATTATTAAAACACTCCATTCCCCATTTTTAAAGGCAGAATTCAAAGGCGCGCTTTACGTTGTTACCAGATCGAAGAAATTAAAATATTAAATATATCATTTGAAAATATTAAATATTTCATTTCCTCGAGTGAGATTCGAACCAATTACGTGTCTTAAGATTGTGATGAAGAAATGTTTTTGTTTCTGCGAATCATTGTTCAATATATAAGATGTTTTGTTCTATGATTTAGCGTGGCTTATCTTTTACGAGTAAGTAGGTGTAACTTACATAGTAGAGTTGCAAATTATATAACATTTTTGTCTATATATGAGATAAAACGGTGCAAAATTGAAAGTTATTACTTATTTAAATTATTTATCACCTATTCTTAGTTCAAAATGTTTTAAATAGATAATATTTGTATTACGTTTATATACAAATTACAAAAAAAAAAAAAAAACAAATAAAAAAACAACATGAAATACAATACCGAATAAAAATACATATGCAGAAGTGAGAGAGGTTTTTGCTTTTGCTCGACTTTAAATAACTTATTTCTTCGAACGGGAACCGAACACACAACGTCCATCTCCATTGAAATTTTAAACAAACATTAAGTCCAAAAAGCATTTAAAAACAAACTGCATTAGGAAGTAGTTAAAACTATTATGGTCCTTCGAGCCGGATCCTAAAGAAGAAATAACATAAACTGAGGGTAGTCTGTATATATCTGGTGCGCTGGTGGTCGCGCATAAACTGCTTCCTCGTAAGAAACGCAGGGGGTAAACGTTTTGTAAAATATACGATTATAAATACTACAATCGTGTGGCTGAGATAAAGCTAGATAATTTAAGTTTATCAAGAGTCTTTCTTACATTACGATGCTTTCCTGTAATTTTAGTAACTTAAATATTGTGATAGTAGATTTTTGCCATATTATAGTATAATTAATTGAAGCAGGTTACAGAGGAGAACCTGGGGACCCAGTTTAAAGATACTCTGTTCCTAATAGTTATCTTCTGTTTATAAGATCATCACTTAAAGTTGATTGATAATTATAATACAATAATTTTTATAATATTTTTTAAAAAAACAACATCAATTCCTTGAAGGATAATTTAAGAAAGAGTATTTCGTTTCGTTTGTTTTCTTAAAATTATATACAAGTCAATAAATCTCCGAAAATAATATATTAATATTAAAATATGACGTTAAAACCAAATAGAGAAATATTAGAATGAACGCTAAGAAGTTGTTTCGTTTCAAAACAGAAGTAAAATTGATTAGGACAGATTACACAATACAACTAACTCGTTCCACTTTCATAGTAGACAAAACACAATTAATTCCCAAACGCTTGTGACTATACCATAAACTTGATATAGCGCTAAGAATATATTCTTGTTTGTTTTAGAATTAGAGATGAAAACATGAATATTATTTATAAAAATGATATATTGCCAAGTATGTGGTCCGTGGTGGCGCAGGAGAACAAGCGTGCTACTGTAAACACCATGTTTAAAAGTTTCATTCCAAATCAGGGGAATGAAATATTTAATATTTCTTGGTAACGGCAGATCAAGTGCGGCGTTAAGTTCCATCGCTCAAAACGCAATGTTACAATAAGTCAGTGAAAAGTTTGGATCGGATTGGTCACTCCATGTTTACACAGATGAAATCTATATAGAAATATAACTCACTCCTGAGAAAATAAAGGCGTTGCTGGTGAAGTGACATATTGAAAGTAAAACCGACGATTGTGATTTATATTCGAGTTGAGCAATTAATGATTTTCATTTTTCAGTTCTGGAAATAAATTAAGACTATTGGTAGCATTGTGTTCTGCCTCTCCGCATTGAGAAACAAAATATCAAAATAGCTAATTTTCCTAATCGTATAATACTCGTACTAAATCATATGACAAAATTTAAAATAGCATAAAAGTCAGTAAACATGGAAGTCAAGCTCGGACAGTCATGGGACGTGCCATATTTTTATATTTGCTTGAACGGATATTTACAAAGCAATAAAATTTATTTTTATCGTTTTTACATCTAGCTCGTAGTATGTCGGTTGTGATGTGCATTAGTGAGAACTAATACTAAAGCAATGTAGCAAATTTATTTATAAATAAATTGCATCATAAAGTTGTATCATAAAAATAAAATAACAAAAATAATATAAGGTAATATAATATTATTAAAAATATTCTGAGTACCTACCTTACAAGTGTTTCCATTCGGTTCAACTAATTTAAAGAAATCTTTATTTATTAAAAATCAGCAGAAGCTTTCTCAATTTGACCCCCTTTCTACTGTCCAGTTGAACTGAAATTCGAATTACCATCACAGTTCTAAGAACAACATATAATTAATATTTTTGTTAATCCAAAATAGCCTCCGTAACCAACTGGCAACAAAATGGTTAATTACAGACGTTTGCAAAGCCCATCTATAATGGTCCTACCAACAATATACCATGAAAAAAACATCTAGAAACTGGAGCTGGAGCCTAAAGTCGCCAAAAGGACTTATAAAATAAGAACAGTTGACAGATTGTGCTTTATATGATTTGTCTTAGCAAGTACTTTTTTAAGAAATGATATCGAGGTCCAGTAGACGACGCCTGAAGAAGGGTCTCAATTAGAAAAGAATACTAATAAGAGAAGACTACGTTCCGTTCCTCACGTTTTTACCAAATTTAAGGTATTGCGTATTGAGTGGTGGAACTCAACGCCGCGCTTTGCCTTGTTATAAGCTTTGCCATTGTCCAAGGATTACACCTAAATAAATATATTTTAATTGTATTCGAAATACCTAAATTGCTTGCATATGGGAAACCGTTTAAGTGCTGAGCACACATATCTTTTCTTAAACGTTTTTTTTTTATATTAAAACGTAAAACTATACTCAAGTTTTATCAAAACATCCAATATCTTCTCGTATAACTGGACAAAGGCTTGAATAGTATTTGAGTGGTGTCAAAATAAACGATCAAACGGTTTCACAACAAACAAGTAAAGGGGGTTAGAGTGGGCGTCACATTGTACAACTATTGGACATCGAGATACGAGCGCTAGTACAATGACAGATATACCATGTTGTGGACAAATTAGGTGTTTCCTTTTTGGTACAAGTGGTTCATAACATATGTACTGTATGGAATATTATAAATATTCCATATATTTAAAGTTGAAAGGCATGCAAGAAATAAAGGAAAGTGTTAAGACACTCTGTTCCCCGCATTCCGTCTTACGTAGTTGTATGTCCTACATACGTCACACCTTAAATAATCGTTATAAAATACATCATTTTCTATTCTTAGATTATGTATGTAAGTTATATAAATATTAGTAAATATAATTTATTATGTATAGTGTTTTTACCTATAATTATTCAGCCTCATTTCATTTCCATTTCAGAGTGTGGATTCCCAATCTGTGTCTCTATGCTACGATAGGGTTTAGGGCAATTTTATCATAATAGCTTCATGCTGTATCCCGCATGAGGCAGAGTAGGCAGAGGGAACCCGGGAACCTAGTGTTAAGACACTCCGTTCCACTTCCATTCTCCACTTTCCGCCGAATTTGAGGCATTGCGTGTTGAGTGGCGGAACATAATAAAAACAAATATTGTTAAACGTGAAAGTAAATAAAAAGCAAATTTACAAAATTTCACTAATTAAACTGTTCAAGCAACGTTTTAAAATAAATTCAAATAATTCAGATCGCCTACACGTAGTCCGGTAGTGAGCAATTAGAGTCCGAGGGACGATTAAGTAATTATGTAAGACTCGCTGAGCGTTCACTCACTTTTTACAATAATTAAAGTGTCATGTAAGGAAATCGAACTGACACCTTTAGTAATTTAGTTTTTATGCAGTGGAATAAATTATGCTTGAGCTGGCGTTTCTGGCTCAGTTGGAAACGTAATCCACCGCCACACAATGTTTTACTAGATCAGAGATTAAATAATATTTACGCCGCAAGAATCGAACTCGCTATAACTGTAATTAGTACATTTATTGCTACTAACACAGCTTCACGCTGTATCTCGCACATGGCAGGGTAGGCAGAGGAAATTTGGGAACCTATTGTTACGACACTCCATTCCACATCTGTTCCCCACTTCCTGCTGAATTTGAGGCATTGTGTGTTAGTTAAGTGGCGGAAATCAATGTCGCTATTTGCCTTAATATCGAAATTCAAATTATTAAATTGAAAATAATAAATATTAAACATTTCCTCGAATGGGGATCGAACCCACAACCTATCGTTTACAGTCACACGCTTGTGCCGCTGTGCCACGACAGGCCAATTAAAATATTTAATATTATTGATTATGTGAGATTTTATTTATGCTTTACACTCTTTTCTGTATATAACAGATTAGACAGATGAAATCTGGAAGCCCAGTGTTAAGACACTCTGTCTTGAATTCTAGTGGAATTGCGTGTTAAGTGACAAACCCGTGCCACACTTTACCTCGGTATCAAATTTTAATATTTCATTATCTTGAGATAGAATCGAAGCCATTTGAAACTCAACATCAAGTCTTGTTTAAGAGCGAGGAAATTACAGTGATTAACTGTCCCAAATTGGAATCAAACCTAGCCATCACGTTTCTCTTCTGTACTCAATTATTAACATAAGGCTATTCCTAAGGTAATAAGCATATTATTACTGTATTGCTTAAGTCCTGAACAAGTTAAATCTAAAATACAGTGAAAGTGCATCAATAAATCATTTACATTTTAGTTTTATCTATGCTTGTTTTATCGAAAGTATTTAAGACGCTTCATACATATTTTAATAGACGTTTATCAGCAGTAAGTGAGCTTTAAATATACAGTTCTTACTAAAAGCTTGTTTAATGGTTTTTGGATCGGAGGTAGTGAGTGTTTTATAGCCATTCACCTGCAGCAGACCATAGCAGAGTAAGTAAAGGAATGTCTAAGGAGAACAGAGTGGCCATTTTCTACCTGCAACTGATTTGAGACATTCCGTGCAAGTAGTTCCATAGCCCAAAATTATGTAATAATAATATCAAAAATACAGATATGTTTTAAAAATTAGTTGATGTGGAGGAGATGTGTCCTAAAGCACAAAGTTCGTTTTGCTATAAAAATCAGTGTCTATACGTTTCTTATATAAGTTTGACGAAACTCATTTTATGAAGGCCTTCATAATGAAATAAGAGAAAAAGCAAATGCAATAAAACATGGATGGGAAGGTCTGTCGCCAAGGACAGTTGTAAAAATGGATTCGGACTTCACCCGGCGGCAACTCACAATGAATATTTATTATTTATGTACTTCATTTTAGCAAATATGTGTTATGTAATAATATCATAAAATTAAAGTTATTATAATATTCGATTTATATTATATTCAAAGAAAAACTAGCAGTCAAGGCCATCATGGTACAGGTTTAGAAAAGCCCGGCGTTAAGTTTCGCCATTCAACACGCAATGCCTCAAATAAGGTGGAAAGTGACAGAACGGAGTGTCTTAAAACAAGGTTCCTACATTCCCTTTGCCTACCCCTAGTGCCATGTGCGCGATTCAGCATGAAGTTGTAGTAAGTAATAGTGGTCAATGGAGGACAAGCCGCATATATAAAAGTTTGTATGATATAATACCTGATATGATAAACTTACTATAAACGTCTATAGCCCTAGTTTTAGCTTTACAAAGATAAGCAAATAGCAACTGAAAGCGAGCTTAGGCTTTTGAAGGATTAAGGACGCCCAATTCTAAGATGGACGTGACATATATAACTAAACGTGAAAGCTATCTGCATAGCTTTTTTTTTTCAGCTTCACGCTGTATCCCGCGCTAGGCAGGGTAAGCAGAGGGAACGGAAGTGAAACCTAGTGTTATGACACTCCGTTCCACGTCCGCCATGACAGGCCTCATCTGAATCTGCATAGTAGATACAAAATACTTTTATATACCTCACTGATCTAGTGGGGCAATTAAAATGGCATATTTTGGTCATTTACTGCTTTGTCTTAATACCAGTGTAAATAAATTATATTATTAAATATTTTATTTCCATGGGTTGGTATTGGTATTCTCTCTGCTTTTGTTGGTTGGCTATTCTCTCTGCTTTTTTCATAAAACGACAAAGAGAAAATTACGAACAAAATGCAAAATTTGTTATATAGACGTACGTCTAGACTAGAGACTAGAGACTAGGGATAAGCAAACACAAGTGAGTGGCATCTCGGCTCTGCATGGGATTATGAATGACGTTCAGTTAAAGTTAGACTTGAGATATATGACACATAAATATTGTAGCATTTACACTAAGAGGGAGCCTGTCGCGGTGCACGGGCAGTAGTGTGCGACAGTACAAGGGACATATTGTAAGTTCGACCTCCACCTGAGGAAATGATAACTATACTTATAATAAATCTGTAATCAATCACTGTACATGAATTTAATATATCTTATTTAAAAATATCATATAAGGGACGCTTATTAATGTAATAGGGTCTGAAATAGTATTTTTTTTTATGGAAAGACGGCAAACGAGCGTACGGGTCACCTGGTAGTAAGTGATCATCGTCGCCCACGGCCCCTAGTAACTCCTGAGAAGCTACAGGAGCGTTGCCGTCCTTTTAATTGGAAGGGCACCGGGGCCCGGCATTACCTAATGCGAAACGCAGTGGCCAAAGCCACTACTTAACGCCGGGGGTGGTAACAATCCGGTCGAGTCTGCTCATGCGTGTTTCCATTACTGGCAACGTGACTCTACCACACGCACTTTAGTCGCTCCTTACGACACCATCAGTACCAGGGTGATCCTATTCTAAGCCGGAATCTGTGCGTTTGTTCGGGCCAATCTCAGTAACGGCTAACCAGATTTAAATGTGGTTCTCTTCTTTGGTTGTCTTTTATATTTTGTGTTTTTTTTATTAATTTCGGCGAAATATTTAATATTATGCTGAAATTATATTTTTCAATGTATAGATATTGTTTCAACAGTGGCAATGTTATTAGACCAAGGAGTTTGTTGAATATAATAAATTTAAATAAATAAAATAGTGTAATTCAAGCGGGCGAAGCCGTGAGTAGGTCGCTAGTATTTAGTATTTTCACATCTTAGCCCTGACTGAGATGTGAGGGTTGAGTTGGGCCACTAGAAACGCAATACTTCAAGAATTAGGCGGAAAGTAAGAAATGAGACTTCCTTAAAACCAGATTTCCAGTCTCCGTGCATAATTATTTTTTATATTTATATATCTGTATAAGGGCTATAAATTATTTCCATTCACTTTCATTTCATTAAAATTTGACAACATTACGCAAAGTTACTTAATGTGACAATAAATATATTAACGAGAGAGCTCTGTTTTATAGCCAATTTTTAAACGGTATTTTTAACTTACTAATATTTCAATAAAAATTAAAAAAAAAATAATCTATTATTTACCGCGACCATCGAGGAATTTTACCAAATCTAAAGTTATAATAAATCTGTAACTAAGCTCACTGTATGTACAATTGTACATCTAAGATATATTTAGAAAAATCTTATAGAGGACGATTACTGTGGGGTCCAAAAGAATGAGATAATAAATTAAATAAATTAAATCAAACAGACAGAGCCTCGATCGTGTAGCTACTGTACATTTAAACATTAGAAACATTAGGCATATTATAAAAAAATACTACCTATCTCAACCCCTACGCACCGAAACTCGGTTTACAACAAAAAAACAAACATCTCATACAATATTAATCAGTATTCTTTAACAAAAATATCAGGCAGGCATTTCTGTCAAACCGCGCTTATTGTTCGAAGTTGGAAACAATGCCTGTGATTAGCCGTCGAGTGTTAGGGGAAAGGGGTGAGGGAGGTAGCGAGTTCAATACACGAACTATATATACCGAACTGTACCGATATATAGAGAATACGCCAAAGGATATGGATTTTGAGGCCTGTCGCGGCGCAGGGGCACAAGCATATGACTGTAAACGTGACTCGTTGTGGGTTTAATTGGATTGCATCCGCACTCGAGGAAGAGGAAATATTTAATATGTTCATTTTGCTCTACCGAAAATCGAAAAAGGATATATGGAGAGAACCAGAACGAAGTGTCAAGACACTAGATTTTTAAGTTCCTTACGTTTTCCGCTTAATTTCATTCCATTCTCTACTTTTTGCCCAAATATATTTTTCTGCGTTGCGTGTCCACTGGCCGTACGCCGCTAAGTTAAAAATATTACAATGTTTCATATTTTCATATTTATATTGTTACTAATAAAATAAATATTATTTCGAGGTCGTCGTACTACAGTTTCACTGTGTCTAATTATAAAGACAACGAAAATGGCAGTCAGTTCGATGCCCGCTCTTTAAATTAATAACTTTCATTTCCTTGCTGAGGTTACAAGAGTCCAGCGCTAATTACCATCAATCGACGTATAATGTCTTCAAAATCGGAGTAACGAGAGTAAATATTTTTATTTTATTATAAATATCATAAATATTCTCTACAGATGCAAAAATTGCTTTAATTCCTTAGCGCCACGTATAAAAATAACTTTCTCATGTATTCACAATACAATAGTCAATATAAAATTTTTCCCATCATAAAACTCTACAAAAAACCTTGAAGTTCGCTGACAACATGTTACTTATGTTTCATAAATAATTATTAAGAAGAAGACTTAGAATTAATATGACTAAATTTTAAAACTGCTCAGCCTTACGTTGTGTCCCGTACACGGCTGAGTAGATGGCGGAAGCTTCGGAAACTAGATTAAACTCTATTTCCATTAAAATACTTTCATCTCCCGTTTCCCACTGAATGTAAGGTACGTATTGAGTTGCAGAAATAAACTGTTACCAGAGCAAATAAATAAAAAATATTATATTTAATATCTTCGAGTGGGGACCGAACACAATACTTGTCTAGTTTACAATCGCACGCTTGTGCCACTGTGCCACGATAAGCTTCAAGTTAAAACAGCTAGGTATATAGTTTTTCTTAATACCACACTGTGTCACACATAATGCATAGTAAGCAGGAGTATTCAAGTGAGAGGACGTGGTGATTCCTAGTACACCAACGAGTACGGAACGTGGCTGACCTCAACACCGTTCTCAGAGCGTCATCTATCTGAACTAGTGGTTAGACACTCAGTTTCCATCAGAACACGTCCGTTCTCTACATTCCGCCGAATTAGCGGCGTTGCGTGTTGTGTGACAGAGCTCAAAGTCGCTATTAGTTTTAAAGGGCTAATAATAATACATCACACAAAATATTCAAACTAGTTAAAAAAATTGTATAATGTCATAAATACTTCTGAAATATAATCCTAAACATGTTTTTCTTTTACTTTAAACACAATACAAAAACAAAAAGTGAGAACAATGCCAACGCTGGTACGTTGTGAAGAATGTATAAAAAGTTACAATAATTAATAGTACTGTGGTATTTGGCGACCACCCGGTGTCTCTGTAAACCATTTAAAAGAACTCTTTTTATAATAAGATAGTTAATCCAGAGCTTATTGTTTATTCAACGGTTAAGTTTCTTTAAGCAATTGATGTTATCCGGGGACGTTGCAGTGCTGTAAACGGAACGATGTGTTCGATTGCTTTTATGAAATTGAAGATAGTGTATATATTTTGACAATTGACTATCTATGAAAGTGAGACCACTAATATAGACAAAGCGCTGCGTTGAGTTACGAAATTAGACATAGAATTTCTTAAATGTGGACGGAAAAAAAATGCTACAAAACTTGGACATAAATTTCTTATTTCGGTACTTCCTAGCTATTTAATTTATAGACAACAACAATTGCTTAGCAAAGAAAAATATTAATTTTAAGTTTGAAGGTTGCAGGATTTGAACCTGTGCCTCTTTAAAACCGTCCAAGCGCTCTGACCAACTAAGCCAAACGTTTTCAATCATCAAGCTACTTCGAAATTTTTATATACTTTTTACAACTTATTATATTTTATACCCCTTTAAAAATAGTAAAAAAAAAAACAGTTGACAATGCACATAAACATTCGTCAAAAAGACATTTAAATTGATAACAAATTATATTGAACAAATAATTATGTACCAGAATATTTTAAGGTGCTTGTACAAATTCAAAATCTTGCTCTACCTACCTACGTATATACAGTAAATTATATCAAACATTGAAAAAATATATGCATTTTTTATATGTAAAGAGATATTTTACGAATATATTTAAATCGTCTGTACGCATACAAGGACATACTAAACAGGAAAAATACATAATTATTACACTAAATGAGCAATATTAATGAGTGTAAGGGCAGGGACACATTATTACAAAATATAATTTAGAGATTTCGTATAGTTTCGCGCTGTATCCATCACATGGCCGGGTAACCTGCTCATGCAGAGAGAAGGAATTTGATAATTCGACATTCCAAATTACGACACATCAGTTCCTCACTTTCTGCCAAAAGAGGCATTGCGTATTGAGAAACGGAACTAAACGCCGCGCTCTGCCTTGTTCATGGACCAAGGAAAGAGAAATACTTAATATTTAATTTCTTTGAGTATGTATCGAATCTACAACCGCGGCGCACAATATGTGTCACATGTACGGTCGCACGCTTGTGGCTCTGTGCCACGACAGGCCTCAGATAATATAAATTACTTAAATGTAACTTAACGAAGCTTTTTATGTTCTTCAAATACGTGAAAGCTCGTGTAACTTTACACTACTATTCTGTTACTCGTTCGCCGGTCATTACTTTTTTATAGCTAAATGTCAACTATAAATAATTCAAATAATACATTAAAGAACTTTAAGAAATATGATAAAATTACAACTACATAAATGAATTCTTTAAATCAATTAATTTATCATGAATATCTTATGATTTAAGATAATATTTAAACTCTGAAATTCAACATACATTCAGAGAAACACAACTTTTTCCAAAATAATAATACTCAAAGAACATATATAAACTGGTAATAAATTAAACAAAATAAATTACAATTACCAAATTGCCAACGTGTATAGCATACCAAGTCAAGTCAAAGTCACTCCACTTTCACAACACTCACTGCCACGTCCGTACCGCACGAAAGCTTCGAGTCTACTAAACTAAAGTACCTTGCCCAACCAGTTTGGTTCGTAAAGCCTGCGACCACAATGAAACGCAATGCGAGAGCACCTGTGAACGCAGCTTTTTTTATTTTTGCCGGCAAGACGACTTTTCTGCGAGTTTGATGACCCGTTCAGAATATCGTTTAATTTACATTAGAGGCCTGGCGGTGCTGGCACTAGCGTGTGATTGTTAGAACGATTGTGGGTTCGATCCCCATTGGACGGATTGAATATGATACTTATAACAAATTTGTGACCAATCTTTGTCTGTAGCTACATAAAAGATATATATGTATTAAAAATGTTGTTAGAAAACGTTTAATAGTATAATAGTGCCAAAAATGTAAATTATTAAATGTTTGTTTTCTGTTTGTCTGAGTGTTTGGTTGCGTTCATCTTCTAATTGGCGAACCAGAATTAATCAGATTTGTCCTCGACTTTTATTGTTTGTTTTATTTAATTATGTTTAAATAATAAAAAGTTACGTCAATTTAAAATAGCTACAATTTTTTATTGATTTGCTACAACAATATGTTTTGCTACAATTTAGTTTTAATTATAAAAATATTTTTTATAAATATAGACAAAAATGATTGTTATTAGAAATTAGAAAGTAGTTGAGATTAGAGACAAAATCCGGCGTCAATATATAATATATATATATATATATATATATATATATATATATATATATATATATATATATATATATATATATATACACATATATATATATATATATATATATATATATATATATATATATATATATATATATATATATATATATATATATATATATATATATTATATATATATATATATATATATATTTGGGGGTTCACGATGGAAGGCTTGCCCGTAGCGACCCCTGCCAGCCCTCTAGAGGGCTGCAACGTTCCATCAACCACAATGTGCACCACACGAGCGCGCACTGATAGGGCGTCCCCCCAAGGCGACGCGCACCAGTGCGTACCCGCTGGTGCGACAAGTGGAGACGAATGCGGCGTTGGGGACCGCCACCCAGCACGCCATGTCCGGAGCGGCGGGAAGTGGAGGACGGAGCTACAAATAGCTACGTGGAATGTAAGAGGAGGGATGGAAGAAAAGATGAATGAATTATTAGATATGATGGAAGACAGAGATCTGGATGTTATTTGTGTGACTGAGACCAAGCGAAAAGGCAGTGACACGGCCGATTTGCCTGGCAACCGGATCGCTCTCTGGGCCGGCGTACCAGAGAGCGAGCGAGGGAGTCGAGGTGTAGGCGTGTTAGTGTCTTCTCGGTTGGTTAGTGCAATGATAGAATACAAGGCGATCAACTCGAGGCTGCTTTGGGTGCGCTTCAAGCTGGGGATAACAAGAGTTTTCTTGTTAGCGGCGTATGCGCCGGTATCCTCAGCTCCATTATGCGAACTCGAAGAGTTTTGGGAGAGTGTGAGGGACGTTCTAGGTAGTGTTAGAGAGAATGAAAAAGTAATAATATGCGGTGATTTGAACGGATGGGTCGGAACTGCGCGTAGCGGTTACGTAGGAGTGCTAGGAAAGTACGGTGATAAGAGAATGAACGAGGCTGGAAAGCTTATATTGGAAATTTGCAAGGAAAAGAATTTGGTTGTGGCAAACACGATGTTTGACCACAAACAAATTCACATGTATACGTGGGAGCGAACGGAAGAGAAAAGTATGATTGATCTATTCCTAGTGGATCAGCGTATTCGTAGCCAAGTTATGGACACGCGAGTGTTTAGGGGTGCTGAATTGGGAACAGACCATTATCTAGTCGTAGCTAGGATAAGGGGTCTGTTCGCAGGTTGGCGCAGCCGCACCGGTTGTCCAAGCTTGGCTACGAATCATCGCATAAGAAGCTGGAAGCTTCAAGATCCACCGGTCAGAGAGGAATATCAAGAAAGAGTTTCCAAAAAGTTAGACAGCTACGAATCTGGAGGTGAAAATATCGAAGTATGCTGGCAGAACCTAAGGAATTGTATGACGGAAATAGCGGCAGAGGTATGTGGTAAAGGGAAAAGAGGCTTTAACAAAAAGCGAGATGAATGGTGGGATGATGAAGTGAAAGATGCATGGCAGGATTATAAAGCCTCGGGTAAGGATAAAAGCATGAGAGAGATAAGAAAGAAAGAGTATAAGCTGCAAAAACACCAAACGAAAGTACTGATAAAGATGAAGCGTGAAAACTCTGAGGAAGAATGAGATGAAAGGTTAACGAACAACTTTCGGGAAAACACAAAGCTTTTCTGGCGAGAAGTGAGTGGTTCCCGGAGTTGCTCGCTAACCTGTAGAATGAAAGGGGTGCTTTCGAAAGACGGTGAACTTTTAACTGAACAACCACAGGTTTTGCAGCGATGGGCGGAATTTTACAAGGAGATGTATGAATGTGATGACGCCTCTGCCTCAAGTAACAGCCAAACGCTGAGTCTTGATGTAGCGGACGGCGAAATCAGTATAAAAGAAGTTGAGAGTGCCATACGAAGTTTGAAATGTGGTAAGGCAGCGGGAGCAGATGGAGTTACTGCCGAGATGATCAAATATGGTGGGCCACGCGTCTTGGACCTGTTCTGGTTTCTGTGCAATTTATGCTGGAAATCCGGGGAGGTCCCAGACGATTGGCGAGGTGCAGTCATCGTGCCTTTGTATAAAGGCAAAGGTTCACAGATATATTGCGCAAGCTATAGGGCTATCAGTTTGATTAGCTTAGGTAGTAAAGTGTATGCTAAAATATTAGCGAGAAGAATGCAAGATAGATCTGAAAGGCTGTTGTGGGAGGCCCAGGAAGGTTTTAGACCTGAAAGAGGTTGTATGGATCAGATCTTTTCCCTCCGCATGATTACGGAAAAATTTTTGGCAGTAAACCAAAAAGTTTTCTGTGCTTTTGTGGACTTGGAAAAGGCGTTTGACAGGGTTGTGAGAAAGAGATTATGGGAGATACTGCCCCGGTACAATGTGAGCGGACCCTTGCTGCAGGCTGCAAAGTCTCTTTACAGAGATCACTCAGCCTGCGTGCAAGTAGGAGCTGGCATGTCGCCTTGGTTTGACATCCAATCGGGTGTTAAACAAGGTTGCGCCATGTCAGCTTGGTTGTTCAATTTGTATTTGGACAGCTGTCTTCATCGAGTGAGACAAAGTGACATGGGAGTGAAAGTAGGTACCTCGAATATAAATTGCCTGCTGTACGCAGATGATGCAGTGCATGTCGCATCATCAGAAAGCGAGTTGCAGGCATTGGTTACCACTCTGAAAGAAGGATGCGTGAATAATGGTCTAAGCCTGAATGCGAATAAGACGAAGGTTCTGGTATTTGAAAGAAATGAAGAAAGAACAGTTTGCAAAGTCAGTGTAAATGATAAGATATTAGAACAAGTGAATGAGGTAGTATATCTGGGAAGTATGTTTAGCAGAGACGGTAGATACGAAATGGATGTGGAAAGGCGTATTGCTGCCGGTAACAGAGTTAACGGTGCCTTAGCTGCATTGTTGAGACGGCGAAACGTCAGCATAGCTGGCCGTACACAATGCAGTGTTGGTATCGACACTGTTATACGGCAGCGAAACGTGGGTATTACAGAAGAAGAATGTAAGAAAGATGATTACTGTAGAGATGCGATCTCTTCGTCGGATATGCGGAGTCAGTTTATCTGATCGCATATCCAATGAAGAAATACACAGAATGGCAGGTACTAGCGTGGATGTCACAATGAGAATGAAGAAGAACGTGCTCAGGTGGTTTGGGCACGTCGAGCGAATGAGTGAAGAAAGAATGGTAAAAAAGATTTATGAAGGAAAAATGAGTGGTAAGAGAGGGAGGGGGAGACCTCGGTTGACCTTCGAAAACACAGTATCGACGATACTGGAGGAAGGTCACGTAAAAAGCATGAGGACCCCCCGGAGGGCATGTATGAAGAGGCTGATGACAGTGGACGAGGCGAAAGAGGTATGCCGAGGCCGTAGCGTTTGGCGCTCCGTTCTCTCTGCCTACCCCGCTAGGGATATAGCGTGAAGATAAGTGATATATATATATATATATATATATATATATATATATATATATATATATATAAATGAAATATGGTGTATATATATATATATATATATATATATATATATATATATATATATATATATATATATATATATATATATATACCATATTTCATTTCCTTAAGTGGGGTCAAACTCATACCCTATTGGGCTTACATTTGCACGCTCCTGCGCTACGAGGTTCTATTATTTTGATAAGATTTAAAATCTATTTTTTTTTTTTATTTCTTAAAATGAAAAATCACGTGTATCATCACCTTAACTCACTCACTTGTAACTATTGTTCCAAACTTCTTATATCTTCACTTTCGGCCGGGGGTAGAAAGTTAATAATGAAGAAAAATACAAAATTATTAAAATAAGAACTAAACAGAGTTTTGTTTATTTAGCAAAATGAATACCAAACCGTAATATTTAGCGTTGGGTGGAGAAAAAACTGCGCTTATAACAGCGAATTTAGAGAAAATACTAATAAGTGTCATATTTTCACTTTTGACAATGACTTTTGGTAAAAGTATAAATCGAACGAAAGATTTTGTCCAAAAAGCAAAAAGTTCGAAAGAAAAGTTTCCATTATTTACTTATTAAGGAATACATACAGTTTTACAAGTACTTCAAATAAAAACCAAATTTACATTCAATTAACCAATGAAGTCTTCACATAAAATAGTACAAAAAAAAAATAGCTAGATGTACAGTTAATCAAAAAGAAATCAAAATAAAACAGAAGAAAATCATTCAGAAACAGCTTCCATGACTAGTGATTTGAACTTATTTAAATTTAAAGTAAACATGTCAGAAAGTGGGGAATGGATTCCAATTAGGATACTCACGCATCCATTCGAAGGAAATCTGATGAGGTGATAATTAGCGGAGCTAAACTCCGTCTTTAGCCTCGTTTACAGAGCGAGGAAAACAAAATTATGCGTCTGTGGGCCACAACAAATATCATACATTCCTAAATTTCTAAATTTTTATAGGTAGTAATTACATTAAAGATATGTTACTAATTCAATTTTATGGTAATTCTCTCTACTCAGCTTCACGCTGTATCCCGCACATGGCAGGGTAGGCATGTCTAAAGGGGACTGGGAACCTAGTCTTAAGCCGTTAAACTTCCGTTCCCCACTTTCTGCCGAATCTGAAATATTGCGTATTGAGTGATGGAACTCAACGCCGCGTTTTACCCTGTACTAGAGCAAAGAAATGAAAATATTAATAATTAAAATAGAAAATTTTAAATATTTCGTTTTCTCGAGCGGGGATCGAACCCACAACCTGTCGGTTACAGTCATACGCTTATGCCGCTGCGCCATGACAGGCTCACAATATGTTTATACTATAAATGATTATTCTCTATTTTTATTATAAACATATTCTCAAGAGTATGTTGAAAATATATACTTGACACGTCTGACACTAAGCCTGAGCAATCATTATGTGTCGCAATGAAAGTAAAGCTACGAAAAGCTCTTAAATCCGATTATCGTGTAAAACTGACATTGAAATTAGTTGGTAATACCTGAACAACCTAACTAGAGCCTTATAAATATGCTAGATAAGTCGAAATAAAGACCTCTCGTGACGCAGCGGCATAAGCGATTGACTGTAAACGTGACAGATTGTGGGTTCGATAATGTTCGAGGAAATTTAAAACTATTTAATATTTTATTTCCTTTGCTCTGGTAACAAGGCAGACTGCGGCGTTGAGTTCTGCCACTCAACACGCAATAACTCACCACAAATCGAAAA
This sequence comes from Eueides isabella, assembly GCA_019049475.1. Taxonomy (NCBI): domain Eukaryota; kingdom Metazoa; phylum Arthropoda; class Insecta; order Lepidoptera; family Nymphalidae; genus Eueides; species Eueides isabella. Next base: position 1,266,857 of record CM032392.1, read on the forward strand.
ATGGTATGAAATGATTAACACTAGATACCCAAGTTCCTTCAGCCTATGGCAGGCGGAAGGCCATGCGCTCATGATCAGCGTGAAGCTGTAAAAAAAACTGTCCAAAATATCTCGATATATAGAGTAGTTATGATCATTAGTTTAAAAACTGAGAAAAAAGGTCCAGAAAAGCTCAGTTGAATTAATGGGGTATTTTACAAAATTTGTTTGGACGGCACATAGAGAGGAGTATTATACGTTGAGCTGACTGTGCGTCTATCTTAGGCACCACAACTCATGAATGAAAAGACTGATTTGAGTTTTCTTTATTCAAAAGCCTGTTTATCGCGATAACATTAATATATATGATAAACAGTATGGCTTGATAAAGCTAAAGCATTTTGGGTCAGGGCTTTTAAGAAAATAATAATTTTGTTTTGATCATTGCTCAATTTTACCTATTTTATATTTATATAGATTATTATTTGTATGTATTTATATAATTTATCGTTATAAAATAATTTCAAATAAAATACAAAATTCAAAATAATATTTTCTTACAATTAAAGACTGAGAGACTGCAACTTTTTATATTCAATCAGTACTGAAAAATGTTTAATGATGACATATATAGATGCAAAAGCACATCATTATTTTCTTCAGTTGATATTGTATAAGTAAAGGTAATTGTAGCTCTCGGACATCGACACTAATTGGATGTAGTACTCAATTACTCCGGACTTTTGATTATATTTAATTAATATATATGAAGTTTTTATTTCCTTTTTACTGTAAAATTAATGTGAAATGTAAATTACTTAATAATATAAATAATTTGCATATTTCATTAAGATAACTTTTATATTTAAAAAAAATAAAATATAAGCGAAAAAATGTCTAAATTATACTTATTTTGTTTTATGTTTAAATATTTTTTTACATTTATTATATCGAAAGTGGGGAATAACATCTTATCACTGGGTTACCTTTGTCTAACCTGCTGTACGCAGGATAGACAAAACCTTAAAGAAAATCTTTGATTTTTTTCTGTTGAATATTCTATCATTCGCCTCTTAGACTACATAAGATTTTAAAGTTGCACAAGCTTAGCTATCATCGCGTGCTTCTAATCGCCTTACATCACAAAGCGACCACTATCCGCGTGACAAATTAATTTGTTTCAATACAGCTTAGTTCGTCTTAAGAACGTTTTTACGTTACATTTATACGTTCTGTTTTCTAACGCCATATAGTATAGGCAAAGAAACTTAAAAAAAAATGTTTTTTTTAATTCAAAATTAAATTTCAATACAATGCAATCAGATTAAAAGCACTGAAAAATCCACACTAATCATTCTTTAAGAACTAAAAAAATAAAAATAAAAAAGGCCTGTCGTGGCGCAGCGGCACAACAGTGTGACTGTAACCGATAGGTTCTGGGTTCGATCCCCAGTCGAGGAAATGAAATATTTAATATTTTCAATTTGAATATTTAATGTTTCATTTCTTTGCTCTGGTAATAAGGCAAAGCGCGGCGTTGAGTTCCGCCACTCAACACGCAATGCCTCAAATTCGGCGGAAAGTGGGGAACGGAAGTGGAACGGAGTGTCATAACACTAGGTTTCACTTCCTTTCCCTCTGCCTACCCTGCCTAGTGCGGGATACAGCGTGAAGCTGAAAAAAAAAAAAAGAAAAATAAAAAATGGTTTTTACCATATATCTAATATATCCTTTATAGTTGTCTAGTTCGACAGTATGTCCCGAAATACGAGGGTAAGACTTTTGCTGTGAGGTGGAACTCAACTACATGCTTTATTTGTAACAAAACGAGAAAAATAAAAAAAAAATATGACAAAGGGAGCTGTGAAGTGAGAACCGAAGCTACACCAGATACAACTCCTGTCAATGCACCAATAGTACCTTAAATAATAATATATTCGTTAATATAATAACAAGAAAGAAACATCATTTTATTCTCACCAGTCGGTCTTTTGAACGCGCATCCGTAATGATTTGGTTCCGGCTTTAAATTAAGCAGATCGAGGAAACGACGGGCAATAACCCCATTAATAATTGTTTATTTATGTATGACATATTGAACAGGCCACAGGACAGGTCCTGGTATTAAACTCAGCAAGTTTTAGGTTCGATACCCTCTTGAGGTACTCTGGTGAATAGGCGAAGTACGTAATATTTTTGGTACTCGGCAGAAAGTCAGGAGCGGTAGTGTCTTAGCACTAAGTCTCCAGCTTACATCTGCCTATGTTGTTTTGTGCTGGATACACCAAAAACTACAAAATAAAACATATTGAAAAAGACCTTTGGATATTATATAAGAAGAATATGGTTCTAATAATTGATAGGTATTTTAAAAAAAAAATAACGAAGTAGGATTAGGATTTGAAACCATATCTTATGGAAATCGTTTAAGGGACTTGAGTCCCTTGTTTTAGCTAATATTCAACCACGTGCCGTATATAAAAAAAGACTGAGCCTAGCGTTAAGATAAAAGCCAGAAAAATAGCCGCTCCAGTGCGAGTAGAACTGGCCCAGACTTCCGTACTAATTTCATTGGAGGTTGGAGGTAAACGGGAATACGATTAATAAAAATTGTCAAAATTTCATATGAAATTAACTGACTAACTTTCTCTACTTCCTTCCACATTTGAAGCATTGCATATTAAGTGGTGGAATTCAATGTTAATTTTTGGTTACTTTCTCACCAGAGCGAACGACAGGGCTTTTTATATATATTTATAGTAAAAAAACTATTCATTATATTTTACTAGATCGATATTGAAAACCACTTCAAGCTGATTGTAATATACTTGTACCAAAAATTCATGTACAATATGTCTCCTATCGATACATACATTTTGAACATTACAAAGTAAAATCCAAATGTTCTCCACTCACACAAGAATCAATCGATCCCCATACAATACCGATACCCAAGCGAAGTCAATAAATGTAAACAATGCGTACAAATGAAATGGGTCGGCAAAGTTAAACGCTTCACGAATATTGCAGAAGTCAGTTTCGGGCTGTTTGCAATCGTGTTTGAAGTGCCGCTGCCATGCTGCTTTAGTGTAGCTTAGGTTCATTTCTGATTGAGCGTTTGTTACGTCATGGGTGGACATGAGGTCTATCGTGGCGCAGGACACCGGCGGCTGTGAACGTTACTGGTTGTGGGATCGATTCATATTTTCATTTCTTCAATTTGTTAAAAACGGGGAACAAAAGAGACATAATGGGAACAAATTATTTTACCATTAAAGTAAAGCTCGCTAGTTGTATCTGTCCACCCTGCCATGTCCGGTAAACAGCACCAAGTTGAAAAAGGAAAGCAATCTGTAATATATACTCTTCGTTCGTTTTGTTTTTAAAATAATATGTTTGTAAACATTCAGTCTAACTAAGCCGTTTTGTGTTTTGTTCTGTGCGTGTGGTAGAGTCACGTTGCCAGTAATGGCAACACGCATGGGCAGACTCGACCGGATTATTACCACCCCCGGCAATTAAGACCGGCGTTAAGTAGTGGCTTTGGACACTGCGTTTCGCATTAGGTAATGCCGGGCCCCGGTGCCCATCCACCTTAAAGGACGGCAACGCTTCTGTAGCTCCTCTGGAGTTACTCGGGGCCGTGGGCGACGGTGATCACTTACCACCAGGTGACCAGTACGCCCGTTTGCCGTCGTTTCCATAAAAAAAAAAAAAGTAGTTGCTTAAAAATATCTTTTTAAAAACAAACTCTCAAGATTTATTGCTTACGGTTTTATTAGACCCATATTTTTAGGGTTTTACAAAAAATCATTATCCGCCATCTTCTCTTAAGGAAGTAGGTTAATTTGAGCAACAATGAAAGCTTGCAAAAAAAGTTTTTTATAATTATTTTTTGTGATAGTTATTTTTTTTTATGAGAAATCCCCATCCAAAAACAACTTCATATAGTTAATATCTTAAGTTCATGTTATCTTTTGAAAAAAAAAAAAACAATGAATCCCCCAGCTTATACACTGCTTTATCCCCAAGCACGGGTCTCAAACAGTCACGTAGAAGTTTGTAAGTGCAACATAGTGTAGTATAGTACCGGGCATAGGGTTGCAAGAGCTGAGGCGAGGACTGTGTTTACTACGCTTAGAGGTTTGCTTGTCACTTGTATTTTACTTTGGAAAGAAATATATTAGATTTTCTTAGTTTTCCATTAAATATTGTATATGCATTTTAAATAACTTGCTTTACAGAGTTTATTAAAAGTATTGATTAAAAACGGTGTAAAACACAACCATTTAAGGATTTCTACTAAATGTGAAGTATAAATTATAAGATTATATAATATTGGGCCTGACGTGACGCAGGGGCAGAAGCGTGTAAACAAAGGGTTGTGGGTTCGATCCTCATTTGAAGAAATAAAATATTTAATATTTTTTAATTTATTTAATTAAAAAATATTTTTTAATTAAATAATTAATGCTTTTGCTCTGGTAACAAGACAAAAAAGCGAGGCGTTGAGATACACCACTCAACATCCGCTCCGGATCCGCTCCCTTGAACTATACAATGATTTATATAATAATAATCTGAGATGTTGACAGCTAAGAAATTCTCCGCCAAATTTTAGGCATTGTTTGTGGAAATTAAAATATAAAATATTTCATTTCTTCCTTTTCATTTTATAGCAATTATATCGAATAAAATATCATAATACTATTACGGCCCGCTCGCGACTTCACCTGCTTAAGATACACAATTATTTATTGTATCAATTTGACTTAGCAAAATACTTTATATTCATACATTTTTTATTTATGAACCAATTGTTATAAAATATTAACCTAACCTTGAGAAAAGAAACCTGCTTTTAATCATCCAACCCATATTTGACATTAGCGATAACAAACACACAGACAAAGAAGTAAAGAGACAAAAATAATTGTTTTGTTCTATTGTATTAACAAAGGCCCCTAATAATATTTTTCTTAAACCTTTTATGTACAGACGGCGATCAGTTACAACTTTAATTAATATATAGATTTTTTTAACAACTATTCGCAAATTCGTTATGAAATCTTTAAGTACATGTTTTATCCTATAATATAAACCCCTAACTCCGTTCTCAGGTATAGGTACCGCACTCTACAGAAGCCTCTACTAAATCAGTAGACAGTCACGAGTAAACCATTACGCGGTAATTCACTTTAAATGCATTCTATCAAACGTTTGTATCAAGTTGATTAATATTGCTTTGAAATAATCACGTGAAATCACGTAAATTGATTTCAATGCTGTTATAGTTGATTTATTTTGATACACTATATCCCGTATATACTAGGGTTGGCAAAGAAATGTAGGGAACCTCATATTAAAATATTATTTTGAGGTTTCGTATGTTGAGTGGATATTAACGCCGCGCTTTGCCTTGTTACCAGAGCGAAGAATAAAATATAAAATATTTAATTCCGCTGAGTGGGGTATCAAATCCACAACCGTCGCTATTAGAGACGCACGCTTGTGCCCCTTTGCCACGACAGCTCCATTAGTAAGTGGCTCACAAGCAACGCTCAAACATAGAAAGTCTTAGAAAGGCTAAGTAAGCAGGGAATTATAGGAGTGCACTAAATATGTAATTTCTTAAAATTTCTACCATAGCGGGGTTAAATGGGTATTACTTTATATTTTTCCTTGAGACTAGCCGTGGCGCAGGACCACGAGCGTGCTCATGAGGAGAGAATATTCAAGATTGTTTTTTCTTCACTCTGATATCAAATGATCTGATATTTAATGTCTTCGCTCTGGTAACAAGGCAAAAAGCGCGCCGTTGAGTTTTGCCACTCAACACATAGTGTTTCTGATTCAGTGGAAAGTGGTGAACGGACCGGAGTATCTTTTCACTAGGTTCCCAAGTTCCCTCTGCCTACCCTGCCAGGTGCATTATACAGTATGATGCTTATAAAATATTGTATTTATATTTTTGCAGTAATAATATAATAAAAGATTTATGGGTTCAATTCTCAATCGGGGGAATGAAATATTTAATATTTTTGTAGTTTCTTCCAAGGATTTTTAATTATCTTAATTTTTTGGTTTCTTAAATTAGTACATTTAATCGCATCTTGGCTCGCTGTAGTAGTTGAGAAGCTTGGGATGAATTTTTGGCCTAATTTGACTTTAAAAATTCAGCAGAAAGTACGAAATGGAAGTGTTATAATGGTAACAGAGTGTCTTAATATTAGGTTCCCGAGTTTCCTCTGCCTACTCAGCTATGGACAGTAAGCAGAGGGTCGACGATGTTATACAAAAATTTTTAAGCTTATATTATAAAGCTCTATAAAATATTGTTGTTGTTTAACATTTTTGTAAGGTGTTAAAGGTTTAACCAACTGGCAGGAAACAGATCGACTATGTAGTTACGGTCGGTCGCGCTTTTGGCACCGGTCGAGTAAATCAGCTCGGCGATAACATAGATATCCACTTTCATTCTTTAGTATATATTTTTTGTTTATTTTTCAGCTGCGCGCTGTATCCTGGCAATGTAGGCAGAGAGAACTTGGGAACGTAGTGTAAAGTCAGTCAGTTCCTTTTAGGATACCTCCGTTGCCCACTTTACGCTGAGCTTTACCCCATTAAGAAAAAATAAAATATTCACTATTTAGGTAATTTCTTCGAGTAGTGATCGAATCCAAAACGTTTACAGTTGTAGCTAGCAGTTAGCTTTCAAGTGTCTAATTACATATGTATATACAAGCCGTCTTCGCTATGCTTTGTATTTATATAACTAAAAATATACAAAACGTTACACTTTCTAAAAGCCAAAAAAGCTTTAATCTCAATTTCAATGTACTAACAATCAATATTACGCAATAAAGTATAGCGCCTCTCACAAAACATTTCGTTCCGTTACTTATTTTTGGGTGAATTTGAGGCATTGCGAGTTGTGATGAAATTCAACGCCGCACTTTGCATTGTTAAGGTAGCGAAGAAATCAAAACATTAAAAAAATAATTTGAAAATATTAAATATTTAATTTCCTGAAGTGGGTTTCGACAAACTCTACCTACTTTTTATAATCACATGCTTTAGCCCCTGAGACCAAGACAGGCCTCAAAGAATACGAAAACAAATTAAAAATAATGCAAATTACTCATTTCTGAGATTAATGCTTTTGACCAAACAAGCTTTATAAAATCTCTTAGTTTACATGTGTATATTATATTTAAATAACGTAGAAAACAGTCAAATTCCTAAAAAATGTGAACGTTTACACTGGTAAGAATATTTTCAATATTTTTTTACGAAGAAACTAGTAGAAAGTATTCTCTTCGATCGTTGGGACCATTTTTTTAATATATGTCGTTAAGTTCGACCACTCAACATGTAACATCTCAATTATTGGACGTTGCTTGCGGAACTGTCTTAACACCAGGTTTTCTATACCTACATTGCTATGTAGACTGAAGCCATAAAGGCACATGGCAGGGTAGGTAGAGAGAACTTGGGAACCCAGTGTTAAAACACTCCGTTCCACTTATGTTCCCCACTTTCCGCCGAATTTGAGCCATAGCGTGTGGAGTGACGGAACTCAACACCGCGTTTTGCCTTGTAACAGAGCGAAGATATGAAAACATTAAATATTTAAATTGAAAATATTAAATATTTCATTTACTCGAGTGGGGATCGAACCCACAACATATCGGTTACAGTTACACGCTTATGCCGCTGCGCCACGACAGGCTCCAAATATCAAACCTGTTTCGAAAATTTATCAATACAATTATTTACACGATTTTTTTTGGTTATTTTTAATACGTAACGCGTAAACAACCTTAATGTTTAATAAATGATCGACTAATTTTGATTTTAATTTAAATTTGTTAGACACAAAAGTTAATTAAAATGCCTACGAATATTACTACACGATAAAGCCCAAAGTAGAGTATGTAGGCTTTAATAAACGACGGCATCGAAAAATATAGCTGTTCCGCTAAGTTTCATATTAATTACAATATTCATTTTAATTCCGGGCCTAATCGCGCCGTGGGTTGTGGATTCAATATAATTTAATTTAGAAATTAAGTATTTAATTTTTCCATTTTCTTGCTGTGGTAAAGAGGTAATGTGCGGCGTTGAGTTCCGCCACTCGATCTGCACAGTTTTGAATTTAGCTGGATGTGGAGAGACGTAGTGTTTAAGAACATAGTTTCCAAGTTCCCTCTGCTTACCCAGCTACGTGCGATATACAACTGAAGCTGAAAAAAAGTATTACCTGGTCAGGCGTATCAGTTTCAAACGCGTGGCAGTACTGGTGCGTGGGCTCGGAGCGAGGCTCTCGCGCCACGAAGGCGAACAACGCCCGCGACGATTCACAGGTCGCGTAGGAGATGCGACGTAAAGCGTGGGACATACGGACACTCTGGAATTAAATATGCAAGGCTAAAGAGTATGTTTGATTGATCGAACTTATCTCCGAAATGTTTAGATGTGTTGATGACATTTTTGGATGATGGTTTATTTATTTATTTGAAATTGTTATAATAGGCCGTAGTAATCTATGATTGTATTGAACATTTTAATTAATTTCAAATAATTATATTTTATGAAAGATTTATTTGGAAATAAATTAGCAAATAAGTTTTTTTATATATTTAAATAAAAAAATAAAGATTTGATGACTAAAAAATTTATGCTATATGAGTAATTTCCTTGGGAAATTTTATATTAAGATACTCTATATATACTGTTTCTCTTTCCGATTTTCTGTAAAATTTTTAATTGGCAGAACTCAACGTCGCGCTTTTGTTCATTACCTGAGCGAAAAAAAAAATATATTTTTATTTCGTCTCCTCGAGTGAAGATCGAATCCATAATCTATCCCAAATTATTGCTCCTGCGCCGCGACAAGACAAACTACAGCAATATAGAACTGTAATAAATAATAATTCTTTTTAAAAGCAATAAAAAAATGTTAAATCAAGCTTCAACATTATGGAAAACTTAAAACAATCTCTTTAAGTGCAAAATAAACAGAAAGCTCAATCTGCTCAATTGTTAAACGTACACAAGATGATTGGATACGCAAATACTACTGATGCTCTCCAATTATATTCGAAATAAAAAATGAACAAATTTATATTTTATACTAGTTATTGTAGAGGCGATTCATACTTATATGAATTTTATTATATTTAAAGCTTAATTATCTGGGTTAGTTATGCAAAGAAAGAATGTATTGTATACTAATTAGTAAGTATTAGTCACAAGTAACACACACACACATAATGCAGCGTTGACTTTCTTCATACAACCCGCAATGGAACGACGACTGCCTACGCCTCTGCCATGGCAATACATTGAATAAGCTAATACATAATACAATACAATAAACAATACATTTTAGACATTTATTTGTTTTTTCAACATGTGTTTTTTCTCACCTGATCGTCGGGATCGCATATTTTGACCCCAGAGAGCGCGATTACCACAAGTACCGGCACCGCATGCCCGCTCTCCTGCTGACAAATAAACGTACATTATAAATAAGTATTACAAAAATATGAATTTGTGGAAAAAAACTTTGTTATGCCATTTGTATTGGAATGAATAATCATTTGGTTTTTTTACATTTCTATGCAAGTTTACTTGCTTTGCTTCTTCTTCTAAAACTAGCAAGAGTCTAGAACCATTTGTGATTTATACAAAAATCATCATTTTTTATTTCCCGGAACTTGTAACATAAAGCGCGGCGTTGAGTTCCACCATTCTACATGCAGATCTTAGCAAATGCGAAATAGAGTTTCATAACACATGGTTTTGTTTATTTTGTTTACCTACCATGCGAAATGCGAGAGATGCGATAAAAGCTCATGGTAGAAGTAATGTGGTATAAGTAAACTTATAATTACTTTACAACTATTGTGGCATAAAGGCAGGGGGTATTTAAGAATTAAAAAGTTAATGTTTGCATTTCCTTGCACTGGTAATAAGGCTAGACGCAGCATCAAGTTCCACCATTCACCATGACGGAAAGCGGGGAAAAATTGGCATAATGGCCACGGAGTGTCTTAACACTATGCGTCCAATTTTCCTCAGCCTACCCTAATATGTGCATGACACAGGGTGAATCTAAAAAATACTTTAAAAAGAACAAATAAAAAATGGATATATTTTATCACAGAAAGTGTCGATCCGAAAATAACATCAAGTACTCAAGTACTTTGCATATATCTTGAACAAAGAACCATAAATTAAATGAGAATTAATCGCCGTTAATCCGCCGAGGGCAGGTCTCGGGCTATTTATTTGAAAACCAAGACAAAAACGGATATAAAGTTGGGAGTTTTAATTGTCTTTTTGCTATGTAGTTTACTGAAATTCCTAAACTAAAATTATATTTTAATGCATGTATGTATGTTAATGACTGATTTGTGACATTACTTTTACCTGAAGATACCAAATTAATATCATTAAGCTCAGCTTCACACTGAATCCCTCGCACATGGCAGGGTAGGCAGAGGGAACTTGGGAACCTAGTGTAAAGACATTTTCCACTTTCGTTCTCCACTTTCCGCCGAATTTAATACATTGCGTGTTGATTGGCGGAACTCCCCACTCATGGAAATGAAATATTTAATATTTTCAATTTAATTGATAATATAAAATATTTCATTTCCTCAAGTAGGGATCGAACCTACAACATATCGTTTACAGTCACACGTTTGTGCCACTGCGCCACGACAGGCATCGTTAAGGTCACTACAAAAATAGCACCAGTAATATTTTCAATTTAAAAAATACAACTACAACTATTTTATTTTATATTTATTTACTTTTATTGTGTATTCAATATACAGTAGTGAACAAAACTATTAAAGTAAAACATTGTCCGATAAATGGACTATCTAACACAAAAGTGAATCTTTAATTTCAATTAATAGTTCTTAAGATTAGCTTCTTCAATCTAAAAAAAAAAACATTTTGACTATTTTTTTAAAGTATTATTCCACACTTGAGACAGAAAATATGAAATTTAAAATTTAAAAAGCATATAAATATTTTGCACGTAACAGGATTTGAGCCCGCGCCTCTTGGAAACCGTCTAAACGCTCTGACGTTTCCAAGAGACGCGGGTTCAAATCCTGCTATGTTGAAAATTTTTATACAGTTTTTAATTTTTAAATTTAGTACTATAAAACACTTCACGTCTGGACAATGGCATGAAATTAAATTAGGCGCTATTTTTTCTTATTATATTTAGCAAAATAAACGGTTTTTTTTTAACATGTGTTTGCCGATAGCCTCCTTATTAGTAGACTGATCGCTTTTGTTTGGTGAACTCTGTTGTTTGATGTTTAGTTTTGTCATAGAGCAGTTGACAACTGTTATATATTTAAATGAAAAGAACTGCTTTGAAGGATAACCCCTATATGAACAAGCTTTATGTGTGGTTTTTTCTTGTTCAAAACGAGAAATATAACTTAAAATTTTAACAAAATGGTGTGTTATGTCTATGAAAAACCCCATTAGATTATTACTCTGTTGCATGATTTTTTTTTCAAAAAAAATAACCAGGAAATGGCCCATAGGTTATGTGATGATGTTGTGTCAATTTTTTTAGGTAATTTGTAATTTTTTTTATATTATGGTAAATTGTAAATGTATTTTATGTTTTAAACTGGGTGATTTATTTATGTTTTTTATTAGTTTTGATTTACAGTTTAAGATATTTATAATAATTTAAAGATATTTAAGTAATAATTATTGTTATTTATCCGACTGATTTAATACTTATTTTCAAGTTTAACAGCTATTATACCTATTGTACCTATTATATATAATAAATCAGTGCTTATTGAGAAAATTTAACTAAAGGAAATGATTAAATCATAACAATAAAGTGCAAAATGAAATAATTATAAAAAAATAGGGAACGGAACGGAGTGTCTTAACACAAGATTCCCAAATTTTGTTTGCCTACAAAGCCAAGTGCGAGATACAGCGTGAAGCTGAAAAATAAAAAATAAACAAAAATTTGACTCCATTGCAATCAAACGAATAAAATAAACTCAAGGGTTCACAAGGATTAACATTCTTCTTATATAATAATATACAAATAGTTGAAACGTAAAGAAATAAATAATGAACATTTTCAGTCTATTCAACCTCAAATCAAAATTATAAGGATTTTAAGATTAGACAAAGGGAACCTAATGTCACGACACTAAATTCTCCACTTTCTACCTGAATTCTTGACATTGCTTCTCGAGTGACGGAGTTCAACGCCGCATATTGTTTTACCAGAATATTAAGCTGATAGATATACCCCTCAAGTATTATGCTTATACTCAGTCATTGTCAAATGCCACAATAATCCCGATAACAAGGATTTAATCTGTCTGTATGAAATTTAATAACAAACTAGACGACATCGGCACATTATTACAAAAATAATGAACAGTTTATAACAAAATTGAATTTTAAACAATGGGTGGTTAGTCTTTTTTATTTCTGTATCATAAGGGATGGGTGTAGGTACAGGGACACAGGGATGACAGATCTGCCATAATTAAAATGTCTAATGAGGCTGCTTTCCCCTCGTCGTCTAGTCCGATAGACCACTTTGGTTTATTATGACTCTTCTGTAATAGCTGTTTACTGTGTGATTTTATTTGGAAAATTGAAAATTGTTGTTAAAATTTATATTGAATTTTTGTACGGCATTTTTTGTTATTACGTTTTTTTCAGTTACTTAACTTAGCTATATCCTTAGGGCATGTATGAAGAGGCTGATGACAGTGGAAGAGGCGAAAGAGGTATGCCGAGACCGTAGCATTTGGCGCTCCGTTCTCTCTGTCTACTCCGCTAGAGATGTAGCGGGAAGATAAGTAAGTAAGTAAGCTATATCAGCGGAGGGCATATATGAAGCGGTTGTTCAGGACAGGTACGTAAGGGACTGAGTGTCCAATCACTAGGTTACTAGAATTTCTAAGCCTCTCGATATACGATAATAATATGAGATACAAAAATAAAAATATATATATTTGTTTAGCATTCAGCAACATTAAATGTTGATTGTGGACTTTAATTCGACTTTGGCATAGTTTATAATCAAAATGCAAATTTCAAATCAAAATCCGGATACTAGCAAAAGTCATTTACATATTGCATACGTGGAGTATTAGAGCAACGGAACAGAGCAGGTTATTTGGCAAATACTCATATATGTTGGTCGTGAGTTCGATACCTAATCGAGGTTATTGCGAGGGATTCATTATACTTATTTTTAAAACTAGTGTCCCGCACGCGGCTTCCTCTGCTTGAATACCACTATTTTATTTATTAATCTCAACTACGGTCTTATTCTAATAAAGTTATCACTTTTAAGATAATATCTACACATTGAAAACTAAATTTCAGACATTTTTTTTATTTATTAACTTATTAAAATAAAAAAAAAACACTTATTGTTGAGGGAAAGTTGCTATATTGCAGAAGACAGTGTAATCTTAAGAAAAATATTTAGACAAAATATCACAAATTCATTGCCAAAATTGTTTGTATGCAACTCACACGGTCCCACGTCTGTCGATACCGACCGCATCGGATAGCTTTAGCTTAGGTGTAGGTATATGAGATGAGAATATTGTGTCGAATATATCAATATCTTCATGTTTCGTCGTCTTTTTCTATATTTTTCTAAAAAATAATATATTTTGTGAATCCCTCGCAGCTTGCAGAGAATATCTAACGAGAAGTTAATTATATTTGCAGATATATTGTTTGTTTTAGTTCATGCCTCACATAGTGCTAAGTAATAATATTCTATTTTTACTACAGCACTTGCGTTCCCAACTTGAGGGCAATAGAAGCATTGAATGTTGAGCGGCTTCATTTCCTCGAGTGAGACTTTTCTCTTCCACAACGACTGGTCTCAGCAAATATTTTAACTTTCTATTTTTGGTGTGGAAATAAATTCTATTTCCTCATTCTTCATTTTATTTCCTGTATATAACAAAAACTATTATATGGGGTATTTTTATAGGGTACTGCATTTAAAAAATACTTCATATAATAGATTATTAACGGAGTATCTTGATACTAGATTATTTCATCTAGTGGTGTTCACTCTGTCCGCCCAAGCAACAAGTTATTACAAGTGGAACTAAACACCATGCTTAATCTTGTTACAGGAATAAAGAAAAGAATATCAATTAATTGCTTCAACTAGCAATCAAACCCATAAACCTTGTAATATGTTGCTTGAACAGAAAAAGGAGACCGAAACGACTCATAGGTAGATTCTGTTTACCTTTTGCACTAAATGCTAATCCTTACAGTGTCTTAACACTACGTTTCTTATAGTTAGCGAAATCTGAAGCTATAGGAATACAAGATAATTAAATATTATTAAATCTTTAGTTATTAAATCTTAATTTACATGAAAAAAATCCGCCTTGTTATGTATAATCACAAAAGTATAAAGTAATTTACTGCACAATGCAAAAGCCGGCCTAGTTTTCAATTGTGTCAAAAGTCAAGCGATTTTTTTTCTATCTATTGTTTATCGTGTTAATTGGGTCACTGGTTCCACATCTTGTAGTTAAAATTATTTTTCATATAATAGCTTGACCTGATACATGTAGTTCTTAACTGCTTACCCATTAAGTCAACTGTAAGTTTTATATTTTTTTTTCTTTTTTATTAGATAGGCAAAACCACTTTCCGTTCTCATTAAAACGTGTTGTTCTTTTTCTACAAAATTATTGAGGCATTGCGTGTCGTGAGGCAGAACTCAACACCGCGTTTTGTCGCATCGTTAGAACGAGAAAAAGAATTTTCCAAAAATATTTTTTTCTCAATTGGTGATCAAACGTATTTATACTAACTACCAAGTGTCCTGAAATTATATAATTGTCAATATAATAAATAATTACATTAAATTGTAAATGACATTGAAGAGCAAATAACTTGAAAATGTTATAAAAAAAACTATTTCAATTTTAATTTACCCTCGAACAGTATTCATTTTGCATTTTCTCTTTAATAATTCCCATTAAATACATGAAGTAGGCCATCTCTCCATTGTATGCCGCAATAAAGCCGAGTCAGTTACTACCGCTTTATAGAACTCTGTTGCTCCTCTTACGGGTATACTTATCAACACTTTAAAAGAATAATTAATTATTTTTTAACTTCTCGGTGTATCCCGTACGTGTTGGAATAGACAGAGGTTACTTGTAAGCCTAGAGCTATATTTATATTTCGTTCTTATTAAGTTTTCTTCCACTTTCCACCGAATGAGTGTTAAGTGCTCCTTGTCTTTTTGTCAGAACGAAAAAATACTATGTATATTTTAAATTAAATATGTAATGTTTTCATTTCGTCGGTCTTGTAAAGAAGGCAGCGGTGTGGAGAACTCAGTTCTGCCACTTTGAATGGTGTGTCTTAACACTAGGTTCTCAACTTTCCTCTGCCTAGCCTGCCATGGGGTATAGCGTGAAGCTGAAGAATTGAAAATATTGGATATTTCATGAGGATCAAACCACCAATCTATCGCAATTAAAGTCGTACGCTTACGTCCCTGTGCCGCGAGTGGCCATTTTAATAAATATTTAAATTTGAAAATAAAATCATTTTAAGGATTTGTGAAAAATTTGGCTAGTTTTATGACATAATTATGTAGAAGTTGACTCTTAAAGTGCAATAGTTTTGAGCCATCAGAATTAGGCGAAAAATGGATAAAGGTTAGGTTCTTAAGTTCCCTATGTCTACCTTGCGATTTGCGGAAAAAAGTATAAATCTATAGTGAAAAAATATATTAAAAAAAAGCTCCACGCTTTTCAACTACAAGTACATTGCGTATTAAGTAGCAAAAATTAGAAAATAATTGATTATCAAGTATGGTATTGACAATAATTTTATTATAATCCCCGAGTGGGAAGTGAACCCACAACCATCACGCTCTCAGACAAACGCAGGATGCGTTAATACTATAATTTACTCAGCTTCACGCCGCGTCCTGCATAGCAGGATAGGCAGAGGGAACTTGGGAATCTAGTATTAAGACACATCGTTCCATTTCCGTTCCCTACTTTTTGCTGATTGCCATTGCCATTACGTGTTGAGTGGTGGAACTCAACGCCGCGTTTTGCCTTGTACCAGAGCGAAAAAATGAAAACATGAAATATTTAATTTGAAAATATTGAATATTTCATTTCCTCGAGTGGAGATCGAACCCATAACCTGCTGGTTACAGTTACGCGCTTGTGCTGCTGTACAATGACTACGAACGACGACGAATTTTCTAACAAAAGTTTTTATTAATGTTAACTTTGGCTAACAAAGCTTAAAAAATGCTTCACCACTTCTACTCAGCCGAGCTTTTAGCATTAAAAGCCTGCTTGGAAATAGCAAAAGTTTCTAACAAGAATATCCCGTAAAATGTTAGGTGAAACATGAAATAAGTAATTTAGTGAAATATGTACCAGGAGACAAATTAACTTTACGCCTTCGCCGCCGTAAACATTTAACTAAGTAAAAGTTTTGATTTAATAAAAGAAAAACATATTTTTACTCTTTAATTCAAAACAAAATAATCCTTAACAAATAAAATCTTATCAAATTTATTTCTTTTTTCACATATACAAATAGTGACACTTGCCTTAGTTAGTTAGTTTAGTTCTCATAATCAGATTTATGATTTTCGCGATTATAACATGTTTTAAATGGAACGTTTTTAACTATGTTAATCGCGTGTGTTTAATTTTTTTTATTTTTTTTTTATTTCACCCTGTTATCTTTAATTTATACAAAAAAAGTTATACAACTTAAGTTACAAGAAAAAAAATAAAAAAAATCTTTCAATTCATATTTTTATAGCAACATGGTTACAGTTTTGTTAGTTGTAGTAGTATAGTTGTTAGTTTATAACGACCGCGTTGCTCCGAGTCGCGCCCCCTCAGTGCGAGGACATTGAAAACCATTTGCTCAACAGTTATATTTTTTATTGTGCCTAAAATACATACTGTGGCGTGTTTTACGTTGTTTTTAAAATTAAGTCTAAATTCTATTCTATAAGAATCGAATTCGTAACTATCTCGTCTATACATATCATGACGTATTATTTTGCATCATATATATTTGTAACTATGACCGGTCGTAAGGTCGCTATCGCTATCGTCGAAATGAGAATGTACCACTTTTATTCAAATTTTAAAAGAATGTTCTTCTTTGACATTTTATTTTCAACTAAGGAACATATCTGTCCTTATCCTTGTCTCTCCTATACTGAGAGCCTCAGTTATCAGGATACTTGCACTGTACTGTACGCGGTAATTTTTAACTAAACACTATCACATAAAATGTTTCAATCACAACTCCTGGTTCTTATTATTTATATACACATGTGAAGTGAGTAAAGGATAATAATAATATATTACATTTAATTTAAGATTAGCAGTGAGGGAGGGAATAGACAGTCTGAATTTGACTTCGTCGAGGTTGGGTAGAGTCTAAGGTCACTTACCGAACATGAATGATCTAAAATTGTTTGCGAAAACAGGCCTAGACGTTATGCAGGCACATAAGGCATTATATATAGACGAGCGGAAGGAGCGTTTCTTTAGTCGCTGGCAAAACGTGCTTAATAGCCTTTCGTCAGGTGTTAACGAGGTGCGTGCTTTTAAAGGTTGTGTTATGTCCCTGCTAACCGATTTTTTTAGCATTGTGAGATGATCACAGACTGAATTAGATCCTGTAGACTGTCAAATACGTAAATTGTTGATGACGTACCGAATGCACGATTCGCGTTCGTCTTTAATGAGATTTTATATGAAGCGTAAGTTTAGAAGTCGGGCTTGTTTTTCCCGAAATTGGTGAGGATATGCACATGGATGTCGTTGCTGTTGACAAAAACCTCTCCCCTCTTTCCTTGAGTAAAAAGAACTTGGGAAGGCCTTTAGTAAAATGAAGTTTTGTCTTTGAAATTATGGACGAAGTTATCAAGACGAGGAACTTTAAGAGATATATTGTGAAAGATGGCATATTATGTCGGGACTGTCACTGCCCTGGGGAGTCTTATGATATATTGTTTTTAATTATTCTCATACTGCTAATGATGAGAATTTGCATAGACACAACCCAGTAGTAAGAGCCAATATAGCAGCAACTGGATGTTGGATTTGGACTTGTAGATTTGGACTTTTTATAGGTACTTTGCTCTATTGGGATCGGTCTTTTATTATTGACAGGTATATTGCTGCCAACATGCTATATATTACTAGTAGAGTAAGTACCGCGCTATGCAGTGATTATTGATATTAATATTCTACATGAGAATATACTCTTAAAGGCATAATAAGATTTATTCCACATGAATTTTAATGTGACTATCATTATACGATAGTTGTTACAGTTAACGCTTTGATAATGAAAAGTCTCGTCCAACATCTTAAAAGGTTATCGCTTAACTGTTGGATCAAGAACTGGATAAAGTAGGCAGTATTAATTGAGACGGCACATATTATGCCTGGACCCTTGTCTCATGGTCGATAGAGTGGTATTTCTATACTTTTAAATGTATCCTTTTCTAATTAATTTCTATTAATTCATTATAGTAACAAATGGAAAATTTATATATTTTTTTTTCAGCTTCACGCTGTATCCCGCACTAGGCAGGGTAGGCAGAGGGAACGTAAGTGAAACCTAGTGTTATGACACTCCGTTCCACTTCCGTTCCCCACTTTCCACCGAATTTGAGGCATTGCGTGTTGAGTGGCGGAACTCAACGCCGCGCTTTGCCTTATTACTAGAGCGAAGAAATGAAACAATAAATATTTAAATTGAAAATATTAAATATTTCATTTCCTCGACTGGGGATCGAACCCAGAACCTGTCGGTTACAGTCACACTCTTGTGCCGTTGCGCCACGATAGGCCTCTGTCAGGAAAATTTATATATCAAATTAAATATCAGTATTTTATCAAATTTGTATCACAATTTATGTTCATTTAAAAGATATTAAAATACTTTTACTTTTGAACAATTTCATACAAAGAACAATTATATGACTTTTACTTTTTTATATAATATTTGTAAAACAATGAAAGGAAAAATCGCTAAAAGCTTATACTTTAGACATATTATACAAATCCATTAGTGAGACCACACGATTTAAGTTTCTCGTGTATTTAGTTCAAGTTTACAATTATATGCGACCTACAAAAAGGTACTTGTAGTACTCTAATATATATATATATGTCGGCGTTGAAAATTAAATAGAAAATATTGAGAATAAATTTATAATTATTTTTAAAAGATCTTTTAACAAACAAATTTATTAGTGAAATTTAAATAGAATTTAATTTAAATAATTTATGAATATAGTTCTTTAACGCAAGTAACATCATCGAACCACTCAATGAATCAGGCGAGCTGTGAGGAGGGGGCTTAGCTATATAAACGTCGGGCAACGCTAATGGGACACAGTTTGGTTTGGTCTACCGTCTTGCTCACAACTCTATATCGTGATTGGGATCACACCTGAATCATATCTGTGTTATTCATACTATGGAGAACTACCCTCAGAATAACCAGACGTCGAAACCTCCTGGATCGCCTATTCTGCAACCTCGAGCCGATATCAGAAGTGGGATGGACCCACCAGGTTCATCCTCTCACGCTGAAGGAAGAAGCATACCAGGGAATTCGGAGACACTCTTGGCACTGGCTAGTATTCTGGAAACACTGTCTAAGCAGCAACAAGCCAGTATGCAAGCCAATCACGAGTTCCTTGCGGGCATACTAGGTAACAAGACTACAACGACACATAAACCTCGATTGAGTGACATTTATATTGCCTCGTTTAATCCAGACAGGGACGTACCTGTAAGGGACTGGTGTGATCACGTTGATCAAGCAAAAAGCCATTGGAAATTAAGTGATTATGAAATTTGTACCAAAATAGCTGGATTACTGGAAGGCAGGGCTAAGCCTCTAGGAGACACATGGCTTGTCAAATCACCAGTTTGGAAAGATATGCGAGAAGCTTTGATTCAAACATTTGAACCTGAAGCAAGATACTCTAATGACGTATTAAAATTAAGAAATTTCAGATTTGACAACTCGAATCCAGTTGAATCTATAACGAAGGCCTGGCAAATTTGGAAACGTGTAATAAATGGCGATAAAGAGAAAGATGCAGTCGAGGCAGTAATTGGTTGCGTAGACAATGAATACCTACGGCTTCGCCTTCTCTCTAGTAAATCTACAACTGTTCCCGAATTAATCTCTGTCGCAACTACCTTCAGACCCCGAGAATTCAGATCGAGTGAACCACCAACAAAACGTCCCAGACTAAGAAATAATCGTTAACTGTTTGTTGTCTGCTTTAAGTGTGGAATAGCAGGACATATTCAATCCAATTGTAGTCAAGTTACCGATAACATAAATTACCCTAGACCGTTACTAAGTTCAAGTTCTGATTTTGAAGCTAATTCAGACAGATCGGAAAAAACAAGACCTAAATGCAATTACTGTGGCAAAATTGGACATGTGGAATCTATATGCTTCACGAAAATAAGTGAAGCTTCTAACAAAGTCAACTTAATGGGCCAAAGTAACGAAATACTGACTCCAATGAATATAAGCATTGGTAATTTCAATTGTGTAGCGTTCTATGACAGCGGTGCCTCTAGGTCTTTGATAAGACGATCACTAAGCTCTTCCATTCCTGGCAAACGAGAAGAATCACTTTTAATGCTGAAAGGAATGGGTAGCAAGAGCGTTCCAATATTATCTTGTCAATAAATTAAAACAATGTGCAACATTAACAACGTATTTGCTGAAATAATATTCCACATCATCGAAGACCATGAGATCCCTTGTGACGTTTTAATTGGTGCGGATGTAGTGAAAGGAACTTGTCTTATTGTACTTGTTACCGAAGAAGGTGCTACGATGGTAAGAAATTCTACTATTACAGTATTAACTTACGAAAAACCTCTCCAAGACGTTGACACTGATTTAACTGATGATATAGAAATTAACGAATTAAAAAAGCTTTTAGACAAATACAGTGACACATTTACCACCGGGATACCAAAAACCAAAGTAACAACCGGATGTCTAGATATACAGCTTAAAAATCCAACTAAAGTGGTTTCCCGACGACCTTACAGGATGGCACCAATAGAACGAAAGAAGGTTAAGAATATTATTGAGGATTAAATAGCCAGTGGAATATTCCGAGAAAGTACATATAACTCTGCAAGTCCTGTGATTCTTGTAAAGAAAAAGAATGGTGAAGACAGGATGTGCACCGATTACTGAGCACTTGATAAAAATACAATTCCTACCAATTTTCCATTCCCTATAATATCTGATCAACTCGATAGATTGTCAGATGCCACATACTTCATAAGCCCCGATATGGCGCAAGGT
The DNA here is from genome assembly GCA_019049475.1 of Eueides isabella. Lineage (NCBI taxonomy): Eukaryota > Metazoa > Arthropoda > Insecta > Lepidoptera > Nymphalidae > Eueides > Eueides isabella. The sequence goes on from CM032392.1 coordinate 1,288,268, forward strand.
TTTTATCAGATACCTATCAATGAGACATCCATACCCAAAACTGCTTTTATCACCCCAGCTTTTACCACCCCATCGAATATACACGAATGCCTTTTGGATTAACTAACGCTCCGGCTGCATTTCAAAAGGCGATCAAGAATGCACTTCGACCGTTGGTGGATAATATTCTTATTTATATGGATGATGTCTTAATAAAATGTAAAACTTTTTCAGAGGGTCTACAAACTCTGAACAAGGTTTTGGCTGCTTTAACAGAAGCTGGATTTTCTATAAATGCCAAAAAATGTACATTCTTTAAAAGGACGATTGAATACCTAGGTAACCTTATATCTAACGGTACTGTTCGCCCTGGTCCCAGGAAAGTAGAAGCGCTTGAAAAATCACCCGTGCATACCAATATCAAGCAGGTGCGCCAGTTTTGTGGACTAGCAGGTTATTTTAGACGCTTTATACCATCCTTTTCAGAACGTATGATACCGCTATACAACTTAACCAAGAAGGATGCTAAGTTCGAATGGACTCCTGAGTGTGAAAGCACTAGGCTTGATATATAAATGCTCCTAACCTCGGCACCAGTACACATACTTTTTAAGGAAGATTGGCTGATCGAATTACATACGGATGCAAGTAGCACAGGAGTTAGAGCTATTTCTATTCAAAGAAATGTGGGTAAGCAACATGTAGTCGCTTATATGAGCATGAGAACAACAATTCCTGAAAGTCACTACCATTCTTACGAATTGGAAACACTTGCAATAGTACGTGCCATAAAACATTTTAGGCAGTATCTTTATGGAAGATTTTTTACGATTGTCACAGACTGTAATGCAATAAAATCGTCATCCGTCGTCCTTTTTACAAAATTACAATTTCAAAATCGAGTATCGGCAAGGAAACCGTATGAAGCATGCAGATTTTTTCAGTAGGAATCCTATTATGTGTATCAATTTAATTCAAAATGTAGACTTCAAGGCTTAAGGTAGAACAACGACGTGATGCTGATCACGCCAAGATAATTAAAAATTTAGAAAGAGGGGAAACTATCGTTGAATATAGCCTCCACGACTTTGTTTTAGAACGGATATATGGAGATGACGAGCCAGGTTCAAAGAAATGGAAAAAGGTGGTTCCAAGATCATACCAATGGAGCATTATTAATGCTTATCATACAGCTCTAAAGCATTTTGGATGGGAAAAAAACACTTGCAAAAATTCGAGAGAATTATTGGTTTCCCGAAATGTCCACAACTGTGAGAAGATTTATTGATAATTGCGTCATATGCAAAACAAGTAAAGGACCGTCAGGGGCTAAACAGATTCAAATGTATCCTATTGAAAAGAAACCTATTCCGTTTGACACAATTCATATAGATGCGACGGGACGTCTTACAAAAAAACAAGACAAACATGAATATGTCGTTGTGATAATCGATGCATATACAAAATTTGTGACCTTGACATATGCAACCAATAAAACGGCAAATACGATGCTCCGTGCTCTAGAACATGTGGTTTCATTATTCGGGCCTCCAAGACAAATAATAAGTGACCAAGATACAGCTTTCAAAGCTGAATTTGAAGAGTTCTGTAAAAATCATAACATTTATCAGCATTATATAGCTCCCGGCGTAAGTCGCACTAATGGACAAGTCGAACGTATGATGGCAGTAATCAAAAATGGATTGACAATTATTCGAAATTACGAAACAAAAGATTGGAAAAGGGGATTGAGTGCACTTCAACTGGCAATTAATTGCACTAAGCACAAAACTACCAATGTTAGTCCTATAAAAGCTCTTACCGGAAGACAATGTGCAGTACCTGCAGAGTTACTCTTGTTAATAGACGAAGAAGGGACCGTAAATAAAAGCCAGCTTAATGATTATATTAAGAAGAAAATTGATAATAGAAGTACTGAAGACAAATTACGGTTTGATAAGGGAAAAGCCAAAGTAAAAAGATTTGGAAAAGGAGAAATAGTTTTATTCAAAACAAATATTCGCAACCAAATTGGATTAGATCTTAAATACCCTGATGCATATGAAATATGTAAAATATTACCCAACGATCGCTACCTAGTAAAAAAAATAACTGGAAGAGGAAGGCCGGAAAAAGTTTCCCACGAACAACTACGTTTAGCACCCAAACCAGATGAAAGCACAATTGTACAGGATTCCGTGTCGGCGTCAAAAGAAATAACAGATGAAGGATCAAACACGGCTCCAAGTGAACTTAACGATTTAGCTTCTACAAAAAATATCAGGGATTTCATTGATACAAATAATGATTCAAATTTGTAAAAATAATGTAAAAATAATAAAAAAATATAGGTATTTTTCCAAAAAAATTTGTATAAAATAGTTTTGTAGCCTCGAAACATTTTTGAATATGAATAAATTTTTGTTTGAAAATTTGAGTTTTAATTAATTTTGTCGAGGACAGGGGCCTCCAAAATTTGAGTTTTAATAAATTTTGTTGAGGACAGAGGCCTCCAAAATTTAACTTTTAATAAATTTTGTTGAGGACAGAGGCCTCCAAAATTTAACTTTTAATAAATTTTGTTGAGGACAGGGGCCTCCAAAATTTGAGTTTTAATAAATTTTGTTGAGGACAGGGGCCTCCAAAATTTGAGTTTTAACAAATTTTGTTGAGGACAGGGACCTCCAAAATTTGATTTTTAATAAATTTTGTTGAGGACAGGGGCCTCCAAAATTTGAGTTTTAATAAATTTTGTTGAGGACAGGGGCCTCCAAAATTTGGGTTTTAATAGATTTTGTTAAGAACAGGGGCCTCCAAAGCCCTAAAAATAATAAAAAATAATTTGTATTTTTCCAAAAATTTTGTATAAAATATTTTTGTAGCTTCGAAAAATTTTTGAATATGAATAAATTTTTGTTTGAAAATTTGAGTTTTAATTAATTTTGTCGAGGACAGGGGCCTCCAAAATTTGAGTTTTAATAAATTTTGTTGAGGACAGAGGCCTCCAAAATTTAACTTTTAATAAATTTTGTTGAGGAAAATTTGAGTTTTAATAAATTTTGTTGAGGACAGGGGCCTCCAAAATTTGAGTTTTAACAAATTTTGTTGAGGACAGGGGCCTCCAAAATTTGATTTTTAATAAATTTTGTTGAGGACAGGGGCCTCCAAAATTTGAGTTTTAATAAATTTTGTTGAGGACAGGGGCCTCCAAAATTTGGGTTTTAATAGATTTTGTTAAGAACAGGGGCCTCCAAAGCCCTAAGTCTAAGTTTTAATCCTTAAAGTAACATACCATTTTGTTGAATAGGTTTTCTATACTTGTAAATTCATTATGATATTATACAAAAGGTCGGGGGCGACCTTTCTACAGAATGGCCGTGTCGGCGTTGAAAATTAAATAGAAAATATTGAGAATAAATTTATAATTATTTTTAAAAGATCTTTTAACAAACAAATTTATTAGTGAAATTTAAATAGAATTTAATTTAAATAATTTATGAATATAGTTCTTTAACGCAAGTGACATCATCGAACCACTCAATGAATCAGGCGAGCTGTGAGGAGGGGGCTTAGCTATATAAACGTCGGGCAACGCCAATGGGACACAGTTTGGTTTGGTCTACCGTCTTGCTCACAGCTCTATATCGTGATTGGGATCACGCCTGAATCATATCTGTGTTATTCATACTAAGGAGAACTACCCTCAGAATAACCAGACGTCGAAACCTCCTGGATCGCCTATTCTGCAACCTCGAGCCGATATATATATATATGTGTGTGTGTGTGTGAATGGAGTTAATCATTTTTAATACTATACTTAAAATTAAAGTATATATTGTGTTAGTAATCGTTAATAGTAGTCTTATAACTCTAATCGCTAAATGAATTTATGTGAAGAATTTAAGTCATTACGACATTTTATTAAGAAATATTTTTTTGGTATAAATGTTTAAGATTTAAAAATTGTAATTTTTTATGATCATTATTCATCCACCCACTACGTATAGTTATAGTATCACACATCTGAATATGTTTTTTTTTTCTAAGTTATTTTGATAATTTCCCTTCTTTTGTTTATATAGTTTTAACTCTGTTTCCTCCCAACACATCAGTTTTATTTTTTGAGTAAAAATAAGCATATTGATCTTAGATTTACTTGTTTGAATACATAAGTGTTTAAATTATATCATTTAAATTTATTGCGATAATATATTAATAATATTATCGCAATAAATTTAAATGATGATTCATATGACCCTTTAGTCGTCTACTGTATATATGCTTTCATTAAGGATCTAATGTTAATCGGCTTTTCGGAGCTTTGACCAGATAGTCAATTCACCTTGCTGACGCCTCTCCTATCGAACGTCATCTATTTCGTTTTCAAACTAAGAAAACTAACTTGTTTTATTGTTTTTTCGTATCAGTAGCGCTCGGTGGAACGTTTATTACGATTTTTTTTGCGATTTTGACAATCCAAAATCATTATAATTTGGATTAGAATAAAGAAATAGAAAATAAGATTATTCGTAATAGTATTTTTCTATATATATTACAAATAAAATGATTGCGAATATTTAAATTACAAAAAATCGTGGTCTCTACGAATATAGAAACTAAACGAAACATCTAGCACTACTAGTCTATACCTACAACTAGTGATAAATTTCTCATTAAACTTAAAAGCTTTACTTATTCAGGACACAATCAGCTAATCCTAATTGCATAATTAAGCTTTCATCGTTGAAAATCCTAAACGAATTAAAGCTCTGTTTCAACGTATTTAAAGTCAATATGATTGAGATTACCTTTGTAACATTTTTATATTAAAATTAATTAAATACTGTAACAATTAAAGTTTTAATATAACAAAGCTCCACGTCCTTTTCAATTAAGCCTAGTGTTTCTTTGTCGAATGGTAGAAGTCATCGCCTCAGATCGTATTAATCTTTTACTACGCATTTTACATATAAGTAACTGTATACAATATGTGAGATGCTAATTACATTCAACTTATTGCTTACTTAACTCACTTTGTTTTGAGAAATTAATTCGATATCATTATAAGTATTTGCGCATTCAACTACCTTGTTTACTTCAAACAATTGAGTTATAATTTCCATCTATTGGTATAGCGCTTAAGCGTATTTCAAGTGCTTTGCTTTCATTATATGAAAAAAAAAAAATTAAATGACAGTGCGGCGTTAAGTTGCGGCACTTAACAAAAAAAACATAATTTAAAATTGGATTTTTTTCAATATGTATGTAATAAAGTGTTAACACACAGAGTCAATAAGGAATAGTCCTTAGAGGTACAGATAGCTGTACTTTTGAATAGTAAATTATTTTATTTATTTATTTTTTCAGCTTCACGCTGTATCCCGCACTAGGCAGGGTAGGCAGAGGGAACGGAAGTGAAACCTAGTGTTATGACACTCCATTCCACTTCCGTTCCCCACTTTCCGCCGAATTTGAGGCATTGCGTGTGAGTGGCGGAACTCAACGCCGCGCTTTGCCTTATTACCAGAGCGAAGAAATGAAACATTAAATATTTAAATTGAAAATATTAAACATTTCATTTCCTCGACTGGGGATCGAACCCAGAACCTGTCGGTTACAGTCAAACTCTTGTGCCGCTGCGCCACGCCAGGCCTCATAGTAAATTAAAATTTAAATTATACATTGACTCAATCTAAAATATACTTTTGTATCATTTAATTAGACACATATTAAACTTAAATTTAAAAAGCGTATAAAAATTTTGAACGAAGCAGGATTTGAACCCGCGCCTCTGGAATACCGTTCCAGCGCTCTGACCACTAAGCCATTCGTTCTCACCGAGCTCCGTCGAAATTCTTATACGCTTGTTACAACTTATTTTTGTTGTTAGCATCTCTGTAGGGAGATTTTTACAAATTTCCGCTACCCAAAGACAACTCATAAGAATTATCGTTTGGCAAGAGAGAATACTATTTACTTTAATATTTTTACTATGTTTTAAAGTGTTATTCCACACTTAGGACAGAAAATACTAAACTTAAATTTAAGTTTAGTATTTTCTGTCCTAAGTGTGGAATAACACTTTAAAACATAGTAAAATTAGACACATATTTTTATTAATATTTAGCTCAGCCATTTCCCTTGAAATAGACAAAGGATGAAGAATGGAAATGAAAAAGTAAGAAATGAAAAACATAACTACACCGGGGGTGTCGAACCGAAGTGCTGTTCAATTTTTGTATACAGATTTTTAGAGGAATAGAAAGAAGCTTTTGAGTAATTGTCACCTGCGTCTTAGAATGATCTATTTCTACTATACATCTATATACATAAATAAAATTAAAGTGAGGTCAGACGTAGCGCAGCAGCAAAAGTGTGCGACAGTAAACGTGACAGGTTATGAATTCCATCCCTACTCGAGGAATATTTAATATATTATTTGCAGCGCTCTGGTAACAAGATAAATCACGGCATTTAGTTGTTATTAATGTTTAGACAATATACCTATTAAAATTTTAACGCAGCGGGATTTAAACCCGAGCTTTTTAGAATCGGTCTGTAAATTTTTATACGTTTTCTAAATAATAACTCTTCTTCTTTATGTGTGTATTAATACTTTACAAATTGTAAATAAACTATATATTATCTATATATTTTTCTATTAAATATTACAAGTAGTTCTTAATAAACGCATATCAAAATTATTTATTTCTTTGTTTCACAGAATAGTCAGGATTTTTTTATTAACATACTCCGTTCTCTGTTTTTTATACGAACTCAATATATTTAAGCGGCCATCAGAGAGCTATTTAATGCCATGTTTTCTTTTAAATTTGGGAAATCATAATAATTTACTCCTCGGAATAAGGATCCACCTTGCAGTCGTAGCAAAAGTTCAATGAAAATTGAAAAAAAAAAACCATCTTTCTAAAATATATATAAAGAAATAGCCTATTAAATTATTTTCATATATCTGGTTAACCTTTTATACCGTCATAAAAAAGAAAAGATCAGATTATAACTCACACAATTCCGCGACGCGACAGTTCAACTCTATCGAATAAGTGGGAAAGTTTGTTTGTCATAAATTACAGTAAAAAACGTATTTGCCTTTCGGCTGAGTTATTTCCGCCCTTGAAGGGGTAATTATCCTTTCTTTAGAGAATTACTGACTTACGTAAGATACCGAGTTAGTTACTTTTGTTTTTAATTAAAATTAATTTCACCTTTTGTTACGAATTTAGATTTAGAATATGATCAAATAATGATTTTCTTATACTGCTTCTGTCTATAGTTTTATGGTTTAGAAAAAAATTATAGTGTTCATGTTTCAAATGATCTTCAGTTTTCTTCCATTCAGAAGTATAACATGTTTTTTTTTACTCAAAATGTGGAAAGAACAAAATAAAATTATGATTTATTTTATTCATAACTAACTTTATATTATTATCTATAAGAAATAACTTGTTGTTACATACAAACGACTTACATCGTCAGCCGAACAGACACTTAAGGTTTATAATGATATAATTTGTCTGAAAATTTTGCGAAATCACCAAGAAACAAAACCAAAAGTACAAGAACTAACAATATTAAAAACACAAACCACAATCAAAATATGGTGGATTCAGTCCAATTCCTCATAAAGATTTTATTATTCTAAATAGGGTAGGTATGCAATTATAATAGGCCTGAAATATTCGTATCATGCTAATATAAACAACAGTTATGGAGACGATGGCTTAACTTAAGTTGCGTAGATATATGTAAAGAAGAGTGGAAAGCAAAGTTAAATACACACCAAATTTCTACTCTTGTTCCCGTAAAGCAACCTACCTTGCTTTACTTGCTACTAGACTGAACACTAGGTGTGTTAAGACACTGCGCTCCTTCACTTTTTACCAACTTTATGGCACATTTTGGAAACCAGTGTTAAGAAACTCTGTTTCCAATAAGATATTTCTGTTTCCTACTTTCCACAGTGGCGGAACTCAAAGCCGAGCCAAGCACGAGTTGCCAAGTTACCAGAGCGAGGAAATGAAAATATTAAATATTTCATTTAATCTAATGGGTGCACTTATACTGAGCCCCGTGCACCCGTTCATGGGTATATTATAAAATAATTAATTTTTTTCATCAGGTAACGCCGCAGTAAAATGATAGTGAATATTTAACTGACTGCTCACAGGCACGACTTTACTTTGCGTGTTATTGTCATTTTACGTTTCAAACATAAAATGTAATGTCACTAGCTATGTAACATGATAGGAAACTGTTGAAAATTATGTATTTTTAAAACAATGTTTAAATTTTTACATATTTTTTTTAAACTTTCATCATCAGATCATTTAAGGCTGGCAGGTTGTATGGCAGGCAAAAGCGTCCGATAGTAAACGTGAAGGAAATAAAATATTTAATATTAAATCACTCTGGCGCGGTGTTGAGTTTCGCTATTCAACACGCAATGTCTATAGAATTTAGTTGATAATGTGGATTAGAAGTAGCTTAATGGGAACAATATTACTTAACACTACGCTCCCAGATTGAATTTGCGTCCCCTGGTATATGTGGAATACAGTGAGAAACTAAAAGAAAATAAAATATTTCATAAAATATATTAAAATCTGAACCTAGCGGGATTAGAACTGGCCCCCTTTAGGCAATTCTCAAAACATTTCCTAAGAAACCAAATCCAAATAATATATAGAAAGAAAAAGTGTATAATTATAACTTTATCAGACTATTTAATATTTGTTGTAGATTTTGTCTGAGGAAGAGCAGAGTGACTAGATTAAGATAAAAATCTAGCGATAAGCTCTCACAGTTCTTAACAAATAAAAAAAACTCTGACAACTTGCGGAGATAGTAAAAATTTTATCAACTTAATGACAAAAATATGTGTGATTCTTTTTATTTTTTCTCTTATATCTGTACAAAATACATTCAAATAAGAATACCGACTAACCTTCTAATATCGTGAATCCAAGACAAGCAACACTAAAGCCACGTGCGTTCACTGACAACGCAAATCGCAACTGAACTATAGAATAAAACGCACCTTACTTCTATACGTTATAATTATTCTAAAAGCTTTGTATGCCCTTGAAATGTTTATCTTAAAATATACATGTAGATATAATTCAGTTTCAGTAGTCTTTGTATATAGTTAGATTTTTGTATTATTGTATATTTGTATACAAATATATATAAACATTTTCCGTCATTCAGCGACATTGTTGAGGCTTGTCCTGGCGCAGTGGCACAGCCAGCGACTGTAAAAATAGACAGGTCGTGTTTTCAATGCACATTCGAAGAAATAAAATACTTAATATTTTCATTTCTTAGCTATAGTAACGAGGTAAAGCGCCGCGTTGAGTTCTTTACTAAATACATTTCTAGTACTTACAACTTAGTGTTTTTTCCACCAACCAACGTCCATTCATTTTAAACATGTGTAAAGTGAAGACAAGTCAAACTGGAGAAAACAAAGAGTACGTTGAGATTTGCCACTTCTAGTAAGAACCAGAGAAAATATATAAATCAATGAATTAAAAACCACATCTGTATATAAAACTTTTACTTTGCCGTGAAATGATTTGTACTGTTTTTTGTACTTTCTACACGAGACGAACTGAATTTTGGCGCGAGTAGGTAGGAGTATAAGGGATTACCCGAAATATCTACAAATAAAAAGCTAGATTTTACTCTTTGGCATAAACTAAAATAATGTCTCCCGTAACACTCGCGTCATCAAGACAAATCCAATGACGTATAATATATCAAAAACGGCTTACTAGTTAAACATTTAGAAGAGCATAATAGAACTTAGCGCGTTTGCTCGTTTAGAACGTCACCGCAGTCAGTACTAGTCATCATCATACAGGCATACACTATTCTTAAATATGTACACATATTTACATGTAGAGACATACAGCCTGATGACAGGTTGTGAGTTCGATTCCCACGTGAAGAAATTAAATTTAGTAATGTTTTCATTTGTTCACTCTGGAAACAAAGCGAGTCATTGAGCTTCGCCACTCAATATACAATGGTAAATCAGCGGAAAGTGGAGAACGGAACGGAAACGAACGGACGAACGGAGTGTCTAAACGCTAGGTTGCTAAGTTCCCTCTACTTACTCTGTCATACATGTGGGATAAGGCGGGAAGTTGAGAGTGAAATACTTACATATATACTATAGAAGCAATTTACTATAGTTGATACAACGTTTAGTTAACATCGTATATCTGCATTATGTCGACTATGGCCGGTCATATGTACAGGCAAAGCACTTGATTTATCTAGGATTATATACGGTACATGTCTTTGGACCGATATATGCATGTATTTCTTATAGTGATAGTAAGATATATATTTAGTTTACATAACTTGCCTGTCGTGGCACAGTGGCGCAAGCATGTTACTGCAAACAATAGGTTTTGGGTTAAATTTCCACTCGAGGAAGTGAAATATTTAATATTTTCTAATTAAATATTTAATGTTTTCATTTCATCACTCTGGTAACAAGACTAAGCGCGGCGTTGATTCCCGCCACTCAACACTCAAATTTGGACGAAAATGGGAAAGGAAGGAAGTAGAACGGAGTGTCTTAACATTAGGTTCCCAAACTCCTTCTGCCTACACTGCCATGTGCAGGATACGTAGTTATACGGTAAACTGCAGTAATGGGTTCGATTTTCAGTCGGTGTCATCAATTATTTTAGTTTTCTCGCTTAGTAAGAAGTCGAGGCGCCGCGTTAAGGAGAAAGCGTGTGACTGCAAATGTAACAGTTTGTGTGTTCGATCCCCAAATAAGGAAATTCAATATTTAATATTTACATATTAAATATTTCATTAAGTTATGCCGATTAATATGTAAAGCCTGAAAATGAGAAACAGAAGTGTCTCTAAAACGAAATTTCTTAACGCTACGTTCCCAAGTTTCTTTTTCGCTTTTGTTGGGCTTGATAGTACAAAAACCTATAAATCAACTGTTAAAATTTTAAAAGTTTCAATAAACTGTCGATGTTTGGACAAGCTTCCATACTGCGTATTGTAGATGAAGCGCAGTAGTTTACGACTGTCCTACGGAACTATTGACAAACTGTCTCGTTCGTTTAACAACAGATGGTCGAATAGTAATTAAAGGAGACTGGGTGGTACATTTATTACTTTCAATAAGTTATGTTAAGAAAATAACTAAGATTTTATAAGTTTTATTAAATAATAATTTATGTTCTACTACGTGTAAGTATCGTCGCCCCAACTGTAGTACGCAGCTTCGATACTCATTAGAAAAAATATAAATAATAAATCATATACCATTTCTTCATTTCAATTGTTTTTAGTTACGTTTTTAACGTTGTTTGTAACGTTTGTAACAAATACGTTGAAAGAGTAAAATGGAATGTATACAAGATATGTTTCCATATTTGACATACATATATACAAATCTATACTTAAAATAAATCTGTAAATAATCACTGTGTATACACTACCCGTTTATTGTATGTACATGAAAGATATATTAAAAAATCTTCGTACTATACTTTACTTTCCTTAGCTTCACGCTATGTCCCTAACAGGGTAGGCAGAGAGCACGGAGCGCCAAACGCTACGGTAAAAAAAGGGAGGACGGAGCTACAAAAATCCTTTTATTAATGTAATAAGGCCTATAACAGTAATTTAAAAAAAAACTGTTTTTAAGGGCATTTGGATATTACATTTAAATGCAGTTTTCATTGTTACACCTCAATATTTAGTGTTTGTCTTATTTATATTGGTGAAAAAATAAAAAAGAAATGTAAATATTAAATTCGAAAAATTGCAATTCAATACATAGATATGGTTTTTAAAATTAATGTTATTAGAAGAAGCAAATAGGTAAGATATTTTAGTAAAACTTTTTAAATCTAAATACTTTTCATGTTGCACTTTGTATTCGCCCACATTCAACACTTGTTCTTATATCTTACTCATTTTATAAATACTTCATCACTTGTAGCTTGTTTAAAAAATAACTATTATGTCGACGTCGTCGTGTTGTGGCGGTACAAGCCTAATTCTATAAACACAACAGGTTGTAAGTCATAGTCGTCAAATATTACTGAGGGAAAGAAATATTTTCATTTCTTTGCTCTGGTAACATGTCAAAGCGCGGCTGGCTCTTAATACAAGTCTCCTAAATTTCTTATGTATTCTGCACATAGCAAAACAATAAATAGTAAGTAAATATATAAAATGAAGGCAATCAACAGTTGTGTGTGTATGTTTTGCGTTTTTTGAGGCGGAATTTAACACCGCAGTATACCAGAACTAACGAGTGGGAATGAAGAAGTATTTAGAGTTAGACGTTGTGCCATGCCGTGGCACAACGTCTAACTCTGGCACAATGATCCGTGAAAAAGGCAGTTAATGTAATAGAATGTTTGTATGTATGTAATAGAATATGTAAGATTAATTCTTTTTCTTCAGCTTCGCGTTGAATCGATCCTGAATATGGCAGGGTAGGCAGAGGGAACTCAGGAACCTAGTATTAAGACACTCTGTTCCATTTCCCACTTTTCGATGATTTTGAGGCATTACTTGTTGAGTGGCGGTATTCAACGCCGCGCTTTGCCTCGTTATCAGAACGAAGAAATGAAAATATTTTATTACTGCGGGTAAGGATCGAACCCACAACCTGTAGTGCATTTACAATCACACGCTTATCCTTCTCCTTAAATATTCCCTTTTATTCTTAGTATTTATTTATTTAAAATAGTTACAAAAAACAGATTCAAATAGTTTAATAAGAATAATATCGCCACAAGATTCCATGTAAATTTCCCAATTAGCATATTATATTAGAACATTTGGATCCTTGAAGGCGCAAGAAGAGTGGCGTCCAAATAACGGCGCATGCATAATTCAGGCCGACTATCAATGCTTTAATTAAACCGCTGAAAAACAAAATGTAGTCTGTTTATTGCCTCCGTTCACCGTTTTCTTTGTAAATGCCTATATTCGGTTGGGAAGATGGAAAATTTGAATGTTTGAAGTTGAAATTTGAATAAAGTTCCTGAAATCTATTTTCTTTAATGTTTTGATTAAAAATTATAATAGTAAATTGTTTTTGTAAAAATAAACTTTTGCTTTTTCCTGCACCAATTTTTTTTTACTCGCGCTTTATTCCGCTCGAAGTACAGTGGAGAGAAAGAATCTGGGAAGCCAGTGTTAAGATACTCCGGTACCCGCTTTCCGTCAAACAAATGCATTGCGTTTTAAAAGGTGGAAGTCAACTCTGAAAAAAGGCAAATTAATAAACATAACAATTCTCATTCTATTGCATTTACAATTATGTTCTGTTTCACTGCGAATTCCAAAAGTGTCAAACAGAATTTTACTTTTTATACCCCACGTCATCGAAATTTCGGACTATAGCTTGCCTATAACACTTTGCTAAAGTGTAATGAACCGACATTAAGTCCTTATAACTTTGATTTCCGCCGCCCGGACGAGTATCCTCGCGTCATAATTAAAATATAGTTTAGACACTCGAGATCCACTGAGTTTAATTGTTGTTCAAATTAATAAGTTTTTAATGAATCCAGTCAGGCAAAGTTTCTCGTACAATTGTTGTAACAAATATTTATTAAATTATTTCTAATTAATAATTTTATATATAAAACTTTGCTTTCCGCCACTCATCACGCAATGCCTGAAGTTGAATGGAAAGTGGAGAATGGAACGGAGCATAAGATACTAGGTTCCCAAGGTACTTCTAAACTTTTTTTTCTATGTAAAAAGTAGTTCGTTGCAACACAGTATTCCGATTTATCTTATGAGAGCAAGAAAGTCATATAATTTAAGTATAGTTACTCTTTTCTTCAAGTAGATTTCGAGCCCACAGCCGTTGTTTATACAGTAAAATGCAGTGCCGCTTGGCCCCAAGTACAGTATTTATGGTTTTTTTTATAAAATAATCAAGTATATAGATTGTAATTATAGATAGAATGAACTTTTCAGTACCGTTATGCCCAAAAAACAGAATGTAAAGTAACGGAAACTTAAAATCATGAAAAAAATATTTTTTTAATAAAAACAACTTCTCATTGCGCCTGTCGTGGCGCCACATGTTCGATCCCCACTCGAGGAAATGAAATATTTAATATTTTTAATTTAAATGTTTAATTTTTTCATTCTAAATAATTTTCGCTTTGGTACAAGGCAAAATGCGGCGTTGAGTTCCGCCACTCAACAAGGTGTGCCTCAAACTCGGTGGGAAGTGGGGCACGGAAGTGGAACAGAGTGTCTTAACACTAGGTTCCCAAGTTCTCTCTGCCTACCCTGCCATGTGCGGGATACACCGTGAAGCTGAGAGAGAGAGAGAGAACTTGTCATTATATAATCACTTGGCGTGGCGTTAAAATTATTATAAAATATTTTATATATTATGTGAAAACACCGTCGATAAAATCAACACATATTTTTAAAACGTAAAATTCCCTACATTTGATATAATTTGAAGTTTTCAGTGAAGCTTTTACACATATTTCAGTAAAAGCCCGAAGATTTTCTGAGCGAATGCCAACTTTTGAGATATCGGCGAATGAAGCCGCCTATCCCTAGGCTAATATCTTTATAGCTATAGATAAGGGTTATGTTGATAAGAAGGTTGTGTCCAGAATGAAACTGATAAAACTCTACAGTATCGTACAGTAATTGAATAGGCAAATAGCCTATATTTTTTATATTTAAATTTTGCTTATGAAATAAATTTATTATATACTATATTTATATACTACACTACACACTTTACATAATTTAACACGCATGCCTCAAAATCGGCGGAAAGCGGGGAATTGGAACGGAGTGTCTTAACATTAGGTTCCCAACTTCCCTCTACCTACCCTGCCACGGGGATACAGCGTAAAGCATTAAAAGTTACAATAGATAGACAGAATAAACACTACCATTTTGCCTATACGTATAGGCAAAATGGTCATGCCGCATGCCTCAAAATCGGCGGAAAGCGGGGAATTGGAACGGAGTGTCTTAATATTAGGTTCCCAACTTCCCTCTACCTACCCTGCCACGGGGATACAGCGTAAAGCATTAAAACTTACAATAGATAGACAGAATAAACACTACCATTTTGCCTATACGTATAGGCAAAATGGTAGTGTTTATTCTGTCTATCTATTGTAAGTTTTAAAACTTTAATGTTACTTTTTTATGTCCTTATTGTACATAGCAGGAAGACAGAGGAAATCTAGGAGCATAGTGTTAAGACACATCATTTTTATTAAAAAACTTGCCTCCCTCACTTTTCACCGAATTCCGAAGGCATTGTGTGTCACCTCACGCTTCACGCTTAGCCTCATTACAGCGAAGTAATAACTAATATTTAAATTCCATTTCCTCTAGTAGAAATTAAACTGCCAATCTGTCACGACCGTCAGTTGACCAATGGTGAAATGATCGTCTTCATTTTAAATGATAAGTAACTTAATTAGGTGTGAATGATTTTGTATTTTAAAATGTAAAGAAATAATCATAAAAAACATTATGTATTTTTCAATATATTTATAAAACGCCAAACATTTAAGTAAAACTGCGAAAGCTAAGTCTTATCTAGGGTAACCTATTCAATAACTTTATAACAAACGTAGTCAACCCCCACTCAATATCCCAGTACTTATTAAATAACCGTATCACAGTTCGGGAACTTCGACAATAACTCGACGCGGCTTCGTCACTCCTAACGCCTCGCCGCAAACTTGAAGCAATTTTATAAAAGAAATTATGACACCTTGGCGGTAACCTTGCGCGAAATTACTATCTTATTTTCAAAGTTAGTTTTGTGTGTCAATAACATTTAATGTGGGAGGTCATATTTTTAAAATGTTAGAAATATTATTAACCAAATATGTACATAGATTAATAGTAACATAGAGTATCGCTTTGGTAAGGGACTATTTTTATTTTGAATCAATTATATTAACGGTAAAGCTATACAATATCTCCGGTCTGTCTTTCATGGATATCATTATCGTTAATATATATTAACGGTAATGATATCCATGAAAGACAGACTGGAGCGAGCATTTCATTACCGAGGCTCGTCATAATTTACTTGATGCGATCGATTTAAAGGTGGAATATACATCACCGAATTTAATTAGCATACATAATAAATATTTCCAAAAATATTGAGAATTTTTTTTTACCGGTTTTTTCGTATTATTGTAAATTAAAAAGAGAGAAGGACCAAGAATATGCTTTTATAGGATCTCTATGCTGATTAATAATCAAGGCTAAATAATAATTCTGAACGTTGACTACGTCCTCTTATATCGTAATGGTCATGTCATGTGCTAGTGCTAATGCTAATACCTATAATATGCTAAGTGTTCTGCCATCCTTCTCAAGCCTTAGCCCTATATGCTTTAAATAATACAGTTATTTATTATACATTACAATCAATTCCACAATCTTCATTTTAAATACTGAGCTGTTAAATCTATGTAGCAAATGTAATATATGTAGTAAATATGATAAAATAAAATTGTGTCTTAAAATTGAATTCCATTTTAACGAGTTTTCGATATTGTCGGTGTTTCTCAGACAATTCATGAAAGCTTGCTCTAATTGGGTACGTCATCTGTGTTGTTTTTCTTTTGTACGTATATTTATTGATTGATATTTAATCCTACATATAAAATAAACATACTTCTAAAAACTACTTTACTGCTCAATTAACGAGATATTACTCTGGATTGAGATCCATCTTTACGCTGTGCTTTGTCTTATTTTTTTTATTAGGCCTTAACGTATGGAGTTATAATTTGTTACCAAGTATTCTTAAGCTATATAGCACTATATCGAGTGAACAACGAACTTAACCTGAATAAGTAGGACGAACACTCATCTGCTCTTTTATAAACTGCCTGGGGTTAAAGGCCGGCCTTTTACCATTCTTTGGACATCGAAGCTCGAGCTGTAAGATTTTTCAATTTATAAATTTTTGATAATAAAATATATAATAAGGTTAATTACTTGTTTTTAAATGGAATAAATTCACAGTAAAAATAATAGATATAAGAAATAAAATATTTCATACATTCATTACTTCATTCTGGTACTGAGCCAAAGCGCGGTGTTAAACTTCGTGTTTAATTAAATACGTTCCGCTACTCACAAAGCTACGCTTCAAAAATTTGGCGAAAAATGGGGAACCCAAATGTTTATTTGGAAATGGAACGTCATAATATCAGGTTCCTTGGTCACTCTGCCTATCTCGCTATGTGCCGGATGCAGCGTGAAGAAAAAACAAATACCTGATTGTACATAGCGTGGGGAATAATTATTATAAAATTATATTAAATATTTCTTCCATTCATCTCTATATGAGTATTAAATAGGTACAAAAAAGAGACACTATCGAACTTACTACTTACATAATGTCAAAAGTAATTTTAATGCAAGTTATTAATATCTTCATTTCCCCATTCAGTTGTATATTTCACGGTATTGAATTTTAACACTCAACATATGTTCAAAAAGACTGGAGCAGTACACGATCACGCGTTTTCATCCATTGCAATGCCCGCTGGTATGCGGGAAAATGCTTAAAATGCCTAAATAACCGTTTTCTTCATTATTATTATTGTAGCATATTAAGGAAGTCATATCAAAATAATGAATAAAGATTTAAGTTTTGTAATAAATTTTAAACGTACTCGTAGGCCTTAAAGTTAAAAGTCACGTATGTCCTCTTTCCTTTAAATAATTTTCCACGACATTAAGACCGAGCTTACAAAACTAACTTCATTTTAACGTGCTCAGATACTTGTAAAGCTAAAGCAAAGCGAAGCGAAGACGAAGTTTTGTACGCCAAATTATATTTGCGGTAGAAATGGTTCATTTTATGTTAGATATTTTTTTCATATCATTAAATTACATTAAATCACTCACTTAATAAAATTTGGTACAAGTTTTCAATAAAATTTTGCATTTAACATATATATATATATATATATATATATATATATATATATATATATATATATATATATATATATATATATATATATATATATATATATATATATAGTGTGTATATATATATATATATATATATATATATATATATATATATATATATATATATATATATATATATATATCATGGACGGAGCTTAACGCCGCCACAATATATTGCGTTATTATATGATTTCAACTAGGTAAGCGCTAAAAGTAATCCAAAGTAGTACTTCTGACTGATAAAGTAATTTCAACAACTATTAGGCAAGTAGGGTATTATGGAAACGGTTAGCACTGACACGAGGCGCCAAGCAACGAGCCTAAATTATGATTAAATCTGCTTAAGGTAATGAGTGGAAGTTTTTAAGTACTTATTTTGTTGCTTCGTATTAACTAGTGGTTTATGTAAGGTTGATCTTTTGGAAAGAACCGATATACATATTATATTTTAGTATATTTTTTATTTTTTTTTGATGTATTCCCCATGTTACAGGACAGGCAGAGGCAACCTGGCAACCTGGTGTTAAGATACTCTATTTCAATTGCTAACAGAACCGGGAATAAAAAAAAAGTTTCATTTCTTCGAATAGATATCAAACCCACAACTTTTCACGTATATAGATGCACGTTTGTACCTCTAGGCCGCGACAGGCCTCTATCTAATAAACCATTGCTTTATCCTTTTCTACAGAAGTAAATTTACGTACTTCTATATTACCTATAGGTAATCTACATGAGTTGATAGACTTATATACATATATCAAAACGGACCCAAGTTACGCAATCTACTAAGATATTCTATTTGGCGAAGTACTTTGAAGTGCGAGTACAGCAGGTGACTGATAGCGAACGAGTGGGTCGAGAACGGCTACTGTGTTCACTTTGCATGTGCATAAAGTATTAGGATAAATATATATTGATTATACGCATTATATGTAAGTAGAGGCATAAGCATACGACGAATAAATCTATAAATTGTAGGTTTTCTTCCTACTCAGGGAAATTAAAAATTTCTTATGTACATATCTTCGCTCTGCGATCTGATCAACACACAATGCTTTAAATTTGGGCGGGAACGAGACGGAGTGCCTTAAAACTAGCTTCCCAAATTCGTTCTGCCTGTGCGAGATATTAAGTAGATTTTTAAACTACTAAAATACTCCATTTAAATCTTGACAAAAAGTATTTAATATTTTAAAGTGCTAAAAAGAGCTTTCTGGACTTACAAGTGTCTGCAGCGGTCTTGAAAGCTTGCAACTTCACGGTCTTATTTATTCATAGACACTTTTCTTCGCAAACCACTGCTTTAAAGAAAGGCGCTATAGTGATAATATATGAAATGATTCATTTAGTTGTTTGAAAGAAAACTCGTAAAATGGAAAGAAGTAGTAGTTTTTATGTTTATTGTAATTCTTGCGGAGTAAAGCTAAAATCTAAACTAAACGAATGTTTTTTGATGGCGCCTATTATCGAACTTATAATTGTTAATTAAAAAATATTTTTGTATCAAATAGTTTTTTTTAATTTATTTAGAAAGCAGTCCAAAGTTTTATACTTTTTTAAAATAAACAATGTCTTGTCCTACTTGCTTATACACTTCAAAAAATCTAAAAATTCTATTTTTATTGAATGAGAGAGATTAATATATCCCTTATATTTCGTTATTAGTTTAGAGTAACCCATCATATTATTGGCCAGAGCTATCTCCCACACTTAAAACAGTTAAAAGTTGTGCATGACACTAGTGTCATGTGTCATAGACAATACTTAGATATTTTTATTTGACCACGTGAATAAAAGCTAATTAATAATAATAATAGATACATTTACTTAAAATTAAAAGCCTTAGAAAATGGAAATAATAAGTATTACATTTTTTCGAGTGGGTATCAAACCTACAACTGACATTAATTATAAGCCATCAAGCCACTCTTGTATCGATTTTAATATTATAATATGCAGAGAGCTATCAAGCTTGGGTACCTGATCAGGTAGGGGGAGATTTAAAACCGAAGGTGTAAAATAGGGCTCCTAATTTTAAGTAAATATATCAATTATTATTGTTAATTAACTTTTAAATTTATAAATCAATAATAAAAATATATAAATATTTTCTTCTAAATACGTGTAACACTATAAAAGGGATGTTCTTTATATAAGAAATAACATTCTATAAGCAACAAATTGTACGTTTGTACGTGCTCATCTCAACAATACTCTACTGAATGTGATTGGATGGATAAATTATATTCGAGGGCAGAATTTGGCCACGTTTACGTTACGAACAAAATATTACTACGATATAATTGTAAGTATTTTTTTTTTGAAAATGTACATAGAATACAAAATTTCTTAGATGTTTTTCAGTGTAAGTCCTTTATGTTGTGTTACATTGAAGTTTTTGCAAGTTCTCCAAATATTTTTTTCCTTGGTGAGGAATAACATTATTTGCCCTTTATTCTCCACATATGAGTAAAGACAGAGGAAACGATAGAATTAAGTGTTAAGACACTCCGCTCCCATTAAAACTGATTTCCCACTTTTGATTTGACAAATTGAGAGTATTGCGTGTTAAATGGCGGAGATTAAGGTGTTTGATTGAAACCGTGCTTCATTATTAGAGCGACAAAAATTTAAACACTTAATATTTATTAAAAGAAATATGAAATTCTCAATCAGTTACAGATATCTCCAAATAGTTTCCCCTGTTAAAACAAAAATAACAAAACATTATGTTCATATCGGGTATTAAGGCATCTACGCATACAATTAGTATAGCAACATTTATATGAAGCAATTAATTCTTTTGTACTTGAAAATGTATATTTATCTAAACAGTCGTCATCATATTTATCAACCACAATACCTATCCCTGTTGACACTCATAATTAATTCCACATCCCTTAGGCAAGAGGGTCACGAGGGGAGTGAGGAAGGAGGGGGGAGGGATTGGGGGGGATATGTGCGTCGTAAAAAAGTAATCAAACTTTCAACGTATGTGCCAGCTTTATGTATGACCTTATAAACATTTTAGCTGAGCTTCCTATCTGCGAGGAACGTGACAAATTTCTGTGTAATGACTATTAAAGTCAATGTTGTGATTTAAAATTAAAATTGCGTATTCTTTTTTTTAGCTTCATATAGTATATTGGGAACTTGGAAACCTAATGCTTAGACATTCCGTTCCCCAACCACCGTCCATTTTTAGTCTCAATTGGGAATATAACAAATAACCTTTGCATTTACAGTGCCACTGCGCTACGATGGCTTTATTTCATTTTATTATCACAAGCTTCATACAATTTCTGAATGTAAATTAAAAGAATAGAAGTTATTAAAATGATGCCTGTCGTGGCGCAGGGAAACAAGCTTACGACTTTAAGTTCAATCCCTACTCAAGAAAATAAGATATTTAATATTTTTATTTCTTCGCTCTGTTAACAAGGCCAATTATGGCGGACTATAATTCGACGGAAAATGGTGGACTATAATTCGACGGAAAATGGTGGACTATAATTCGACGGAAAATGGTGGACTATAATTCGACGGAAAATAGGAAGCAGAACGGACGGCGTATAGCGCGCGAAAAGCTTAAAAAAGTTTATTTAATAAATTAGTTGGACAAATCACTGTAACAATCATCTTGCGTAAAAAGATCTTATAGTAAAGACACTTTATTTTATATATCTTTTTCTGATCACTTTGAAATTACTATGTGTTTACTTTACGACCATCTTGTCTATGAATAGAAGTCAAACTTACAACCTCTGTGACATTTTATTTCTTTCTACATCTGCATGCGTGAGTAAAGAATAATGTTGAGATAAAACTGCAGTCTGGCCTCGAGTTCAATGCCTTCAAAGGGGCGAGTTCGATTCACAATTCACACCCCTTACATATTTGTATAGCGACTGCGATAGGGCGGCGTATGGTTTTATGTATTACTTCTATTGAGACTGCTGTCTTAGTTTATTTGCTTGAGTTAACACTTTTAGGACTGAAAAATAATAATTTTCAGTCCCAAAATAGTCTTTTAGAAGCGTGTCGTGGCACAGTGGCACAAGCGTGTTACTGAAAACGATAGGTTGTGGGTTCGATCCCCTCTCCAGGAAGTAAAATATTTAATGTTTTAAAATTAAATATTTGATATTTTCATTTCTTCGCACCGGTAACAAGGCAAAGCGTGGTGTTGAATTCCGCCACTTAACTTCGTCGGAAAATGGGAAACGGATGTGAAACGCCATGTGCGGAATACAGCGTAAAGCTGAATGACTGAATTAATAATTTTGTTTTGTAGTTTCACGTTACTTCAAACTATATACGCAAAGTAGTTAAAAAAACTTAATGTCAAGATACCAACAACTATCGAGAATCTCGTTTTTAATATCGGCACTCTGCACCGCACTTTGTCTTATTACTAAAGTGGGTAAATGAAAATAATTCTTTCGCTGAGTGGGAATCGAACTTATAATATCAAGTTTCGAGACAAACATATGATGCTGCGCCACGACGGCCTTGATGATCTTATAAACATAAATTAACATTTAAATTGTATCCCATGTTAATTGACTGTTGTTTTTCCGATTATTAACTATATTAGAAATATATATAAATTCTGCTGTTTAAGTAATTTTATCTATAAATAATTAATATTCAAGCTACCGCCCTAGAAGCACAGAAAAAAAACAGTTTCTAAGTCAACGCAATCAAAAGATACGATAGCTTATGCATCGTTTTGGCTGAATTTTGTATGAAATCATCGCATAATCAAAACGTACATAGTCCTCCTAGTAGACGTATGATTGTAAAAATTTCCATGAATTGATATTAACAATATAAATATTTTCAATTTTAAATTACTTTTATTGCTATAAAATTAGCTTCACGATGTATCCCGCATATGGGAGGGTAAGAAAATGGTACTTGGGGACCTACTATTAAGACACTCTATTTCATTCTCCATTTTACGCGGAACTTAAAGCATTGCGTTTTGAGTGGTGGATCTCAACGCCGCGCTTTTTCTTGTCATCAGAGCAAAAAAAATTAAAATATTAAATATTTAAATTTCTCAAGTGGGGTTCGAAGCCACAACCTGTTACGTTTACAGTGGCGCGCTAATACCCCTGTGCCACGAGTGACCTCAAAGATAAATGAATGTAGATGTGTAATCTACAAGCTATCGGCGTCGGCTCGAGCCTCATTTGGGCGCCGGACGCGGGCAACCGTGAAGCAGTCGTTTGCTATTTGCGTACTTATATAGAGATGGTCAACGTTTTATCGAACAAATATATTTAAGAAGAAACTGTGTAGTTAGGAAAGTGCTTTAGTTTATATACACCTGAATGCGATATAATTAAAGATGATATTCTTATATTGAGCATGCGTGCATATGCATATGTATAGTGTAAACGCGACAAGTTGTGGGTTTGTGCCACTAAAGGAAATTAAATATTTAATATTTTCATTTCTTCGTACTTATAGAGCGAATACCTCAAATTGTCACCATTAGTCTGTCAATTCCCCTGTACCTAAACTGCTACAAACAATATATAGGTATTTATATTTTAGTAAACAAAGTAGTGCTTAGTTTTTACTAATTAACATACTATCATTCGTGAAATCTTTGGTTTGAAAAAGCCAAAATATGAACAAAAATAAAAAAATATACCAAACTTATAAAAAACTTATACTAAAATTGCTCTCTTATAAAATATGTTATTATCAGATCCTAGAACGAACGGGCCTCATTTTTCAATAAAACCATTTAGTAAATTCTTATTCAAAGAAAACTTAAAATGGAAACTATAATATTATTTAGTATTACACTGCCTTTTTCACATATAATTACTATCGCTTAATTTTTACAAACATCAATTTATTGCTTAACACGCGGGGGCTCAGCGGCACGTTTCACCTCATTACTAGTATAAAGAAATGAAAACATTGAATATTTCATTCCTGCAATACTCACAACCGATATCGATATTACTGTACAGTACTAGAGTGTCTAGCACAGCGGTCCCCGGGGCGCAGTGGCGGCATCGCGCCACATCGCGCAGATTGGATAGCCTCGATCCAAGGTTACTTCTATAGTCTACAAAGCTTATATTGAGTGTTACGTGGCTTTTGTTGTACGCAAGTAAATTGGTATGGGGCTTGTAGAGGTGATTCGGTTTGGTTTAATAAGATTTGATATATTTAGAATTTCGTGAGCGTGTTGCGTTTAGGCCATGGTATATAAATATTTGATTTGTATGGCAGGGTAGGCAGAAGAAACTTGAGAACATATGTAGTGTAAAGACACTACGTTACGATTTCAAATTTTCGCCAAATTAGAGACATTATATAAGATATAAAAATATTAAATATTTCATTTCCACAAGTAGGATTCGAAGACATGCTTATGTCTCAGCGCCATGACAGACCTCATATATAAATTAATAAATATTTTAATCTACGATTATGGACTATTCAGTTTAGTAGTTCACCTAATTGCAAAATACTCAAGTTCCTTAATGTTCCAAAATGACAACACGTTATTTGGTTGGATGTTAACAAAGTAATAACTAAGTACACATAAAAAGCAGAAAACAATAAATAATAAATAAGAACAAGTATAATAAAACAAGACATATAAATAACATTTTAATGCTTACATTTATCATACAAAAATAACTAAAGTAAGTAAAAAATCCGTTTTCAACTTTCCGTTACCTTCGTTATAATGCGCTATTGCGAAATGAACAAGATATCTCCTGTGTTTGATTGACTATAAACATAACGGTGAGGAGTTTGATTTCTATTCGAGGGAATTAATTATTTTCATTTTTTTAGTCTGGTAGTAAAATAAAGAACAGCGTTGAATTTTACAACATATGAAGCAATACGCAAAGTAATAGGGACAGAATTATCAATAGAATCTCCATCTTACCTTATCTTAGCTTCACGCTGTATCCCGCACCAGGCAGGGTAGCCAGAGGGAACCCGGGAACCTAGTGTTAAGACAGTCCGTTCCACTTCCGTTCCCCACTTTCCGCCGAATTTGAGGCATTACGTGTTGAGTGGCGGAACTCAACGCAGCGCTTTGCCTTATTACCAAAGTGAAAAAATTAAACATTAAATAGAAAATATTAAATATGTCATTACCTCGACTGGGGATCGAACCCAGAACCTGTCTGTCGGTTACAGTCACAGGCTTCAATCTTCATGTCCACGGCATTTCTCAACCTTGCCACAAGCAAAAAATAATTTAAAAAAAATCTTTTTCAGGATATCTAACCTAAAACTACGTCTTTGTAATTAAGAAACAGAGTCAGATACAGTACACCACAACGGAATGTACAGTACTTTGCATTTGAAACAGCATGGCATAAGGAATCCCGCAATATTCTAGACTTACAAAGGGTCTTTTGATGGTCCGGTGTCGTTTCTCTTTCGCTTTAATTCGGCCGGCTCGTCTGCGCACAACGGATTAATCTCAATGTAGCCGTTGGCAGTGTGCTCCCGTTGAGGCAATAATGTTTGAAGCTTTATTGTTTTTTTTTTTTTATTTCACGCTCTATCCCGCATAATGTAGAGTCAGTGCAAAGTAAGTGTTAAGGCTGTTCTATTCTCTACATACTACGTAATTTATATGACATTGTTTTCATAACACATGTTAAGTGACGGAACCCAACGTCGCGCTTCATTTCCTTACCGGAACGAGAAAATCTCTCTCAAAACCGTCACGATAATTTTTCATATTTCATAATATATATGTAGCTTTATATAAATATGAGGTTCTTAACTAATTATAATTTAGTACTTAGTTATTATAGTAAAAATAATAAGAGTATAAGTTAACAAAAGTTTAAGTCTAAGTCGTAACAATAATACGAATTACACTATGATTAGTGATCCTAATTATAAAAGACTTTTAAAAGGATTTTTTTAAATTTATTTCATTTTTCCATTGTAATCATGTTCAACATTGAACAAAAACTATATCACCATCTTAATTTTGTTTATTCTACAAAAATCATGTGTGTGATAAACAACGAGATATGGTTGAGTTATTGATTGTAACGTTAATTTAAACTATATTTTGAAAGGCGGAGCTCAACTCCGCGATTGGTCAAATAAAATAATTGAATATAAAAATGTTTTTTTTTTAATTTAAACATAACTTTCAGATTTTAATCTAGTAGTACTTACTACATGGAGCAATCGTGGTGCAATGGAACAGTACTACGTTGTAAGCGTAACGATCGTGGGCTTAAAAATATATTTAAATATACTTACTTATAAAACGTATAAAAATATATTAAAATATTTTATCTGTTCTACACTCTACTACTCACTCAACGAACAACTACTACGACACTGAGTTCTGACAACCAAGAACAACCAAGTGTCTTAACACTAAGTTTCTGGTATGTGAGTTTTTCAAAACGATTTTATTAGTTTCGCTTGTATGAGTATCTACGAGTATGTATACTAACGAAATCTTTAAAAGCGTTTTTGAAATATCGGATACATTGAAATGTTGTATACTTACTCGTATCAAGGACCAATCAATGATAATGCAATAATATGAACAAAGTTAAAAGTTTAATAAAAAACACATTTTTGTGACTATATTAGCTAAAAGTATTTTATATTTATAAAGTTTTAGTCCATGTTTAGGAAAATAGAATACTTATTTAAGACTGTACAAAAATTTACATACGTATGTACATAAAAAATATATTAAATATAATTAAAAAATAAAACTTGGGATGTATAGACATACAAAAAATCACTTACGACGCTTTTTTACTTAACTAGGATAAAAAAATAAATAAATAACAAGAGCGTGTTTGTTTATTTTTTTAATTATTATTTATAACCTGTAATACATATCGCGAATATAACAGAGAGACTGACAGAAGAATGTTAATTCGAAAGCTAGATGATACAAAAACGTAGTCCAGCCAGTCGCAGACTCATTGCCTGATAAAAATAAACGCTTGCAACTTTCTTCAAAGATTTTTTAATTTTTTTGCTCTCGCAATTTTAATACCGGCTAGTGCTCAGCCTAATAATAAATACTAGGTAGGGGTTCTATAGTTCGGTGCGTCTCTTTGATATGCCCTTTTATGTTTGTTTGTGTTTATATTTATACAAGCTTTGTGTTTACTCGGGAACTTATCGTCGTAGATGAAAGTAAATACTGTAGGCATTGTATTATATATATGTAAAGGTTTTTATGGACTTTGTTATATTTGAAAATCGATTTTTTGTTAATTAAATTATTGTATAAAACTCACAAAAAACGTAATCATTTCTCTTGTATTTTCGGGCATTCTTTTGTTTTATCATTTTTTATTGCCCATACCATAATATACTTTTTATTGTCCATATCCAACATAATTTTCTGAAACATTCAGAAAATTATGTTGCTGATTTTAACATATAATATACATTTATTTAAAAAATAATTTCTATTCATCGGTACGTGGGAAACGTTGTTGTCCTCAGGAATGGAGTATTTGTACAATAGACACCCAGGTAACCCTGTAATATGAGCGTGATACAGAGTGAAGCTAAAAAATAACTCTAGTTTTAATTTTAAATACTTCAATGATAAACCATACTTCGAACATCTCATGTAATGAGTACAGGTTCTTTTTTATATAAATTATATAATTTTAAAGGAATTATTATATATTTTAATAACTCGACCATATTTTTATAAGTTTTTTACAAATAAAAAAGTATAGTTTAAATTAACGTTAAAACTCATATTAACAATTTTAAAAGGCAAAGCTTTAAATCGTATTTGAAAGTTTTCAGCCTGTACGAGATAAGCAACGCCGAGGCGGGTGTTAAGAGATCGGGCTTTTAAAAGTTCCCCGACCGATCCTTCTATAGTTAGATTTTATTTACGAAATGATACATTGGAAAATGTTCCACACTTTAGTTGTATACAATAAAAGTTATTACATTGTAACTTAAAACTTGTTATTTGTGATATATATATATATATATATATATATATATATATATATATATATATATATATATATATATATATATATATATATATATATATATATATATATATATATATATATATATATATATATATATATATATATATATATATATATATATATATATATATATATATATATATATATATATATATATATATATATATATATTGTGTTTGAAAATAACCGTAAAGTTAATATAAATAAAATAATAGCAGGTATCTTGATTTACAAAATAACTAGATTAAAAATCAATATAATTATAGTCCTAATGTGTATATGTACGACTTCTATAAATATAAAAAATATTTAAAATACGCGGAAAATTAAAAAACTTGAACGTCGTCTTACTTTAAACCAATATTACTTTTGTTTAGGAATCAAATTTAACTTCAATATTAAATAGTGTAAAACACAATTAATATGAAAAAAGTATAGTTTTATATATTTCTTTACGTATTTGTTTATATTTTTAAAAAGTTTGAAACATTAACTTTTTAAAAAGCATAAGTTGTTTATCATATGATGATCTTAGATGCTAGTTCACGGCCATTCATAACTTAACTAATTAATAGTAAATATTTTAAAATAGAATAATATTGTTGATTCTCATGAGCTCCTTGTACTTTCAAGCTAATTTCTGAACAGAGTAAATTCCTCCATATTCACACGTTAAACTTTAATATGATGTAATAAAGCCCAATATATTCTAGACACACAAAATGTTATTTATAAAACTAATTTTAATTTGAATTCTATATATACAAGCAATAAAGTATATTTTGGGTTGTATTCATTGATTAGTATTTTAGTTCGAGGCCTAAATAGTGACTAAACGTGCTCAAAGGAAATGGGATGCGGTCAAGAGCTTCCATAAAACATAATGACAATCCGTCTCGTGTGAGGAGAGCTTTAGAGGTCATTGGAATGATGAAAGTTGAGATTAGCAGGTTAAAAGTAATATAATAAATTTAAAATTAGTTTTTTTCACCTTTAGGCTGTATTCTTCACATAGCCGTATAGCAAAAGGAAACTGAGAACGTAATATTAGGACTCTGTCTCATTTATTGATTTCCGTTCTCTACTTTCTGCTGAATTTGAAGTATTGATGACTCTACTCTGCTTATGCTTCTGAATTTGAAGTATTGCGTATTGATTGAGCCCACAACCTGTCATGTTTATAATTGCACACTCGTAATAGTGTAGAACGACAGTCCTCTGAAAATCAGGTTCGTCCGTCCCCGGTCACGGGTAGACTCCGTTAGAAACGGGGTTCGTAACTGAAAAGTGTTTGAAACGACAGGTTTCCAAAAATGTATAGAAAACAATATACGTAATTAATCCAATAAAGTTTGTTTCATTTAAAATGTATTATTATCGTAAAAATTAAAGATCTTATTATGTTATTTTGCGATATATTTCAGAGGCGTTTTAATTAATCGTCTTAATCTGAGCTTTGTGTGCCCAGTTCCAAGGAATAGTAAGAAATATTAATCAAAATGAGTTTTATTGAAAATTTATTTTCTTCTATATTTTCTAAGAAAGATTGTCAATCCTATTAATATTGATTATTATTAAATAATTTCTACGATATTTATTGTTATATTATAAAATTTAGGAGGATGTTTTAATATTATCTATTTTTGGCTATAAATAAATAAAATATTTTACACAAGATACTCGTAGATACCGTTAAACTACTCACAGATACTATATTAAAAAACGTTAATGTGTGGGTACTCAAGATTTTACTTTATCTTAGTATCAATATTATATATCTATACTACATTCATTTATATTATACAAAATTTATATTCAAAACCAACTAATTGATGCATAATTAAAAGTCTCTCTCAAGGAATCGGTCCACAAAATAACAAAGGAAAATTTCGCATGCAAAAACGTAGTTCCACGTCAGTAGATTACATTTGAGAGGGAGCTAGGTCAAGAACGATGGCTCTGGCTCGAGTACTCCACTAGTCTGCTCTCGCGAGCTCAGCGCTAATGAATGATGCATGTGGATGCTGTAATTATACGACACAGCGTGCCAGTGTGTTGGGAACGGTGATCGAGTTCGTGTAATGATTTTGTATGAGATTGAGTAGTTTTTTTTAATCAGACTCCTAATATAATGGTTTAGGGTTCAGTTTTTACTTGAGAAAATAATTTTGATTTAATTTGAATTTCTCTGCTCTAGTGCAGCGTTGAGTTCCGTCACTCATTGTGCAATGTCTCAATGATTGTGAGGAAAGTAGGGTAACGGGATTTCTTATCATGAATTCCTTTTAAAAATCCAGCATAATATATGTATTATATATATATATATATATATATATATATATATATATATATATATATATATATATATATATATATATATATATATACTTATAAGGACAATGTAATATTTATATATATATATATATATATATATATATATATATATATATATATATATATATATATATATATATATATATATATATATATATATATATATATATATATATATATATATATATATATATATATATATATATATATATATATATATATATATATATATATATATATATATATATTAGAGTAGGAAGTCTCAAGTCTGTAAATGAGATAAAAGATATAGCATTATTTTAGCTTTATAGATAACATCTGTATATCGATATAGATAAAGTTTGGTAATCTAAGACTCTAAGTGATAGAAAAGTAATTGTTTTTTATTAATATTATTCAATAAATAAAAGTAAATAAAATTTCACAAAACTTTAGATGACTTTGTTTAATATCTAGTTAAGAATACATTTTAGAATAACGAAGTGTAAGCTACCGTTTACTAAGAATATTTTATCTCATAAATGTTATAATATGACCTCAAAAAATACTCAAACTTTGTTTAAATTAAAGAAAAATGTAAATTATTATTAATATTAACAAGGTCATTATGGCACAGCTGCACAATATCTAATAGCGAAAGTTATGTGTTCTATCCCCCTTGGGGCCACAAATTACTATCATTGCTGGTTTTTTTGGTAAGAAAATGTAATATATTCCGCCACCGAATAAGCAATGTCTTCAAAATTAAGCACTAGATAGACCGAGTCTAGGAAAAAAAACGTATTAATTTCATACTGTGTGGTATGTCTAAGTCGAACGCTTGGAACTACTATAATGTAAAATAAAGAGCACTTCGCTAAATTAATACGGATATAAATTCAAAAACCTCTTCCTTACCTCAAAAGAGGCAGTACTTTTTTAATTAGATTTTTTAATTACATTGTCATTATAAGTACATATTTGAAGAGATTTTTTCTTTAGATCTTTGTTTACTTTGTTTTTTAATTTCAATTCTTATATCGCATAAAGAAACGTAGGCAGAGACAACTTGGGAAGTTAGTGCTAAAATTTCCTGTTCTCCACCTTTTGCCGAAATAAGATATTGCGTGTTGAGTGACGGTTCTCAAACCCGCGCGTTGTCTCGGTACCAGTGTATAGAAAGTTAAAATTACGAATGTTTCTTTTCCTCAAGTATTAATCGGACCAAAGCCCTGTATCAATGTCAGTCGCACGCTTGTCGCCCTGCGCTAGACTCTATACTAGTTTTTTTTAAATATTTGTATTATGCTTTAACAGCTTATTAATTAGTTTCCTTAATATAGCCAGAATACCACTCTAACTAACACGTAATTACGTCAAATTGAGTGGGAAATAGGTAATGGAACAGAGTGCCCCACTAGGTTTTACTTATATATTACCTTTCCTATTTCACCAAATAAAATTACACTACACACGCTAGCGAGGATCGACTATCGAGTGCAATACTTCAAAAGGTATAACACGAAGGCGATAAACTTTGAATACAGTTTAATACCACTCGTAAAGCAGAGATCACGATTAGAAAGGCTTATCTTTATTGTTAGATGAAAGTAGTACAATTGTTTATTGCTTATGTTCTTAGACTTTTAAATTAAGTAAATTCTAGCTAAGACTACCTACTATATATTGATATGAATGTAGCCCAGAATAAAACGGAGAAGGCGAAGGGAACCTAATATTTAGATCCGATTTTTAGACTTTTTAGACTTTTGCCAAATTGCTTGAGTTGAGTACTACGTCTTAAGGTCGCGATTACCATTTTATAAAAGTTAAGAAATAAAATAATTTACTCACTTAAGTCGGAATCGAACTACAACTGTTTGTTGTCTACCAAATGTGAATCGCGACGTTTCAAAATGATTGTGATGGTCTAATTGACTAAACAATATCATCATTTTTCAATAAAAAAACTTTCTTGAAAACATTGCTAATTGTCAAAGATATATATGTACATATATATATATATATATATATATATATATATATATATATATATATATATATATATATATATATATATATATATATATATATATATATATATATATATATATATATTATATATATATATATATATATATATATATATATATATATATATATATATATATATATATATATATATATATATATATATATATATATATATATATATATATATATATATATATATATATATATTCAGTATATGCCTAACGGGATTTGAACTTGCCCCTCTTAGAAAACGTCCAAGGGCTCTGACTAACTAAGCCATACGTACTCAAGCTAGGTCGAAATTTTTAATTACTTGTTACAACAATATCAAATATTTCATTTGCTCTAGAGGGGATCGAACTACAAACCGTATTTTCAGTCATATGCTTGTGCCCTTGTATCACGACAGGCGCATGTGCTGATATTTTGTGCATAATTGAACTGCTTAAGGGTGAGCTCTACCACATCTGGCTGTGAACGCAAAAGTTGCAGTTTCGATTTCCACACTTGAATAGTACTTTTGGCTTACCTTGCCTGCAATGTTATACGCGAGTACAGCATAAAGCTAAAAAGATTAACGTTTTAACATTTTAAGCCAAATCCAAATAGAAAATTCCAAAATATTTACAACAAAACAACTTTAAACAAGGGCGTTGACGTATCAATCACGTATCACGCGCGATCAGATAGTGTCAGTCAAGTAAGTGACCTACATCGGAGATGTTATCTTATCAGATAAGCTTTGTAAATTATAGCTGTTTTATATGTTTTTGTGATTGTATAAATTATTGTACATAGGCTGTGGTTGTCTGTAAACGCTCTAGTTATATGTTCATTACCTACTAGATGTAATAATTATATATATTTTCAATTTCCTACTTTAGTGAACAAAGGCGTGAAAGGTTAGTACTTAATTTTGGAAAAAAAAAATATGATAGTGCATAAATTTATTGGCAAGAATGGACTGCTATAATATCTACCACCACCCACAGAACAGAAAGACTCCTTCTTTCTGCTCTGTGGGTCAAAAATTTGAAGCTACAAGAAATAATGTACAAAAAACTTAAAATACTAAAAAAAAATCTGTGCGTGTGGTAGAGTCACGTTGCTAGTAATGGCAACACGCATGGACAGACTCGACCGGATTCTTACCACCCCCGGCATTTAAGACCGGCGTTAAGTATTGGCTTTGGCCACTGCGTTTCGCATTAGGTAATGCCGGGCCCCGGTGCCCTTCCACCTTAAAAGACGGCAACGCCCCTGTAGCTCTTCTGGAGTTACACGGGGCCGTGGGCGACGGTGATCACTTACCATCAGGTGACCCGTACGCTCGTTTGCCGTCTCTTCCATAAAAAAAAAATAAAAAATAAAGTTCTTTTACTTCACAAACATAACGTGTTGAGTAATGAAACACGAATTGAACGTTCACAAACATAACGTGTTTCATTACTCAACACGTTATGTGTTTTTACTCGTATTACCAAATCACTGCAAATTGGGTACATAATACAAAGAGCACCAAGAAACGACAGCGAAACAATCGAAACAAAAAAAACCAAATAGCTCAATAGGATTAACAATCGGGATTTGTTTAAATTTTACAAGATAAACATTTAATAACCCTTTTGTGGCAGTCGGGTAAAAGCAGCTCATGATAAAAATAAAAATTAAAACAATTGAAAAAGTCAGATGAGAGTACAGTTACTTATTTATTAAATGTCGAGTTCCTCGTGTGTACTTTTTATTTAAAAGTAACAGACAGTTTCATTATATATGTGGCTTATTTTATATGACAACAAAGGGCTGTATAAATGTCTAAAGCGGTTTGGGTGTATTGAATAAAATATTATTTTTAGTGCCGATTGCTGCAGTCGCCCAACGATAACATTAAGTTTATGTGTTACGATTGGTACTTTCATTTATAACAATGAAAAAAAATCCTCGCTCAATATTTAAAAAGCTCCGAAAAAATACCTTAGGCAAAATTATTATAATTTTGAAACTCTGAATCCAATGACACAGACAGACATATTCAGGTTGTAACACCTCTCTTTTTACGTCAAGGGTTAAAAGACAGCGCGGCGTTGAGTTTCGTCATCCAACATATAACGTTTTGCAAATTGAGCGGAAAGTTGAAAACGGCCTGTTTTCATATTAAATTCCCACTGTCTATCCTGCTATCTATGTGCAGGATACAGTATGAAAATAATAATCACAAAGTATTGAGGCCTGTCGTGACGCGGACGCATAAACGTCAGGTTGCGGGTTCGATCCCCAAGGTACTGAATGAAATATTTTAAATTCCTTGCTCTGGTAACAAGGCAAAGTCCGGTGTTAAGTTACGCTACTCAACACACAACTCTTTAAATTTGGCGGAAAGTTGAGACGAAATATTACTAAATTCTCAAGATCCTTCTGCCTAGGGCAGGTCATATGCCGAAAGAATTAAGCAAAGTAATATAATTACGTAACAATTGTTTATTGACCATTACTTAGGTATTCATGCAAAATGAAGGCGCGGACAGACGTCAATTAGGGTCGCACCCTGCTATATATGTGTGGGGTGGGGACGCAGTGATTGCGATCTCATATAGTAAATGTACGTTTAACTCGAAATAAATATAAATAGAATGATTTAGAATTTGAGAATGAAGAAGAACGTGCTCAGGTGGTTTGGGCACGTCGAGCGAATGAGTGAAGAGAGAATGGTAAAAAAGATTTATGAAGGAAAAGTGAGTGGTAAGAGAGGGAGGGGGAGACCTCGGTTGACCTTCGAAAACACAGTATTGACGATACTGGAGGAAGGTCACGTAAAAAGCATGAGGACCCCCCGGATGGCATGTATGAAGAGGTTGATAACAGTGGACGAGGCGAAAGAGGTATGCCGAGACCGTAGCGTTTGGCGCTCCGTTCTCTCTGCCTACCCCGCTAGGGATATAGCGTGAAGTTAAGTTAAGTTAAGTTGATTTAGAATTATATAAGTAAATATAGTAATAGGAACGTGTCTAATTTAAGATTTATTGATTTAGAGGTTAGTATATTTACATGCGAGGAACTGAAGGGTTTTGATGGTGACTTAATATTAGGTCCTAAATTTCCCTTCGTCTACCCCTCTATCAGCAGGATATAAAGCAAAGCTATGATATGTCCACTTAAGCTTTCGCTAAGCGTATTTTAAATAGCATATAAAAACAAAATATATATCTACCGTTAACAATAGCTAATGATTTCAAACAAGTTGGAAAATGTTATGACCTACGTGTCTGTAGAGTTTAATTAAAATAATAATAAAATTGTTGTTGTTGCGCGTTTTTTACGTGTAAGCTTCACGCTATCAAAAGGTTCCGTTCAACACTTTCTCGCCAATTTTCAAGACATTGATTGATGCAGAGCGACGTTGAGCGTCGCCCCTTGTCCTCTTACAATATTTCACTTTTCCAAATGGGAATTAAATCCACAGCAAAGAAGTTTTAAGTCAAACGAATTGCAGATCCATTCTATAATGCACCTAAACAATAAATACTACTATGTATTTCTATGAGTAAATAAATATATAATAGCTGTAATTAAAACTGTATAGTATGTATAATATGGTATGCAAGATAATACTAACCTTCATAAGATGTAGTCTCCGCGAGACTGTGTCGACGCGCGCTGCGTGCTCGCCGCCGCCCGCCGGGAACGAACCCAGATACTAAGAAAAAGACAATGTATTTTAATTATTTTTAAAATGCCAAAACCACACTTAAAATAAAGAACCATAAATATATATATATATATATATATTTTTTTAATTTCTGGAAAACTTAGAAACATAATTAACATAGCGAAAATCGGACCCGTGTCTCTTGGAAAAATATCCTCTAACTACGAAACTATATGTTCTATAATATATAATATGTATTCGGAATACTTATAGAAAATTAAACGTAGCGAGATTTGAACCCGCGCCTCTTGGAGTCTGTCCAAGCTCTCTGACCAGTGACCATACGTTGTCATTGTGGTATTGTTACACCTTATTTATGTTGTTAGCATCTCTGTAAGTAGATTTTTACATAATTCCTTAGAATTATTATTTGGCGAGAGAATGCTTCTTATTTTTTTTCTAGTTTTATAGTGGTTAATCCACGCTTAGAAAAGAAAAATAACAATAATTGATTATATATACATATACGCAAGGTACCACCGGCTCCCTCTGCCTACCCTGCTATGTGCAGTATACGGCACGAAACTAAAACATACACTGGATCGTGTTTAATATAATTACCCATACGCTTCTTAATGTATTTCACAATACAAATTTAATTAATTTAGCATTCTCCTAACAGTTGCGTTCCCCTCGCTCCCATGCCGCCATGCCGCCATGCCGCCATGGCGACTGTCACTCTCTCGGTCTGGTCGATTGCTCTTCACATTGATGCGAGGGTTCGTGGTAAGCAAGTAATAATATAACTATGGAGGATGCTCATCAATTTGCTACTTTTGTTTTTTGATCCACATTGTTTTTGTATGTTGTGTTTAATTTTTCGTAGATAATAACTTAACTCTATACGTTTAATTTTTAATATAATAAAAATTAAGCTCGCAGCGCTCATCAGAAATTATTAAAACTTAAGAATTTTGCCATAGTTTAATTTTTGCTTCACTCCTCTCACTTGATTATATCTTAATTTAATATAGAGCTTCACGCTGTATCCCGCACACGGCAGGATAAGTAGAGGGAACTTGGGAACCTAGTGTTGAGACACTCCGTTCCACTTCCGTTCCCCAATTTTCCTCGAATTTGAGGCATTGCGTGTTGAATAGCGGAAATCAACGCCGCGTTTTGCCTTGTACCACAGCGAAAAAATGAAAACATTAAATATTTTAAATTGAAAATAATAAATATTTCATTTTCTCTAGTCAAGATAGAACCCAGAACCTGTCGGTTACAGTCACACGCTTGTGCCTCTGCCCAAGCCACGACAAGCCTCAAAGTAGTTTGTAATGGTTATCAGAGGGGTCGTGATGCGGTAAGTGGTACACGATATAACTGTAGGAGCATTTTGTATCAATTAGTGCAGATGGCCGCTTTGGTCGGCTAGTCGTCTGTTCAGTAATGATTGATAGATGGACGTTTTCATTAAGCTTTTACTTTAGGGGTTTAAAGTATAATTTTCTTTGAGAATGAGAACAAATTTTGTTACTTCAATCAATGAAAACAGTTGAGAAGCCTGTGTCTGGTTTTTTTGTAAATTTGTTTTATTTTGCCTTTTATAAAGTAATCTCTTTATTAAATTTAGGAAGTACTTTTTCTTCTATAAATAATACTTTGTATTTCTTAGACTGAGAATATAAGCAATAGTTATTATTAGTATATTTAATATTTTATACTTTATTTTTTACGGATGTATATTGTTAATGATTTTTTTTTTATTTTAACCATTTGCGATAAGAAAGTGTTTTTATTTATAATATAATAACAAGTAGCTCACATTTTACGAAACGATCTTTAACATGATGGGAGCAGAGACGAGAAGTATTGATGGAGTACGTACAACTCAATGATGGCCGTAAAATATCGACGATATGTAAGAATAGCTCTGATAAGTAAATTTGTTTGCAAAACAAAACTCGTTTAGACTAATTTTGCTTTAGGTACAGTAAGCAGAGGAACCTTGGAAACCTAGTGTTAATATACTCAGTTCCGGTTCCCACGTTAAATTTAAGGCATAGCATGTTGAGTGGTGGAGATGAACGCCGAGGTATAATGTAAATATTTAAAATATGAATATTAATATTGATTGGAATAACATGGAAAAAAGGGCACTGACCTAATGCCTGTAGTGTTTAATTTAAAGAATAACAATAAAAAATCGGAGATAAGAAAATAAATCATTCCTTCAGGCAGAGTAGAACCTAAACTCGTGAAAATTTACAGTCAGACGCTGTACCACTGCGCCTTGATGGATCTCAATTAAACGTAAGACATATAAAAAAGAAATAAAAATAGCGTAGATGCGCCTTTTTAAATGTTTACTCCTTGACTGTAATCCATTGAGCACACATTTTAGCGCATTCACGACGAACAGCAACTCCATGCAGATACAGAATTAATTGAACATATCTTATAAGAAACTACTTGTGGCGCAGTGATATAAGTATGACTTTGCATGATGGTTGTGAGTTCGATTCCTACTCAATTGATTGAATGATTTAATATTCTAGTTTTTTCTAGAAACAAAGCTGGCTTGCTATAGGCGGGATAGAGTAAAGCTGATTTTTGTGTTTTAATTAGTATAATTAATTTAAATGTAATTACTTTAATATCACAATATAATAGAATATGATTTTAGATACTTGAGTGTTGTTCAAGGCTTTTGGATATCAACTTTAATATAAACAAAAATGTGACGTAGAGTAGAGCAAGAGAATACATGTAAAGTTAAGTATAAACATAACATAATAATAATATCAACTTAATTTTTATTTATAAAGTTTTTGTCCAGTGGCGTAACTCAACGCTGTGATTTGTAGTGTTAACAGGGAAAGGAAAACGTTACTAATTGATACTTCAAGTGGGAATCGAACCTATATAAAATTTGCAATAATTAAAATATAATATTAAAGTGTATATAAGTGCATAACAGACAAACAAACACAACATATTTTCAACGCACTGGTTAACGTTCAATAATTTAACTAATTTTTGCCATAAATTATTTGTTTGTTAAAGCGACTGCCGCGCGCGTTTGTTACGCATTGTTCAGGCGTAATTTTTTTTATCGACGACGCTGAATTTGGTAAAGCTTTCCTTGGTGAGGTAGTAACTTCTATAGAACATGTTATTACTGATCTTGGTTTCTGTCTTTTTTCTTTATTTTATTAACTATCATTTTAAGTATAGATTTTTTTATACCTAGGTAAGAAAAATATGTTTTTTGTTTATTTTAGTAGATCACAACAAGATAGGAATAACGCAAAAAAGCTTATGCTTGATTTACTGTAAATAATAACTCCTTACGTACTATTTACGTCATTTAAGTTTATGAAATTGATGTTTTTCCATCGGTGCACTAAGCATATGCAATTATGGCATTAAATCTGTAGAAACAATAAATCTATAGTCTATCAAAACGACAAAGGAGTAACCTATGTAAATAGGTTAGAGACACTAAACAGATATAAAGAGTCAAAAGTAGTACAAGAGATTCCTTGCCTATTTCGGCCCAGGATATGTTGCCGCTTATATATTTATTATTTTATTATTTATTTATTTTAATAACATTGAGATAATGTATACAGAAGGAATTGTACGATAATAACCCCAATAGTTATAAACTGTGTTGTGGCTATTGACACCTACTTCATGGCGTTGATACAATACATTGTTTTAAATATAAGAACAAAGTAGGATTAAATTCAAAACTAAAAACCAAACAAAACTAAAATAAAATAATAATTAACTATAAATATGTGCATGCATGCTTTTGTGTGTTTGTGTGGGTGTGTGTGTGGTCTCTATATGACTAATAAAGTGTAACTAAAAGGTTTACTGTTTCATTGTTAATATTAACAGTCAATTATTCAATTTCCTTTAACATATTGATAAAATTTAACTGTATGTTATCCATATTTGAGTTAGTAATTCAAATATGGACATGTCCTGGATATATATATATATATATATATATATATATATATATATATATATATATATATATATATATATATATATATATATATATATATATATATATATATATATATATATATATATATATATATATATATATATATGTATGTACACCTAGCTATGATCAGGGGCAGAGACCAATCACTGTGTGAACAAGGACTGAACTACGGTTTCCCTTCTCACAACCATTTTACCTATCCTAAGTTCATTCATTCCTTATGTGATATTCTTCCCCATAAGGTTTAGCTTTTCGTTTAATATTTGCTAATGTATGTTTTTAATAATCTTACATAGAACTTTTATGAAAATGTAAAATTAAATTATAAACTCGCATCGTTGTAAAATGTTATGTACTATTAACCCTGTAATTTATATAAATTATGTTAACTTACTTGTTACTTAAACGTATAAAATAATATTTAAAAAAATGTAAAATAACCAAGATTAAATCGAATTAACGAAACGCGCCACCATTAGATATTGTAAACAGTACAAACTTTTTACGATTAGTTCTGTAAGTCAATTACACTCAAGGGGAATATTTTATTACATCATAATTTAATTATATTCATATACACTTTTCACCGAATTATGGATGTAGAGGAGCTTAACGCCGCGCTATGCCTGGCTGAAGCTAAAGCATGAAAATAAATAATTTTCCCAAATAGGAGTCAAATCCGCAACTGTCGCAATTTCAAACATAAATACTGTACACTAATTAGCCTCGTCGAGTCTAGGTTACCTGATGCTATGTAATGAAAGTGTAAAACAATCTCAGCTCCCTCGAAGAAAGCCTATTACGTACCCCTTCACCGTCTGAAAACTTACAAATGGCAAATTTTAAAGCTTAGTGGCCACAGTAGGCGGATTATACGACCGCAACCACTCCAGTTACAGCACTTGACAGTGTCCCTTAAAAATAAATACTAATTCTATATAATTATTTTTTCATATTTTCATGTTTAGCTTTCTTTTGTTTAGAAATGTATTGCTATTTTTTAGATAGTGAAAAATCCCAGTGTTAAGTTACATCAATCAACATTATGTCTGATATTGGGTGGTATCGTATGTAGAGAACGGTTTCTAGTTGTATCTCTCAGATATCAAGGTAGACACACCTGGTAACCTTAAGTACGTCAACATTTTATTTCCGTTAAGCTACTTTTATTCCTCATTTTCCGCTGAAATCTAGATTGATTTTTTATTCTCTTATAATAAAATTTTATTAACTTATATAGCTTCTACTAAGATATTTTAAGAAAATAAAGTTTATAATATACCTACTAACAGATAAATACCATATTGTTATAAAATTTCAATCGGCTTTGATTACAATTTTTAAATTAAAAGTTGTATTATAAAAACCGTTTATATAGTTGTCGTGGCGCAGGGACAGAAACGTGTGACTGTTAACGCGACAGGCTTTGGGTTCGATCCCACAAACACAAATTTCAATTTAAATATTTAATGTTTCATTTCTTCGCTCTGGTTATAAGGCAAAGCGCGGCGTTGAGTTCCGCCACTCAACACGCAATGCCTCAAATTCGGCGGAAAATGGGGAACGAAAGTGGAACGGAGTGTCTTAACACTAGGTTCCCAGGTTCCCTCTGTCTACCCTGCCTCGTGCGGGATTCAGCGTGAAGCTGATTGATTAAATAATTAATATATTTTCAATTCAAATATATAATGGTTTCATTTCTTCGCTCTGGTTACAAGGTAAAGCGCGGCGTTAATTTCCGCCAATCAACACGCAATGCCTTAAATACAGCGGAAAGTGGGGAACTACGAGTATGTAAGACCAAAAGCCTCGTTATTTTAACTAAACGAAACGCAATGGGAAAAAACTCATTAGTTAAAAATATTTATATAATCTAACACCTTTATATACACTATTAGTGTCCTTTCAAATAAATTAATATCTTCAAATAGAAAGTTTATAGGGGCATCTAGTAGAACATCTCTGTTCACAAAAAATCTAAATATTAAACAGCGCCATCTGTTGGGTGGTGGTGAAATGACGTTCAGTTTCAAAGTTCAGCATTTGAGTGCTTAAAAAAGGGACGAAACTAGATAATGTAGAGAAAATTCAAAAAAATATATATAGATGGCGCTGTACTGTAAATGACAAATAAAAATATTAGAAATTATTAGTCGATAGTAGGCCCGTCGTGGCTATTATAAGCGTGATGGGGGTTATGGCTTCAATTTCAACGGTAGCAAGGTAAAGAGCGGCGTTGATGTCCGTCACTTATCACGGAATGCATTTAATTTTGAATGACAGATCGAAACGGATGTATCTAAATGAGAACAGAGTGTATTGTACTACCGCCCATACTACTGTGTGCCGGATACATTAAGAAGCTATAATAAAAGTTTTTTTTTTCCTTTGCCCTTTAAACGTAACTTTATGTAGTACAATATTGTATAAGAAAATCTAAATAAGTGAAAAAGAGACCGTAGAAGCGCAGGGATTTAAAAACCAAAAATTAATAAAATAATCAATAATATAAATCGAAATTTTCCTATACTATTTAACTAAAACATTCTGTCAAAGTCTATCCGAGCTGACCGTTATTTCACTGCAGTGTCTCAGAGATCATCAATCTACGTTGCTGTGGTCCTTTCGAACACCGCCCTCTGGACCAGTCCATAAATGATGGCATTAATTATTGTTACTTAACTTTGGAAATTATTTTAGTTTGAATTTGGTTACTTTGAGGAACGGAAACGAGAAAAGGCGTGTGAGTGAGTATCTAATAACAATAGTATGTGCTAAAGAAAAAGCTAGTACAGTAGTAGCAAGTAGTTTCTGCTAAATAACACAAACGAATTAAAAATAAGAGCGCTCTTAGAGGTTATCATTTTGTATTGTATCATATCTACGAATACTTATATATCATACCCAACTAATAATAGACCGTTCTCCTACATCAATATACTGATTATCGCGTGCCTTCCTAATCCCATTTACGAGCATCCTATTATGAGACACATTTTATAGGTTCATTTTAATGACTCCAGATCTATACTTTACATAATTTGACTGGATTAAAGTTTAAACTGTCGTTTAAACAATGAATGTTAAATCCACTCCGGCTTTACGGCTTTAATTGAAAGTATTAAAATGAAGAAATTGGTAACTTAGATTGTATTCAGGCACAAATTATATTGTTTTAACATGTATATGGAAAATAGTTATCGCCCGCAACTTTGTTTGCATTTTTACTATTTTTAAACTGTTATTTCCTCTCAAAAACACTAGTGAGTTGTATCAAGCGTTTAAAAAATTCGACGTAGCTTGGTGACGAATGGCGTAGTTGGCCAGAGTGCTTGGACGGTTTCCAAGAGGCGGGGGTTCCAATACTACTTCGGTCAAATTTTTAAACGTTTTTAAATTCAATATTTGGTAGTAGCGCCTGTCGTGGCGCAGCGGCACAATCATGTGACTGTAACCGACAGGTTCTGGGTTCGATCAGTCGAGGAAATGAAATATTTAATATTTTCAATTTAAATATTTAATGTTTCATTTCTTCGCTCTGGTAAGAAGGCAATGCGCAGCAAAGCTATGAACCTTTATAACGCGCGTCTACCTGTACCTTAAAGACCAGCAACGCATCAGTACAACTCCTCTGGGGTTGGTACAAGTATCAGGTGACACGTATGCTCGTTTCTTATTATTGTACATTTAAATAAGTAGTATTTCATTTTTTTTTATTTAGGAACCTAGTATTAGGATATTCCATTTCCCACTTCTCACCGAATTCGAGGCATTGTTTGTTAAGCTTATCGTACAGCTTGTGAAGTTAAGCGAAATTTAACGCCATGTTATGCCTACTTAGCAGAGCGAAAAAAAAATACATTACATATTTAATTAGAAAATATTACATATTACATTTCTTTGAGTAAGGATCGAAACATAATCCTGTCGCGTTTACAGTCACACGCTCATCTCTGCACTACGACAAATTTATCAATTTGAATTAAGAGTAATTTACAGGTTATTTTTCAGTGATTTATTACAACTATGCATTTCAATGATATAAAAACTAATAAAATCTCATTAAAAAAGTAGACTCTGGCGTCAAAGTACGTACGTTTATAAATTAGAAAGCAAACAGATTACTAGCGGCGAGCAAAAAGGTTAAGCTTTGTAGCGGACGCGGAAAACAGTTTATAATAAACCTATTTGATAAACAACTTATGCGGTAATGGTGGCTTTATTGCATATTTTCGCCCGGCTATAACAATCTTTCGTTCTTCCTTTCCACTATCTCACTCATTAACTTTTCATTTTTTTAGCTTAACGATGTATAGCGACCCTTGAAGAGTACAGGAAGGTAATTTGGTAAAAACGTAGTATTTGAGGCATTGAGTCTTGAGTGGCGTAACTCAACACCGCGCTTGGCCTTGTTATGAGAGTATTAAATCGATCGATCCCAGAACGAGGCATGCGTTTTCAGTCTTACGCTTGTGCCCTTGCGCCACAACTGCAACTATAAA
The DNA here is from genome assembly GCA_019049475.1 of Eueides isabella. Classification (NCBI taxonomy): domain Eukaryota; kingdom Metazoa; phylum Arthropoda; class Insecta; order Lepidoptera; family Nymphalidae; genus Eueides; species Eueides isabella. Next base: position 1,332,809 of record CM032392.1, read on the forward strand.
CATTTTTTATCAAATTATACCATTTAATTAATTTTTGTATGACCCATTTTAAAAACAATATATTATCAAATTTCTACGTACATATTTAGTATGTTATATTATTTTATTTTTGTATAATATTTGACTTTAATTATCTATTTGGGCCAACAGATGTGCAAGAATTGTAAATGTATGTTGTCTTCTGTCACTTTAACAGATAAAGAAAGTTATATAAATAACATTACTTTAACTTAAATTTCATTCATTTCAACTGACAACTGGTGCAGCAGTTTCAATACAATACAATTACTTTACCAAGCAAATGATAAATAAATAAAAACCAGTATTCATTTAATCAAAACATAGAAAACATGACAAATAATTTGATTTTCTCAATTCTAAATACGAAACCGAACTAAACTCACCACTCCCATCTAGTTAGTGAAAGCCAATAATTTAATATTTCAATCGGTCGGCGGCCGCAGTGTTCGACACTCGAGACTTAATTAAAAGGCAAATACGCACGCACTAGCAATTGTGTGTCGGTTGGGTTTGTCCAAACAATTATTAGAACTGTACCGGGACAAAAAGCCACGTCAAATAACAATATTGGTTTATATACAGTGGTTGGAAACAAAAATGTGTTACTACTGCTTTACGTTTTACAGTCAGTGGGAAGCTAAGGGATAGCCAGTACGTTATCATGTTTTCATGCTGGTAGCCCATGAAGTCTACTTTATGTTGGAAACCAAGTACTAAGACACTCATTTGCTATTAAGGCACTTCCTTTCTCCACTTTCATTTGAATTTCAAGCATTGATCATTGAGTGATGCAGCGCAGCGTCGGCGTGACTATAACAAGATTAACATATGAATGCGATGAAAGCAATTAAACAGTTCCCGCTTATTTTCGCGTGATATTTTGCTAAAATCCCAACATTGATATTGGATTTCATGCCAGAAATACTCTGTTGGGTAACGAGCCGGGAAATAATGCAATATATATTGCTCTCTCTACATATGTATCTATGTAATATTATTTTTTAATTTTTGTTTGGTTCACTTTGTTCCCTTTAAGAAACTTCCGTTCTACACTTTGGTCACTTACTAATTATTCTAGTTCTTTAAATCCTTTGGCAGACAAAACAGACGTAAATCTTTAGCAACTTGATAAACATATCAGAGAACCACTTTCAATATTACTTAAAGTCAACTCAATAGGTTTGTGCTCACATATATTTTAAATTAAGATCTCTGTTAAAGTTTTCGTTTATTTTCCATGTAAGTCCTTTAACATGTAAGTCCGATCACGCTTACACTAATATCAATGTTATTAAAATAATTCGTGAGCATTTTTAACTTCATTCTCAAGTAATATATATTTTGTGCGTTAGCTGCTTAGTAAATCTAATTATAACTTAGGCCGTCCAAGAAGTATAAGAAATGTAAGCACGTGGAGTCTGTAAGGAGAATTGATTTACATTTCCTTGTTCTATTAACCAATATGCAGCGTTAAGTTTTACTCTTCAACGATACTCGATATAATATTGATAATGTATTAACACCAGATTCCCTTGCATAATAGACTTAAATATTTTACTTAACTTGATAATTTATTGATAAGATTTTTTTGAAGTTAGTTTTTTTATCTACATTTATATGTTGTACTTTTTTAACTTGACGCTGTATACTGGATTTTCGCCGGATTGACTTATTGCAGAATTAATGGCGGTACACAACGTCGCGCTTTTTCCATAATATCAAAGCACAACTTACCGCGTTCGCAGTAGCACGCTTTTAATGTTAAATATAATATAATGAACAAAAAATCATCAATTTTCTCTAATAAGGCAAAACGTGGCGTTGAGTTCCGCCACTCAACACGCAATGCCTCAAATTTGGCGGAAAGTGGGGAACGGAAGTGTAACGGAGTGTCTTAACCCTAGGTTCCCGGGTTCCCTCTGCCTACCCTGCCTCGTGCGGGATACAGCGTGAAGCTGAAATAATAAAAATTTCTCACCCAATGGTTTAAATTCAGAAATATTACTCAAATTCAACTAAAACTGCAATATATCGATTGAACAACTTTACAAACAAAGTAATATCTATATACGAGTATATGTGTTCTATATAGAAACAGTTCTAAATGAACACACAGACACATTAACACAATCACTTAAGTTAAAACTTTAATTGAACATTCTCCTATTTCAGCACCTAATGTTATTTAAGTTGTTAATACCAATTGTTCACAATTCTAGAATTACATATAACTATATATAGTTATAATATATTATATTCATATTTTATAAGCATTACGCTATATGAATATTACGTAAAGTAATGTTAATACACTAAATCTTCATGATGTATCAGCTTAATTTTTGATTATATTCAGAGGCGGAGTTCAACGCAGCGCTTGATCTGGTCATCAGAGAACCGACAGCCATATTTATACTACTGTAGAACGAGCCTACGCCGAAATGTAATACAATAGACGTACAAATAGATTTTCTTTAAATAACACTTTACGAAATTAATATAAAACCTTAAACGAAATTATATTTTCATTTATTAATTTATTCCTTTTTGATAATGTCAAGGAAGACATCCCTTGAATTTATTTAATGAATGATATAATTGCTTCCCGTTATCTTCTCCCTTTCAATTATTGTTTTATAATATTATTTAATTAAATTATTGTTCTCTTTTATTTATTCCTTGTATTATAATATGTTTCAAGAAATCTCGATCACTCGATCAGTTGGTAATGTAGTAAAGCGTCGCGCAGCGTTGAAGTCCGCCGCCCAATGCGCAACATCTCAGGAATTCAGGGGAGAGTAGGAAACCTAGGTTCCCTTTGTCTACCCTGAATTGCGTGTGATACAGCGTGAAGCTACGTAAGTAAGTAAACAACATTTCGTTTCCCAAGTATAGAGTAAGCAGAGGGTCCATATTATTAAAACATCGTTATCAACTTTCTATTACTTCATAATTTCGATACATTATAATTATATAGCGTGATCGAACTTGACTTTACGTTTTGTTTTAACAGATATGGGAATTAACTTGATGTTGTTAATCACTACGTTGTTTCAACATTGTCATTGATGAATGTTATAAATAAGCAATTACCAAAGAACGCTTCCAATAAAATGAAATGAGCTTAATAGATAAGTAACAAAGACAATTTACTATTACATTATTCTCCCCTCAAAATCTCCAGATCTCTAATAAACTACTGTCGTTACAGTAAAGTGAGCTTTCATTGTCACTCCGCTGACTGTTGAATGTAAAAACTTACGTAACTTAATTTATGTTACTTTAGTAAAGTGGTATAAGTTTAATTTTGAATAATTCGTTTTTTGTTTTTAAATTATGCTTAAGTTTAATTAATAAAAACCTAATTAGGCATAGACATGTGATCTCCTATTAGATAGAATAAACTTTTCTAATTACTTCACTTTGGTTTTGAAAAAATAAAGATAATCTAAACTATATAATGCATATGTTTACTTTGATTTCTCTTTATTTTACGCAAATGTAAGTATATATAACAAGCGACCCAAATGCGGCTTCGCTTAACCGCCACCGCTGACCGCTGAATTAAAAATAATCGTTAGATAAATTGCAGCCCATATACAATCGTGAAATATAAGCTATGTTACTGTAAAGTATATCTAAGTTCGTTAAGTAGTTTTTTCGTCAATGTGGAACAACCATCGATCCTCACTTTCACATTTATAATATGAGAACGATAGCTGTGGGACCAAAATAAGTAATAAATCAACTCATCTAGTAGGTAATTAATATATTTTTTGTAAAATTATATATTTGGCTTATGCCAGTTTTCTTGAAAGTGAAGATTTATTGCCTAATTTATTGTGCTATAGACTATAGTTCTGGCACTAAAAGTGAAGATAAATTGGTTTCATCCCGCATTGTAATGACACTTACATTGTGCTCTAATATGTGTACATACATGTCTATTATTAATGTACATAATTATTGTAACATTCTTTTTTTAAGCTTTTAACAAGGTAGAAACCTGGGAACCTAGTGTTAAGACACTACATACCCAGAGATATCCCATATCCGTTACCTACTTTCCGCTAATTTCTGGAGTCATTCCGGGACGTGTAGCCTCGTTACCAGAGTAAAATAATGTTAATATTAATTATTTAATTTCCTCGAATGGAGTTTTAACCAACAAACCGTGGCGTTAGCCGTCGTATGTTTGTGTCCTTGCTGTATTAAAATATGTGTGTGTTTTTTTTAATTGTTTTGTTACTTCTTCTCTGAGTCCTCTCGTGGCGCAGCGGCACAAGCGTGTGACTGTACCCGACAGGTTCTACTCGAGGAAATGAAATATTTAATATTTTCAATTTAACTATTTAATATTTTTTTTCGCTCTGGTACTAGCCAAAGCGTGACGTCGAGTTCCGCCACTCAAAACACAATACCTCAAATTCGATGGAAAATGGAGAACAGAAATAAAACGGAGTGTCTTAACAGTACGTTCCCAAGTTCCCCTTGCCTACGCTGCCAGGTTCGATATACAGCGTAAAGCTGAGTATCTTCTGCTACCTTTGTAGGTTATAATTCCTTTATACCTTCTTCTATTTATCTTGTGGTAAAGTTAATAATTTAATTTATCATATGTAAAATAATTATTAAATTTATGATCTCCATGTTTGCTTTAATTTTGTAGCCTTAAAATAATTTTTCCTTTAGTCTTGGTAACTTATTTGTGTTTGTTTTGATCCTTTTAGCAAACGATGTTTTCTATTACAACCATTATTTTATCAATATAGAAACAAAGATAAAATACTGAACACTCGTTATATACTGACATTGTTCTTCACAAACTATAGAACATACATCACAGAGTTGGATAATAAATCACAATAGAATTCCACTTTACCCGAGCTAGCGTGAAAATAGAACAATTTACAATTAAACGTGGTTTGCATTTTACAATTCAAGTTATATTATTTACTGTGACATTTCTAATTAGTTTTTTTTAACTTTTTGTGTTATACCTAGACCAGGGTAGCCAGAGGGAGCTGAGCGCTGCTACCTGCGCTGCTACCGGCCTCTGCATGCCTCTTTCGCCTCGTGTACTGTTCTTATAAACATACGAGTACAAAGGAGGGCCTTTATCTGATATAATTGATAGAGTATTTTCATAAGTAAACCGAAATCTGAAAATATTTTACTGTGTTGTTCCAAATTAGGTATGAAATATATGTATAAAATATGTAGTTTTTATTATTGCAGCGCGACTTGGACCCAAGCCTATTTAAAACTATGAAAATGTTTTTATTTAGTTTCACATTGTATCAGAGTAGGTCGTTGTGTCCGCGCATACGAGAGGTGGAACTTTAGTGTTAAATTACTCCGTTCATAAAGGCACTTCTGTTTCTCACTTTCCTTCAAATTGTTAAGGCCTCACGTGGTGGAGCTTTTAATCTTATTTATAGCAAGGTAGATAGGGTCCCCTGGTGACCCAGTGTTAAGGCACTTCGTTTCCAATAAAACAATTTCTGTTTTCTACTATCCACTAGAATTCTGGATCCATAGCGTATTAGACTGCGTTTATATTGTTATTCAACGACTGATCTTTGTAGATATTTATATATTAATATGGTTATGGTAAATTAATAAAACAATTCTTTCAAAACTGATTAAAACTTTAATTCTCATACTAAGTAATAGATTAATTTATTTCCCAGTATACTAAGCTTTCTTTCTAAAGTCACACAAGGTTGCTGAACCCGATGGGACATTCCTCAAGGGCTCGCAGTAATTCGGTCGGGCATTAATTACATCGGCCCGCCTGCACGATGTTAATTTAAAGCTTAGAGTTAATCTTTTTTTCGCTTCACGCTGTATCCCGCATGTGGCAGGATAGTCGAGGGAACTTGGGAACCTAATGTTAAGACGCTTCATTCCGTTGCCCACTTTGCATTTAATTTGAGGTATTTCGTGTTGAGTTGTGGAACTCAGCGCCGCGCATTTCCTTAGTATGAAAGGCAAAAAAATAAAATAAAATATTTCTTCGAGCGTCGATCGAATTCACAACGTGTGTGACTGATAAGCGATAGTGGTAAGCTCGTACTTTCTACGACACGACAAGCCTCATAATATTTTTTACCAAATATTAAAACACTGTACGTTTTTCAATAAAAAATGGACAAATGAAAACGAAAACAAGATGAAAACGTAATCTCATCTATTAGTAAACAGATAACGAATATGTTTAACCAGCGTTACTAAGCCCCTTTGTTTTTACGTAACAAGACAAATTAACGCTTAAAGTGCTGGTGACAGTGTTTTATTATTCACGTTACATTGTGAACACAGTTAGGAATTGCATTTTTTAAATATTTTATTTTTTTTGATTTTCAGGATTAGTTTAAAAATTAGTAGTAATAAAATCAGTTTTTTTAATAAATAATAGAAAAAGAATATGGAGCAGAGTTTCTTGCGTCGGTTCTTCTCGGGTCTGGGGCAGTAACTACATAGAACCGATGGTAAAGTATTTGACGTTCAAACGATTGAAACTTGAATGAATTCTACGCTATGAGTGTTAAGTGGCAAAAATCGAGCGAGTGAGAAAGCTGAGCGATCTACTTAGATGAAATGCTTAGCTTCATAATCTATATTAAAATTGACTGCTGTTTACTACCAGGTAGTATATCAATTGTTAACTTCATAATACAAATTCAGGACAAGTCAGACTGAAATAATTTAACATTAGAAATACACTAACCTGTAAATAAAATAAAATTTATACTTGAAAATATATTTTTTTTTTATTTAAAATTAAAAGCTTGAATGAATGAATCCCGAGTAGATTTTCGATTCTTTTCTCGGTAAAATTGAAAACTCTGAGTTATTTTATATTTATGTTTTCAATCGGATTGTAATTAAAATTTAGAAAAGAATGTGGCCAGTGTCTGTCCAGTCAGTTGCCTCATTCGGCGGAAAGTGCAGAACGGAAGTGTCTTAATGGAGATAGAGTTTTTTAACACTAGGTTCCTAAGTTCCTTTTGAGAATACTGTAAGGTATGATGTAAAGCTAAAAACTGCTTAAACTAGGCTTGGACTTTTCGTTCTCCCGGCTTTGGATGTTGAGTGCAGGATTTCAACGTTATGGTTCTTCTTAGAAGAATGACCCTAAAATATTCCCCAAATAAAAATTCAACCAACGCCATCAAAGCAACCATCAAGCTTACAGACACTGCGCCACTCCACCAAGAATGCCATAATTTAATTTTATTCCTACATAATGCAATAAAGTTGAAATAAAAACTAGACAGAATAATAATTAGACTTGATACAATTACATAGCTTTACGACCACTTTTTGCCTTCATTTTTAAACGCTAATGAGATTTGTAGATCATCTCTTACATTGTTATGATTATATTTCTTATAGTAATGTACTAATGTTATTGTGTTATTAATATATGGTATCTTGCATTTTGTACTGAAGAATATACTAAAAGTTTTTGGCAACTTTGTTTACGTAGGCTTTTTCCACATAAATAGAAAGTTCCTTTTTATTTCGTTTATTAGGTTAAGATCTTTAACTTTACTGTAGTGCGTGGTCACGGGCAGACTAAAGCTTATCAGTCTGATATGCCAACGATATCTTAATTACCTCAGGTACTGCCTTGCATTCTTGTAGAATATATCTTTCTCTATATATCTTTAAAATTTCTAAGAGTGCTAGTTATAGTGAGGCTAGTTAATAGTGAGGCTAGTTAATAATTTGGATTTAAAATGAGTTAAAAATAGGAAAAGTAAAAGATCTTATTCTGTTTTATAGGTGTGTCGAGAAAGTGTTTTCTCCATTATTTACCGACCTGTCAATTTTAACTTAGTAAGTCCAGTAGATTCATCATATTAGTAAATCCTTGTTAAATAAGTTTCTCTATTGTAATCATTATGTAATATATATATATATATATATATATATATATATATATATATATATATATATATATATATATATATATATATATATATATATATATATATATATATATATATATATATATATATATATATATATATATATATATATATATATTAGTATATATATATAAGTTAAACGGTCTTTGATTTTGAGAAAACCAAAGAACAATGTGCTTAAACATTAATTTCTTCGCTGTAAAAACAGGTTTGAATCCTAATCCTAAGCGTGTGGTTTTAAACGCTAGGTAGGTTGTGGGTTCGATTCCCACTTGTAAAAGTGAAATATTTAATATTTTCAAAAACCAAATATTTAATGTATGTAAATCTTCGCTTTGTCAAGAAGACAAAGTGCTTCGTACAGTTCCACCATTAAACACGCAATGCCTCAAATGCGAAAAATGCAGAACGGAACAGAGGAATTTAACACTAGACTCCCATGTGCCAGATACAGCCTAAAGCTATAAAAAATCGTTCAAGTGCGAGTCGCACAGTTGCCCACGAAGGTATCTGTGCTATTATCTTCTAAAACGGCAAAAAGTCACGTATGTTGTAAAGGAGCACACTTAAATATTTGTTTTATATAGATTTTTAGTATTTATTGTTACTTTATAAAGCAATAGAAATACATTATCTGTGAAAATCAACCAATCGTGAATGACAGAGACGGCGGGGTCTCAGTAATAGGAATGAAATATATATCTAAGTAATGAAAAAGTTATTAATACAATAAAACTGAGAGAATCATAACTACGGAATAGCAAATAGAGCAGACAAATGAATGTTTAAAAAGGTTATTTAAAAAAGTCAACATCGATGATGTTGCAGGTCACGTACAAAGCATCAAGACCATTAGAGGGAATATGAAGAAGTAGTGGTAGAGATGAGAAAAAAAACAATGCAGAGAATAGAGTTGTGTGTGGTTCTCCATTCTCTCTGGCTTCGCCTCTGGGCATTACAATTTAAATAAAAAATATTTTATAGAATAACACACGTAAAAATCATGAAGTCCGCAACGTCTCTACTTTACACTTGCGTACACCTGCCACCCTCTCCAACGTATTTTTCTCTAAGCCAATATGTGTAAGTCGTAAATCGCGGCGGAACGTGACTTTGCTATATTTAAACTGATGTTATCAAACATTTTTATGTCCTTATCGTGAAGAAAGTTTAATTTATACCCTTTTATGTCAATATTGGAAAGTAGGTTTTGTTCGGATCGAGTACTTCTAATCTGCAATATTATTTTATAGTTTTTTATTTAGTACGTACATTGTTAAATGCAAAATTAAAACATTGAAGAAAAATAGTTGGTATTTATACTGCAGCTTCGCTCTATACCGAGCACGTAGCAAGGTGAGTAAATGAAACCTAGAATTAGGGTTTTCACACATAAAATTACGGAGAGTTCAAATGATTAAGACATTAAGTACGTCAAAGTCAACCTTTGTATTCATACCAAAACGAGGAAACACTCACTACGAGGGCGTAGTTAATCAATGTAGTATTATTTAAATATATTACTTGTAAGAATTGGTAAAAAAATATATTAAAAATATTTTGCCATATGATAAAATACAATTAACGAAGCTAAGGAATGTATCGTAAGCTTTACCTTACACAGCAAGTAAGAACTTAGAACATATATATATATATATATATATATATATATATATATATATATATATATATATATATATATATATATATATATATATATATATATATATATATATATATATATATCTATATATATGTATATATATATATATATATATATATATATATATATATATATATATATATATATATATATATATATATACATAGAGGCCTGTCGTGGCGCAGCGGCACAAGCGTAACCGACAGGTTCTGGATTCAATCCCCGGTCGAGGAAATGAAATATTTCATATTTTAATTTTTAATGTTTCATTTCTTCGCTCTGGTACAAGTCAAAATGAGGCGTTGAGTTCCGCCACTTAACACGCAATGCCTCAAATTCGGCGGAAAGTGGGGAACAGAAGTGGAATCAAAAAATACTTAAATCATTTCCCATTTTTGTTATCTATCAATATATATTATAAAAATAACAACATAAAATAAAAAAAAAACAAAATATTGAATTACAAGCCGTGAACAATAGTATAAAAAATGTAAAAGCTCAATATTATTGACATAAATTTAAAATAAGTTAATTTAGGGGCTTATTTTTAAGTTAAATTGCCTTTAGTTTCATAAAGCTCAGCCATTTTCCCAAATATGGGACACAGTGAGCTTTTATTTATTTAACCATATTTGTTCGTTTAACAGAATCAACATTTGAATATTACTGAATTTTAATAAAGAATTTTTGTTTTTTAAATAAAATGTTCTGTGTTTTACATGCAATACAAAAGAGACTGTGTCGTGGTATTGTATGTAAATAGTACTGTACTAAGCAATAATGTTAAATATTGCTATGAGAAAATTAATTTTTACATGTTGAAAAGAAAGTAATGGGTCAAGTAGTTATTAGTTACGGCGTTGAGTTCCGCTACTCAACACGCTATACTTAAAAAAATATACTTAAAAAGTTTTGATGGGAGCAGAGTGTTTTAATACCAAGATTCCCACTACTAACACCGGTATGTTCGGTGTTATCCTCACATACCGGGGTTAGCGATAAACTAAAAAACTCAATAATATAAACGACCTTATGTATATTCACTTCAAAAATAATTCATTTTTAATTTACAAACAATATTTCAACGTTTCTCAGCACGTACATTAGGTATATAATAATTATAGAATCGTCGGTGTTCAATGAAGTACACACCTGCCTATCGTATACTCGTTTGGTACAATGCGCCGGTAACTCTACACCGTCTCTACTGGAGCTAGTAGAGGGCGATTCACTCTGGTGCACAAATAAGCAACAGATTTTTATATATCTTTACTTTATTGAGAGACAATTAATGTTTTATATACTTATCTAAAATAAATTCAATAAAATTTTATAATAATGTTTTTAATCTCACAGTGATTGAAAAGAAGAGTCCTGCCGTGGCGCACGAGTACAAGCGTACGACAATAAACGTAACAGATTTTGAATTTTGTCCCCACTCTTGATTCTTTTGATTTTCTATCAGAAATTCGAATATTTAATGTTTTAATTTCTTCGCTCTGGTAACAAGTCATAACGCGTTGAGTTTTGAACGGAGAGTCTTAGCACTAGGTTCCTAGGTTTCCTTTTTTTATATTTTCTCATAAAAAGTTCATAAAAATTAGGCGGTAGGAGGGACACGACGTATGCCAATACTATTTTTCTTCTGGCTACCATATGATATACGAGATACAGCGTGAAAGTTATAAAACATACATAATGTTTATTTCACTAAAATATATAAAAGCAGGTCGAAAGTGTTAAGTTCCTTTAGCAAACCATATAAAGTAAATATTCTTACACTTTCAACTGCTAAGTATATTTGTATGTCAAAAGGTACTTTTTTAAACTTTCAGATTTATATTGTTAGGCCTGCCGACTGGGATGGGATGAATCCCCACTCTAAGAATTTAAATGTTTGTATAAGAACGTAACACATATAAGAAATAAAATTTAATTTTTAAATTATTTTAAATTTTTTGCATAATGTATTTTGCGTATAGCAGGTTGGAGGGCAGAGGGAACTTAAAAACCTTGTGTTTGGGCACTCCATTTCCGTTCCTTACTCGCAGCCAATTTATCGAAGCATTGCGTGTTGATCGCCACTCAGTAAGTATTATTAACTATTTATTTTAGTTTAATGGCACAACATAAAGCTCTATTTTAATTACATAGCTCTTGTCTATGTAATTATTTTCAATTGAACATGTAGTATATTTGAAAAATTTTCGATGAGAAATTAATTTTCACACCCATACAATTATTATTAATAATATTTAATACCAAAATATTTGTATAGTGAATAAAAAAATGCTTATAAATTTAAGTCGCGTAAGTTTTTAAGTAACAAAACATTTAAAATTTAATTAACATTCAAACAACGCTTTATTAAAGAATACTTTCGCTTACTTGTATTTTTGTATTTACATAACTTGTGGCGTTAAAATCCAAAACAAAATAAAATACTTGTCAATTTTTAAAAAAACAAAAGTTAAATGTTATAAGCGAAGTGATTCATATTTCCTTGTTCGTCCAATTATAATAATAATATATCGAAACAAGATACGGATTGATGAAAGTTGTAAGGAAAATAAATATTCACATAAAGACATTTTTATAATTGAGCACATCTGCCATCTGTATAGGAAATTATTATAGATATATATTTATTTTTTTACATTTAGCTGAACTGATTACGATATAATTTTCACACGTTTTATTTCTTAAAACGAAAGATAACTAGAAATAAAGCATTTTCTTCTGAGTGTAGAATAATACTTCGAGAAAAGTGTTTCTTTTTCTTTAGAGTGTTTAGACTCTATTATCATCAATTACTAGTTTTATATCCCATTCGAGAGAATAAATTATTTCCATTTCCTTAATATGATAACAATACAAAATGCGGATTCGAGTTATCAGTCAGAACGGAGTACATCGGTAAGCGGAGGAAATTTTGTTATGTTTTAACATTACATTCTCTTCCCTTATCGATATATAGGTATATATAAAATACATGGTAAAACCATAAACAAAAATAAATATTTATTTACCTTGGCATGGCGTGCTGCCAGCATGATGCATAAGCCCACGACATCTCCCACAGACACTCAATATCCACACAACACTGCACTCGCAGTCCAGCACTCGACCTACAACACTCTACAGGAGATGCATCTCTTGCACTGGAGGCTGCAATGTAGCGTCGACGTTTTGCAACTTGCCAAACTGGTTGGTCCCGACCGGTCCCACCAGCCGAATTGTCACGTTGGATGCCTTCGTTTTACGAGTTATAATGATACGGTTCAGCGAACTCAATTGAAATGCCAATATTGGCCCTTTGACCTGGATTCTTTTTTTTTTCTAATTTCTGTATTGGTAGAGATAGTTGATGTTTCTTTCAAATGTTTGATATATTTGTTTTGTTTAATCAGTTAAGTAAATATTTATTTACATAGTGTTATATTTACATAGGCGTGTGATGTTTTGATGTATATATATATATATATATATATATATATATATATATATATATATATATATATATATATATATATATATATATATATATATATATATATATATATATATATATATATATATATATATATATATATATATATATATATATATATATATATATATATATATATATATATATATATATATATATATATATATATATATATATATATATATTAAGGAAATGTATGCAGCTCATCTCCTCGAATGTACATCAAAACATCACACGCCTTGCGCCTGGATATGTAAAAGAAAAGTAAATGAAGACAATATTGAAATTACAAATTAGAGTAAAATATAAGAACAATTATAAATTAAAGTCACACAGAAATACTCATTTCATTGTTTAAAATGTAATTGTGATAGAGTAGGAGACGACGAGCGCTCGCATAGCGTATCATTTGTTTGGTTCGTTTAATTATAATTAATCAAACGAATGAGGAACAGTGAGTAGCAAATTGTTCTTGGCAATTATATACTGAATGCTGTTAATCTTAGTACTCTTGGTACAATTCCCTCAGACTCCAGGCTTTTAGTGTTGTTGAAAACGTGAATTGTGAAAAATGTTGCTTATATTCCATTGTGATTGAAGCCGTGGTGGATCTGTGTATCAGTCTATAGTGTATAGTAAATATGATGGAAGTGAATAAATATAACACACTCAAAGTACGTCTATGTTGTAATTACTGTTTTTTAACAACGCTGATTTAAATCATGCGGTACTGAGTTCTGCCAATTACACAGAAAGTAGAGAACGGTCTTAGCACTAGGTTATCTATGCATTCCATTATAAGCAGAAGATATTTTATATGATAAAATAAAAGAGAAGCCCTCTCGTGGCGTAGCGCCACAAGCGCAATTGTCTGTCCCTGCCATGTGCAGGATACAGCGTGAAGAAAAAAAAGATACAGCGTGAAGAAAAAAGAAAGAAAAGGGTGTAAAATAAAATTAATATTTCATTACAAGTCAACTGTAACAAGCCTCTTGTTTAGTATTCTAGCGCTAATTTAACTAAATTTGATTTAGTTAACTTGGCAAATAAAATCAATGGTTTCTAATGTTTAGAAACCATTAATTTTATTTGCCAAGTTAATTTGAGTAAAGAGAATTCTCCCCAAGTCGGCTGTCACTCGTAGCCTTATATTGTGGATTTTTAGACAATTGTGGAAAGTGGTAACAATTTGCACCTTAGATATGAATGTGAATTAAGAAGTACATAACTTACTTACTTACTTAGCTTCACGCTGTATCCCGCACGAGGCAGGGTAGGCAAAGGGAACCCGGGAACCCAGAGTTAAGACACTCCGTTCCACTTCGGTTCAACACTTTCCGCCGAATTAAGTACATAAATACAAGTACATAAATAATATAATATAATAACGTACTGTGTTCTGTTTTTGCTGATATTTCAGTTTCTGCAAGCAAAATCCTTATACCTTCCACCGTCAAACCGTCGCAAGAATCATTACTTAAGGAAAGCGTTCATAAATATAATGGTAATTTCAAATTTAATTTACTCAACTCAGGAGACGTTTTTAAGACATTTAAGAACATGATATTATATGAATCGATGTCAAGAAAACGTCAGATCTATGGGGTATTGCAGTCAAGTTGATTAGTTATATAATGAACGCTATCGCCCCTCACCTCGTTTGTGTATTTATTATTTATAGTGTGTAGTGATTTCCTGACTTAATGAAATTTTGTAAAATCAAACCTATATTTGAATCAGATAGTAAATCAGATACTAACAAGTTTCGACCTGTGTCTGTGCTGCCATCATTTAGTAATTTTTTTGAAAATAAAATATTAAAATATTTCAAATCAAATATTATTGCATTTTAATTCACATAAACTCATGGATGCATGGAAACTTTCTATTTATTAACAGTATGGTTTTACTAAGGGTCGCTTTACTAACAACGCTGGCATAGATCTCTTAAAGAACATTTAGAAGGCATGAGAAGGATCACAGGACACTCTTGGCATGTGTTGTGGCTTGTCCGAGACATTTAATTGCATGCAAAATCAACATTGGCATTCACGATATTACCATTGATACTAAATTACAGTTGCTCATATTGATGGATTGGCGAATAGACCGAGCTCCGCAGCTTTCGCGTCAAAAAAAGATCAGTTTCTTAACTGTCGTGGAAACGGTTCGCCTTGTTTACTATTTTCATATTATTACTTCCTACTTAAAGAAATATATATGTATTGACTGTTCTTTCTTAATACTTTATTGAAAATGTTATGTACGTCCATATAATGTATTGAAAATATATAATTGTAAATTTAGTATTTGCTGGGCGACACATATTGAGTACCAAAGTGAGCTTTGATCAAAATTGCAGTAATGAATATTGTTAGACAAGAGGCGGAGGCTTTTATGATGGGCTTACACGTAGTTTGGAGAAATATTTACAAAAGGTGTCTTAATTAGTCAAATACTTTGGTTCCCTCTAATTACCCCACAATGAACGAGGTACAGCGTGAAGCTGACAAATAACATTTTTTTACGTACCTTTACGTCAAATATCGGTATATAAAACGTATTTCAGCAAAACTATACGAAATAAAAGTTTGTAAATAAATAATACAATATTCTTCAAAGTGTAGCCACGACGAGGTGGAGACACCTGCGCTTTTATTTATAGATGCCGTAATAACAATCTACAGTATTGTAATGATTATGAAACAAAAAAATGTTGTCCGTCCATGTGTCTGTCAAGACAGTTTCACTTGAGATAGTATGGTGATATATTATTTCGATATAAATATATAAAATCTAGATCTATGGTCTCTTGGAGCACAAATGGCGTTGATTTTTCAGCGCGCTGATACAGCATTTTAAATGAAATTTCCGGCGTAATCATAATCTTTACGGCTCTCTCTGCTAAGCTATATTACTATCATTACAAGCGTATATCATAA
The DNA here is from genome assembly GCA_019049475.1 of Eueides isabella. NCBI lineage: Eukaryota > Metazoa > Arthropoda > Insecta > Lepidoptera > Nymphalidae > Eueides > Eueides isabella. Next base: position 1,348,865 of record CM032392.1, read on the forward strand.
CAAGCATATATTTATAGTTAATTACATACAAAATCAGTGCATGTCTAGCAGTTGTACTTTGAAATTGGTTGGATTTAAGGTATTCCTTTTCTTCGTACCGCTAAGATTTAAAATACCAACGAACCTCATCGCGGCGCGTTTTATCTTATATCAGCTTCACGCTGTATCCCGCTCATAACAGGGTAGTCAGAGGGAACTTTGTAACCTGGTGTTAAGACACTCCGTTCTACTTCCGTCCCAAACTTTCCGCCCAATTTGAGGGATTGTGTGTCAACGTCGCGCTTTGCTTTGTTACCAGAACAAAGAAATGAAAACATTAAATATTTAAATTTAAGATATTAAGTATTTCATTTCCTCGAGTGAGGATCGAACATACAACCTGTTGTTTAAAGTCACAAGTTTGTGCGGCTGCGCCACGACAGGCCTCTGTGTTATATCACGATTTACTGAGGTTTATTGTTCAGTATTGGGTTTTAGTAGCTGAACTCAACGTGGCGCTTTGACTTATTAATTTGGAAAATAGTTTCTTTATAAAATATTTCTAATGATAGATTGAGAAGAGCCTGAGCACGTGCCCGTGCTCGTGCTAGTTATGGCGCGGAGGCACAAATATTGAACTGTAAAATCGATTGCCATTCGATAAAATTAAATATTCAATATAATCATTTCCTCTGGTATCGAGGCAAACCTTGACATTTAGTTCTGTCATTCAACACGATGTCTTCTTAATAATCTTTTTTTTGCATAAAGTAAAGGAATGGATGTGTCTTGACTGGATTCAGAAAGAAATGTCCATATCTATCATATCTATCAGGTCCATATTTTGAAGCTTTATCATTTTATTATGTTTTTTATTATTACAGTACTAATAATTATAATATACCTTTTTAAAATACTTGTATTAATCCCTTTATTGATACTCATATTACTTTATAGAAATATAAAATATTTTTTCACTATAAAAGATGACGTTTTAACGTTCAGTGGTCCAAGAGATGTCCCTTCCGTTGCAGTCGAGAATAAAATACCTTACCTATCAAAGTCTATTTCTTTAAAGTAAATTCATTCCTGGGTACATGTATGCCCTCATCTATACACTACTCGTATAAATAGAATCAGACAGTATTAAATATTCTTTGATATTAAACCACAAATGTATCTAAATTCGTACGTAAGTTTCAGAGCAACCCTCTTAGGTATATATATATATAGAAACTAATGTTCGATCGTTAATGGTATTCAATGGAAATAATAGTATATAGTATTTTTCATTTCTAAATAATTCCTTCGGCATAGTGTCCGCTTGATTACGTGTCAGTAAAGTTTTCAATTCTCGTTTAGGAAAATTTCCGAACTAATAAATTAGTCAAAAAGTGTGGAACGAACGGCTCTCTCTGCCGCCGTTAGACAAAGATGTAGTATCTATCTATCATTTGACATTTCTATCCACACCCCCCAATATTCATATTCCCGATTCTCATGTAATTGTTAAGGGCAAGTATTTATTTAGCGGTTGAGTGCGTTTCGATGTCGTCGGTTAGTTACCACTCACGGCTGTTACGCTCGCTCTTAATTTTATTATCCTCTAAACGTAGCCTACTTCATCGAGAAACGTAAATAGAATTCGAGTTATATTTATTTTTTGTTTATTTTATCTTTTTAGCTTCACACTGCATCCCGCATATAGTGGGGTAGGCGGAGGGAACCTTGTGGTCACTAATTGCGTTCCGGTTAAGGCATTACCGTTCCCCACTGTCCACTGAATTTTGGAGGCATTGCGTGTCAAGTATCGGAATTCAACGCCGAGCTAAAATGTAAATATCATATATTTTATTTCTTTGAGTAGAAATCGAACTCACAACGTGTCGTGTTTACAGACGTACACTTGTATCCTAGCACCGCGACTGCTCTCAAACAATATAACAAAAATATTGTATCTTTTTATTTTTTGTATTATTTTTTAAATAAGCTTTTATATTACATACAAGGAAATTTTGAGATATATGATTAGGTTATATGGTTCTTAACTTATGCTTAAAATGTTCTAAAGACATTGTGTTTTCGTGAACGTTTTTCAAATGGAAATTGAACTCACTTTACTATTATACACCTGGTACTATGTCACCGGTTTTGAAAGAAATGTAGATTTTAAATTATTCGTCCTTCAAAAGTCTAAAGGTCATATAGAGTCGATATAAGGACGATATATTACGACACGATGTAAAGAAGAAAAATTGTCACTCGTTGTTTTATGATCCGTGAGAAGCTGAGATTTGTAACGAAAGTACATTTTTATTTTTATTTTACGTAATCATATAAATAATTCAGGCAGTGTTGCGTTTGTTGCGGATATTTTTGGTATCATATTTTTTATACTGTATATTCTACTCTAATAAAAGCCTGTCGTGGCGCAGGGGCGTAAATAAAAAAAGATTTTAAATGAAAACATTGAAGTAGTTTCGATTCCTAATTGAGGAAACGAAATATTTAATTTAATATTTTGTCGTTTTGGCAACGAAGCGAAAGCGTGGCGTTAAGTTAACACGCGATGCTTCAAGACTTTTACGAAAAGTAGAAGAATGGAGTATGTTAATAGGAGCGAAGTGTCAGACACTAAATGAGGCCTGTCGTGGCGCAGTGGCACAAGCGTGTGACTGTAACCGACAGGTTCTGGGTTCGAACCTCAGTCGAGAAAAGAAATATTTAATATTTTAAATTTAAAATATTTAATTTTTCATTTCTTCGCTCTGGTAATAAGGCAAAAGCGCGGCGTTGAGTTCCTCCACTCAACACACAATGCCTCAAATTAGGCAGAAAGTGGTGAACGGAAGTGGAACGGAATATCTTAACACTAGGTTCCCGGATGCCCTCATCCTACCCTGCCTCGTGCGGGCCACAGCGTGAAGCTAAAAAAAAAAAGAGTGTCAAACACATGTAGTAATGGTTTCCTGGTTCTCTCTCCCTACCCTGCTATGTCCGGGATATCATGTGAATTCATACACTATTTGTAATCGAACCTACAACCTTCGTTCATTTAAATAGAAAAGAAATCACACTTTGACAGTAAATTGAGGAAATAAAAAAAAAGTCAATTCGTTTAATGTCCTCGTTAAGTTACAAATTACGTTTATCTTTTGACAGATGGACTTTATAAGCTCCACTGAAGTTCCAAATTAATTTTCAGCAGAAAAACGGAAGGAGAGTGAAAGAACGCAGATGCTACCGGCTTATTGTTTACAATGATTCATTTTATATATATTTTGCTTAACGTATATCACTGGGTAACCAAAGGGAACTTAGGAACCTAAGCTTACTACTAGAAAACTTACACTAAACACTCCGTTCCAATCTCCTTTTTCGAGAAATTTGAGGCACTGCGAGTTGTAGAAGACCTCAACACCGCGCTTTGTCTTGTTAACAGAGACTTGTCACAGAAGAAATAAAAATATTAAATATTACATTTCTTCATATAGTTGAGTCGCTTGCCCGCGACAGGACTAAAAAAATGATTATAAATGTGTTTTAAAACTCAACATTTTTTATATGTTTAATGTTATGTATTCATGAAATTATAAGAGACCTTTTAATGACAAATTATATTTGAATGTTTTAAAAAGCCACGATGGTTGTTTACTTCCTTACTTTCCACATAATTCGAGGCATTGCGATCGAACCTACAATCTGTCGTGTCGTCGTCAGTGACGCGCTGACAGAGGCATCTTTTAATTTGACATTTTTATTTAATTTTATATTTTGTTATTTTCGCTATTGTTTATTATATATGCAAGATGGAGATTGAATATACTAAAAAACTAAATATTTCCTTTAAAAAAAGGACCCTCGTTTCAATATAATCCCATATTTTACTACAACATGAGAATTTCATTTCAAGCGATTGAGGTGTTAAGTTAACGTGGAAACATCAAACGCAAATTCACTTTTCCATCCACAGTGTTAGAAAGATTGATGCGAGCAACAACCGCCGGCCGTTGTTCCAGGGCAAGGGTTCAAGTGATCAATAACTTGAGATTTCCGGATTGTGAAGTGGAATTTAATTTTAAGTGAAAGTGAAAATACTTTACATTTTGTAAAGGATTTGTTAAAAAAAAACTTAACATTCGTTTTTTTTTTTTTTTGTTGTATCTGTGGAGAATTTTACTAACTTTGCTTATTTAGATTTTTTTTTGTATGAGCTAATACTATATTTAAATTTAAAAGCGTATAAAAATTTCAACCGCCTAAGCAATACGTTAACGTCCGTGCACGTGCATGTACGTGCTTAGCTGGACAGAGCGCTTGGACGGTTTCCAAGAGGTGCGGGTTCAAATCCTACTACGTTTTCATACGCTTTTAAATTTAGTACATATTAACGTGTTTAACGATTATTTTATTGATAATACTTATTTACTTTATGTGATGATATTTTATATGAATCGTTGGTCGAATTTGTAATCGCTAGCGATCGGCAATACAATATCTAAAAAGCGCCTTTTCGGGCCCCACAGTTCTAATATATGTATTTCTTAATGTTGTAACACTATATGTAACACTAAAAATATAATTTTAAAAGTTATTTATTTATTCGATCTTACATTTACATTCTTATGGACATATGAATGTAAAAAAAGTCCTTGTTTTAATTGGTATATTTCAATATTGTAAATTATATTTAACTTCTCATAACTCCGAAACAAAATTTAAATTTACAAATTGCTGTGTCCAATTACTTAAAAAAAACTCATTCTAATTATTTTATTGAGGCCTGTCGTGGCGCAGCGGCGCAATCGTGTGACAAGTGCAAAACCAATAAGCAGGCCATGTAACCGAAGGATTGTGGGTTCGATCCACTCGAGGAATTGAAATATTTAATATTTTCGATTTAAATATTTAATGATTTCATGTTTTTGCTCTGGTACAAGACGAAACGCGGCGTTGACTTCCGTCACTCAACACGCAATGACTCAAATTCGGCGGAAAGTGGGGAACGGGAGAGAATATCTGGAGATAATTATGTGTACTTAAATATCTATTTAAAGTAGCAGATTGATACAAAAAAAGTTAAAACTGATAAGTTAGTAAAATAACTGATAATTTTGTATAAACTGTTACTGTACTGTTAACCAGTCATTTTCTTGACTTTCCCTACTCGTCTTCTTCTCTTCATTATCTACCTTTGATAGCAATTAGTGTTGGTTATTTAGTAATTTAATCAAATACGAGTACGTTAATTACACACATAATTAATAAGCTTGTTGTGCTCTGACTTCTAATTGTAACGTATGCCTATAGTATGTTAGTACGAATATTATAATCTAAATTTTATATAGTATTTGGACAGCATTATTTAAATACACTAAAGATGATGACAATTCTGTAAAAATATATATAAAATGATTTCGAAGCTATTAATATTATTTAATCTAAAAAATATTTATTACGTACGTACGTTACGTTGTATTTTGAACATGCACGGAGAGGCAGGTAGAAGGAACCTCTCCGATGTTCCTTCTGCTTATCGTCTCCTTTTGTATATACTTTCTTAGCATTAAGACACTCAGTTCCTATAAAGTAGCGGAACTCAACGCCGCGCCTTCGCTTTGTTACCACAGCGAGGAATGAACTCAGAACCGTTGTACATATAGTCGAATGCTTGTGCCCCGGCATCACAACGGCCTACATAAAAATAATAATATAAAATACTTTTTAAAAATGTAATAGTATACGTACTTCCAAAGTTTATTAAAAGTCTGTCGTAGCAAGTTGAAAACTCGCTAATTTACCAGATGCAGTAACCCACAAGTCAAATTGTACCATTATACATAACAGTGGTTTTTAACAATTAAGACGAATTAAGAAGCTCTCGTGGCATGATCGATAGTGGGTGGTTAAAAAGGAAAACAAAGCGTGGAGTTGAATTCTGTCACTTAACATGCAATTCCTTAAGAAGTTAGTAGAAAGATTGAAAGAAATTGTTTTAATATGAACGGACTACCTTACTACTAGCGTCGTTGTGTTTTAACATAATATGCCTACCTGCCTGTGTGTGGAATACAGCTTGGGAATTAAAATGTGACCCTGTTTCATTTTCCCTATAATCTAAAGACTACTAAAACAGATTATATTTATATATTTATTTTATGTTAACATACGTAACGCGGCGTTGAGTTCCACAGCTCAACATACGACGTCCCTAAATTAGAATGTCTTAACACTAGCTTCCTTATGTCTATCCTGATAAGAGTGAAAACAGTGAAGCTGGTGAGTCGATTTTTAAATGATGTTTATTATACATACACCTACTGTTTATCCATCCATTTCAATAATAATATAGTACCGTATGAACTGGCAAACAAAATTCTTTATAATAGTTGGCTAGAACTCATTATAAATATGTTTCTTCTTTTATATATATATACATAAAAAACTAATACTTTTAATGACATTTTAAAGACAAATTCATTGTTTAAATTATCAAAATATTATATATACGTTTATTAAAATAATAAATTTTCTTTAAAAACGTGCTGCTGTTTCGTTTTACCGGTGTCTGTGCGGCATTGTATTTCAATATTTGTACAAAATATCGGCTACTTTTGCTTATTTCAAGAAAAAGGCAAAACAAATAACAAGCAAAAGTGTTTTTCTATATCTGTTCTCATAACAATTTCACTTTGGTTAGTGAAAAGTTTCACATCTGTAAAGTAATGAGAGTCCCTTGCCAAACGCTGATGTAGGAAACTTGGCACCCGCCCGCGCCCCGCCCGCGCCGACGGAAACGTCAATTGCGTGAAGCAAATTAAATTTATTGTGTTTCAAATGTAACGACACTTTAAATTTAATATAACTTATTGCTAATAAGTAACAAGGAGACATTTTATATTTCTTTATAATATCCATATATAATTGCTAAGAGATTGGTAATAGGCCTGTCGTTGCGCAGCGGCACAGGCGTGTGATTGTTGGTTCGAAAGGAAATGAAATATTTAATGTTTTCAAATTAAATATTCTATGTTTTCATTTCATCGCTCAACACGTAATGCCTCACATTCGGTGGGAAGTGGGGAACGGACGTTGTACGGAGTGTCTTAACACTAAATTCTCAATTTCCCTAAGTCTACCCTGCCGTGTGCAGATATGGTGATACAGCGTGAAGCTGTATAGCTGCTAACTTACTTCTGGCGGACGTATCTCCAATGGAAACGGAGAGACCTAAGATTAGTTTTAAGTTCCATCTGCCTGCTACGTTTTTTTCAGGGTAGGCAAAAGGAAATTGTGAATCTAGTGTTGAGACTCTTCGTTCCCGTAAATATACTTGTGTTCCTTACTTTATAATGAATTTCCAAAACATTGCTTATTCAGTGCCAGAACTATACGCCGCGCTTTCCCTTGTTACCAAAGCGTTGAAAAGAAAATAGTAAATTAATTTTATTTCTCCATATGAGAACTGATTCCATAAGTACAGGCATCTAAAAAATGATAAAATATATTATCATTGTGCACTTTAGAAAAGAACAGACTTGAGTCCTGTCTTCCGGAATCAAACCATCTTTAACATAGATCAAATAAAAATCTTATAATTTTTTCTTATAACGTTTTCTTCTCTGCTAAACACTGTGACTTTGTTAGGAAAATAAAGTTATTTTCCTAACAAATATAGGTATATCAGAAAATAATTATTATAATGAGTGATTTAAAAGTTAAATGTTTAGTTCGTGATAAAAGAACTTTTACTAATATTTCGCAATAACGTGTTATGAATTAACGTCGCGGCTTAAACGCGCCGCTAGTAACTTAGACAAAAGCGAAATTCTAAACTCTAAAGCTTTTGTGCTTAAAATTTAAATGAAAAGTAGTTATAAAGTATTATTCCCGCCACTAAAAGTTACTTTTAAATTAAACACCTCGGTCTAGTTAAAGTTTCGTTTTAGATTTTAAGTAGATTCTTCTTCCTACTGAATCTACCTCACTTTGCACGGTCTTTTACATCCTCAGTGGTTACACCAGTGGCTCTCATGTCCTGCATCACGACATCCAACCAGCGCATCCTAAGGCGTTCGGGAGATGTCACTCCAGGGACAGACATATCAAGACTCTTGCGTCCGACATAGTTCCTAGGCCGGTCAATGTGGCCATACCACATCGACCGACGTTCTTGGAGCTTACCCGCTATGTCACGGACTCCAAGACTACTTCGAATGTATGTGTTACGTATGCGGTCAAACCGCTTTACGCCGCCCATCCACCTCAGCATCTTCATTTCCGTGACATGAAGCTCCTGAGTGTGCTGAGATAGTACTGGCTAATATTCGCTGCCATATATATTTTGTATCCTATTAGATCTTCTTAAAATATTACTAAGTATCTATAATTATTTAATCTATATTTTGTATCTATCTGTCTATGTCTGTATGTCTGTATGGCTGTCAGTGGCACCGTTGCTACTATATGAATGAACCAATTTGAGTGCGGTTTTAGTTTAATAAAGAGCCTCGTTCATCGCAGTAGTTCTTAGGTGTTTTATGAAAATCATATAAGCGGATTAAGAGCTAGAGGCCTATTTCCAAGACATTGAATACCAAAAGAAAAAAAAGGTTAGGAAATTCCATACTTAATTATTATTTACCTCAATTGAAAATCAACTACAATTTAATATCTCGGTACCAAAAAATACATCGTTAAAACAATAAATCGTTACTACCTTATTTCACTCAAGCCATAACAATAAACACAAATTGAAATATTGAAATGATCGTAGAAGTATAATAGAAGTAGAAACAAATACAATTTTCCTTGCAATTGAAACATGCAGTGGAGCGGAGCGGCGGCGGAGTAGCTGTTATAAACAGCTTTGAACCGTACTTGGGATCGATAACTGTGTAATATATAGTTTTTAAACTTACTTTTGAAGTTTTCTTACAGACGCATGGAAGAAACCTTATGCAATTTTAAAAAATCTGACGTCATCTTGAAATATATTGTCGCACTGGTGATGTTAATGGTGATCAAAATGATTGCGGTGATGGTGATGGTGTTGTTACTAACCGGTAACGATGAAGATGACCATGGTGGTGGTGCTTAATTCCAACCTCACTCTTATACAAGTTTTTTTTTTAATATCTTATAGTGCGATGAACAAAGAGACACTCTGGGTTTCAATTACTTCAAATGATCGGACAATACATAGCCTTGCAATTAACCAATTCCTTGAATTGCAACTATTTACAGATACATTAAGTGTCAGTTGACTCCAAGATCCATCTACAGAGAGCTTTGTGGTTAGACAATCTTAGATTATATAGGCTTTGTACCTGTAATGACTACACTACACTGTATAGATGCGGAACCGAGGACGATTTAACTCGAAGTGTTCAATGTGTTTCGTACAAGAAAACTATTAATTATACCCATTAATTATCGAATAATTGAATTGTTGGCTGACTTTATTTACCTTATTTAATTGAACTTTATTTGATTAACTTTACTTATTAAAAATTTCTTTGACATTTAGAGCTAACATGTATACATTGTGTTATTTCAGTGTTATTTGTGTTTCATTTCCATGTTTTCTTTTCAGATTAAAGCTATAAAATTATACATTGGAAATGCAGTGTCTTAACGGAAAGTTGAGAAACGTGATGTTAAAAAGCGATAAATTCGTCATTTCAATAATATCTACAAACAAATACGAAAAGAAAAGATACGCAAAGAAAAGAAGATAGACCGCAAATATTTTTAGATTCAGGAGCAGTTTCGTTCCCCACTTCTTCAGGGATACCTTGAGGCATGTTGCAAGTTACATGGTGTAACTCAACGCCGTACAATATGTTTAATAGTTAATATAAAGGAGTATGTTACATTCGTAGAAAATAAAACTTCTGTATTACTACCAAACTGTCACAACAACATGGTGTAGCAAGAAGGCGGCGGATGTTGTCAAAAACCGATATCAATAGATACGTGACGGACGATGCAATAACTTTGCTTACAAAGTTTAGTTTCGATACCAAAGTGTGAGACAAAAGTTATGACATGGAAAGTTACAGAAAACAAAATCATGTACCGTAACCGTTTGTATAATGTAGAAAGATACGCGCTGCGGGATCCAGCCTTGCCTTTGAATTTGTGCATAACAATCTCAGAAACACTAATATGATTGTCACTTAACATCTAGTGATTATTCCATTAAAATCGCTTCATAGATATAGAAAAAGAAATAAAATATTTTAACCGACAAAATTGCTACAGAATTGAATAAAATGTATCTTTCGTTGTTTGACATTTCCTTGCAAATAATAGCGTTATTAGAACCGAAAAGTAATTCAGATGAGAATATACATACTAAACTTAAATTTATTTATTTTCTGTCCTAAGTGTGGAATAACACTTTAAAACATAGTAAAAAAAGAGAATATACATATTTTTCTAGTACAAGCAGGCGAAGCCGCGATAGAATTATGAGTTTTACTATGGAACTTACTATATAGTTGTAAGGACTTTAACATGAAATGTGATCATGTTGTTCTCTCAGCACATTTACATACACTTTGCTACTAACGGAAATGCACTGCTAATAGGCTTACTTCATATAATGGCCGCTCATTTACATATTGTGACTTGCTTTGCGGAAGCTGAGTGTGAATGTGGATACAGATTCGATTACAGCGGGTACTATTGCTAATAAAATATTGCTTGTTTCGGTATATATTATATTATTAACTAAAAGAGATGCAAGTCTGTCTCAGCCCAGGGGCACAAGTGTGTGACTGCAAACGCAATAGTTAATGGGTTCGGTCTCCGCTTTAATAAATTAAATTGTTAATATTTTCCTTTCCTTGCTCTGGTGACAACGTGATACGGTGGCAGCTGAAACCTAATCGAAAACTTTCTCTTGGTAGTAAAATTAAGGGTGAGGCCCTGTTAGCCAGGTCCAGACCAGCTGGACATGGCGAATGCATTCGATTGAGTGTAGCAAATACTTTGCTAATCTTCGCTCTGACGGGCTTCACAAGAATTTAAGAAAGTGGATGGCCAGCTTTCTCACTGGGCGCAGCATCAAGGTCGCTTTTCACGGTTTCTGCTCTATTAAATGCCTGTGAACTTGTGACTCTCAAGACTGTGTTTTGTTTCGGTATTGCGGCGTCACACATCTTTCGAATGGCCCCAATGCGGCAGCTTCCAGATCGATGTAACATGAGTCTAAGTAACATCTTCAAAAAGCGCGTATTTCTCTATCATAAAGGTTATCTGTAGCTCCTCTGGGGTTACAAAGGAAAGTGGGCGGCGGTAATCACTCACAATCGGGTGACCCGTACCCTGGTCCATAAAAAAATAACTCTCTTTAACAAAAACATACGGAACATTCGGTTGGCAAATCCGATTCGCACTTGACCGGTTTGTTTTTTTTATTATTACACTTTCATAGGCCTTTGATAAGTATGCAAAATAATAAAAAATATTAAAAAACAGGTCAAATAAGTAAATTATGGTTTACATACAAATGGAGCTAATAATATATTCCCCTGTAATTTCGCCTTTACAAGTACTTTATAGTGGACGTATATTCTTCATACATTATTGCTTTCGAGATAGCAACTTTTGGTAATTATAAGTTCAATATTTTATGAGATACGGTCTCTACTGTAATTTGGGTTCTCAGTTGAAATGCATCGCTGTACTCTGTATATAAATAAAACGTTTACTCTGGAGAGTGGTTAATTTTAACATTGTTATTTTATAATGACAATGTTAAATATAGCTACACTTTAACTTCGTCGATGGTTTACAATAGTATAGATCTATAACATTGGTTAAATAGAAATACCAGTTGCCAACAAAGTATAAGTAGTACTACCTACTTATACTTAGACCTGTTTTACTCAGCTTCACACTGTATTCCGCACATGGCAGGGTAGAGGGAACTTGGGAACCAAGTGTTAAGACACTCCGTTCTAAGATAAGATTTAATTAAAAAATTAAAAATTGATTCTTAAAAAAAATATGCTTGATATTAACAAGTTTACTAGACTATAATAAAAACTTAAAATAAATTTTAATTTAAAATTAGACGTATTGGTTGAATTTTTAATTGTGTGTGTATGTGTATGTATGTATGTATATATGTACGTGTGTGTGAATACATGTGTGTTTATTTACGTCTTATACATGTAAAGATCTTTAATAATTTTGTTTGCTTAGAGCCAATCTACTGTTGAGAATTTTACATACCAAGTCAGATCTGCTTTTACTGTTAGTTGTTTGTCGTAAAGCGTTTGCGAGTGTTTACGTTGAGTGGTGTTAAGTATAAACAGTTTTCTTACTGAAAGTATATTAGTTGCTAATATAACTCGTTGAAATAATAAAGGCTTATTTAATATAACTTTAAGAATATATCTTTGAGCCCGCTCTAAGCGTAGCATTTTAGTTTTGATTGTACCACAGCAGACAATAATTCAATACGACAATAAATTATATTTTTTAAACAACAAAAATCTATTACAGATTTAAATATTTTCAATGTAGATTGTTTTTCTAATTTTGTTACACATTACGTTAATGTGTTCTTTTCAGTTAAATATTTTATGGAATTATCCTATCTCATATTTTAGATGAATGACATTTCTTTATGCTGTCTTATATTATCACAGTGTTTAGTATGAACTCGTATAGAAAATGGTGGTGATGGCAGAGTATTATTTTGAGAAAGAATTTTGTTTTGTCTTACTTAAGAGATAATTTATAATAGTTTTTTTTTATAAATTACACACAGAAGCCAAACTGTTTTCTATAAGAATTCTAGCCTCTTGTTTGTGCTATGTACAAGAAAGGCTATACCAATAGCATATAATACTATTTTACAGCTCGGTAAAGATAGGTTAGACCAGTGGTTGGGAAAGTGCGGCTCCAGAGCAGCATGTGGCTCTTTTGCTTCTTAAGCGTGGGTCTTACACACAAATATCTAATATTTTCTTTAAAAATCTTGCTAAGAAAATTAAATCTTACTTTATTACTTTAATAAATAAAATTTCTTCTATAAATCGAGAACATGTATTTTTTGTTTCAGTTAAGGACAGATAGGTAAATAAAATTTTATATTGTTGTGAATATTCGTAACGAACATCGAGTTTAATTTTATTAGTTATCGTCTGCTGTTGTCCTGTCTTATTAAAAAGTTGATATATTTTTCAATTTAGGTGCATGTGCTACATGTTTTTTTACAGGTGATGAATTACAAATATATTATATGTATAGATTAAATTTAGTTTTATTTTATGTACTACTTATTTAATGTAATAAAAGTTTTATAACATATTTGGCTCCCAATTTTTTAATATGTTTTTATAGTGTTTATATTTGGCTCTATGGTTAATATATTGGCTGACTACTTATTTAGACAGTTCTTTAATGCATATAAGGAACATAGTAGGTCCTAGGACACTTCCTTGCGAAACGCCGCTATTTTAAACTTCTTCCAAACTTATAACACTATCTACTACAATGCACTGTGAACGATCAGTTAAGTAGCTCCAAAAAATATCGTTTACTATACTTCTAGTGCCCATAGAGTCCATCTGCCCACAAGTTTCGGGATTTAGACAGTATCAAATGCCTAAGACAAGTTTAAGAAAATTCCGATAACTTTTTGTTTAGTATAAATAAATCCATTAGTTTTCACGATTGAAGTTAAAAAGTCTAAAAAGTATTAGCTGTCGATTTACTTTTTCTAAAGCCGTACTGATTGTTCGAAAGCAGTTTATTTGTATCTAAGCAGTTAATAAGCCTCGTATTTAGTAATTTCTCAAAATATTTTAGATCAAGTACTAAAAATCGAATATGTCTGTTACATATTGAGTGTGATAAAGATTTCTTAAAAAATAGGAATTTCAATTTTTATTATTATAGAGCAGACCGCAGACGTAAACGCAGGTGCAAAACAGATGAGCCTTGCATACAGAGCATACGGATGTTAATGTGATCATGTTAGTGTAATGTCATTGAATGAGATTCGATACATGATTAAACCCAGCGGAAACCTCTCCAACTAAATTGGTACGCCAGAAGATCACTCCGTACATGCAACTACGACACTTTGCTGAAGTTTTCCCTGCTACGAGCCACCATCACCACCAGTCTTCAAGGCCCTTAACCCTTACCGTATACTCCAAACAATCATTATTTTACCCCTACGGGGTTAATTTTTATTACTAAATAAAAAAGAGCTAAAAAAGTAAAAACGAATTTGAACCTGAAATGTTGGCGTTTTTATCTCAAATTTTACTTATCTTTCAAGCTAAATAGTCAAATTTAGCTTGCAAGACTTGATTACAAACAAATAAGTAAAGAAACATCGGGACATGTGAAACTAAATAAAAACTTATAAAAATGATAACTATGCTTTTATCTTACTTAACATTTAATTTCTTAATGCCTTCAAAAAAATATCACCACTTTAAATTTAAATCTATTTTTATAAAAAATCATGGGAATTTGAAATGCGCATACAATACCGACAATTTACTTCGGTGGTTATCGAGACTGATATGTGGAGTATTTTTTAGAAAGAAATATTTAGCCAACGCTGGAACAAACGATCGGTTGGTTGTAAATAATAAATTAAGACGGAAAGCAGAATGTAATGACGTTGAATTTTTTTGTTTACATTTATCTATACTTAATATTTATCTATAGATAAAAATCTGTAACTGATCACTGTGTGCACATGGAAGATATATCAAAAAATCTTATATACGTTCATATAAGATTTTTTAATATATCTTCCATATATAGAGAGAGAATGTGAGAATAGTGAGTACAAATGACCCTATTACATTATATAACTATACTTCCATGTATAGTTATATAATGTAATAGGGTCCAAAATTGTATTTTTTTTTATCTATTCTAAATAGCTAACCAGATTACAATGCAGTTTAAACTATTATATTTTGACAAACTTCCTCCTATACTTATAGTTAAAATTCAGTTTTCAATTTATAAATATTATCTTAAAAGTAATAATGTTATTAGAATACTAAAGTAATTGAAATGAGTCATCAGCAGCTGGTCGGTAGTTCTTAATATGTTTTAGCAAATATGTGTCTATAACAAATGTTCCAGATCTCCAAGACAGTGGCATTGGCTATACGTGAAACGCAGTACAATGTACCGGAGACACGCGACCTGCATCCGGCATTTTGTCGGACGACTTTTACTGAAGAAATTACTCGAATATCTTGGATACTTAAATAATGTATTATATATGTACTTTTGTTTATATTATTTAGTATAAATAAAAATCTATAGTATAAGGACTAAACTTCACTTTAATTCCCTTAACGTGATCCTGGCGCAGGGAAATAAGCGTACGATTGTAAAAGCACGGTTCGATTTAGATTAGTTCGATTCTTTTTTGTGTAGTAAAATATTTTATATTTTTCTTTTCTTCGCTCTAGTAGTAGATACAAAGCGTGGGGTTGAGATCCACCAATTAATACGCAAAACCTTGAAAATTCGTCTGAAAGTAGGGAATATAAGTATTTGACCACTATGTTCCACTTTTCCTACTAACCTACCCTACGGGATACAATGTGTGGTTCATATCTTTATGATCTAGAGAACAACGGTTGATTATAAACGTTATATCTCAATCTATTTAATCATCACTTGAAGAATATCAATATTTTAATAAAAAAAGCACAATAATAGTAAGATAAATTGTGGCGTCAATTTCCGTCTGTCAACAAGTCTAACAAGCGTAAAAATGTGGGAAAAAAATAGTTAGGCGAACTAATTCACAAATTTCAATAAAGGAGTTCAATACTCTGTCACAATCATTAACTCTTCAATAGAATATAAATGCTCGTATAAAAATAAAAGCATTAATAAATTAAGCTCACATAAACCTTTTTTAAAGCAAAGTTAAACATTATCTATTTTTTGGTTTCCCTGCGACCCTTTTACCCTCTCAGTGACGTAACCTTCTGTCAAGTAATTGACATACGGGTTTGACATTTAATACATTAAACTCTAAATTTGGTTCATACTTTGAAAGTTAAGTATTTTTTTTATTTTTAGATTTCCATATAAAAAGATTAAAAAAAAGAGAAGCAGAGGCACAAGTGGCAATTATTTGAGGCTTAACTCGCAATGTTTCAAGGTTTCTGCAGAAAGTGGAGAACAGTAATGGTTTTAATGAGAACGGAGCGGCTGAACACCAGGTCCTCAAGAATTTCTCTGTATACTTTTCACATCCGTATAATAATAAAAAGCATGCTGAAAGACATGTATCGATTTTTTTTTCAATGTAATTCATAATCCCTTTATAAAATTTCTCTCTATGACCTTCTAAATTATGAGGGTTCAATTTTTTTTTTCAGCTTCACGCTGTATCCCGCACTAGGCAGGGTAGACAGAGGGAACGGAAGTGAAACCTAGTGTTATGACACTCCGTTCCACTTCCGTTCCCCACTTTCCGCCGAATTTGAGGCATTGCGTGTTGAGTGGCGGAACTCAACGCCGCGCTTTGCCTTATTACCACCTAAACATTAACTGCAACATTTTTGTTCAAAAATGTTGCAGTTAATGTGGTTCAAAAATGTTGCAGTTAATGTTTTTAAGGCACAGTTTAATTCTTACTAAAAGAAAGACCTTCTTAATCAGGTGTTTTGAGGTTGAGGTTGATGATACTAGTATTTTATTTTATTCATAAAACCAACAGCTTATACACATAGTTTTAAAACCAACAGCTTATACATATAGTTACGAACAACGTAATTGGCGCAGTCGGTAGGATGCTCAGAGCATAGTTCTGCGATAAAGGTACTCTCACATCGATACCGCTACGCGTCGCAAGCTATAGAAGTGACTATCAAGTTTAACTACTGGGCATCTTGAATCTACAATCAAGAAATCAGTACTAAAGAAAACCAAATGTAAGTACTTTGAAACTTTACTTAAGTGTTGCTTTTTTTTTTCCTTGTCTAGTATTATCCTATCCAAATTTTTCCATCCTAGAAAAATCGGGGAAAAATCTGCCCCATATAGGCAGATCTCGGGAAATATTAATTTAAATTTTATTAGAAATTTAGATCATAGTAAGTAAGAAATAGTGAGTAGAGTAGTTGATATGTCTTTTAATAACCTTTTGTCACTTTCTCAAGGAAGTAATATTTTTCAGGGATTTTATGATATACCTACTACTATAGAAGCGAAACGAGATCTTTACCATAAGCTCACCCTAAAATCTTTTAATAGAGTTTTAAACGCACATCTGGGTTCACACATTCGGTTTATGAGGGCTGAATCTATTAAAAAGGCTCTGGAATTCGTACAGGAAGAGATTAATATGATGTATCTACAACGTCGCAGTTGTTATAGTGATAGTAAAAACTTTAATTTGCACGCCAATAGTTCACATAAAGTACTTTTATCTATGCCATTTAAAATTAATTAGATTAAAAGATATATCAGGGTTTGTGCGTGCATCGAGCACACATCATAGTATGTTAGGAATTAGTAACTTAGGAGATATGTTAGACAAACTAAGACACATTTATAGTCCCAAAGAGATATTTGATGCAGATTTCAGAGAATATTATAGGATATTCAGACCTGGAGATTGTTATGTAGGAAAACGAATAGTAATAATTTTTAAATTCCCGATTATATCTTCTAGACAATTTAAATTATTTAAACTTTCAATCGCTCCTAAAAAAGATCTTTATACCTTTATCCCACCATATCCTCTCAAAGCAACCGATGGTAAAGCTTTCATGTACATGGAGGCTGAATGCCCGAAGTTGAATCAACAATATCTCTGTGAGGAAAACGTCCAACATCAGGCCCGAGAACAGCAAGATTGCATCCAGACTCTCTTCACCATCCAGACCATGGATAGATCCTGCCGACCCACTAAAGTTACACTAGTCGAAAAAACAAATGAGGAACCTACGAAACTAGATCATCTTCGTGAAAGTATATGTCATACAATTATTCCATTTTACATACTTTTATTTAGTGCACTCGCACTTAGTATCGCCTTACTCTCTCGGCGGTACATTCACCATGCAAGGAGAGATGAATTAGTTAAGCAAGATGACGGCACCCATGACCACGCTGCGAAAGAGCCAAACTAGCCAGGAATGAGACATCGCTGCCAGCGACATTTGCACTCAACGCTTTCAAATAGTCGCTGATCTACGGGGGGAGGAGTTATGTATGCGACAACCCTAAGGCACCGCGTTCGCCGAAGACTATCCATTTCGGCCACCGGCAATTCTTGCGTAACATCGAATCACACCATTTATTTGCGACAATTCTAAGGCACTGCATTCGCCGAAGACCACCCGCAGCGGCCCTGTATCGGAATTTCTTGCGCAACATCATGCCACACCGAACCATCTTTTTCCAATAATTCTGTCTTAGTGTTTAAGTTCCCTCACTATATTAATCGATACTTGGACTTCATTACTCACTCTGTGTTACCACTTCAACACATGACATGAGTCACATTAGTTTTAATTAATATTAATAAAATAAGTTTAAAGTAAATTCGGTTTTCTTTGAGTCCTTCGGCTGCGAACAACGGAATTATCTTTATAATATTACTTTTAAATGTTTGTAAATATGTCGATATCTTTAAACACAATATTATACGTATGAGGTAGCCTTAACATTAATGAGTTTTTGAAATAGATAAATGCCGAGGAACCTCTAAGATAAAAGAATGACGTGTTCGATATTTAGGAGTGCGGAAAAATATTTTGGATACCAAACAATTGGCGGTCAATCATTTTGCTGTTTATTATATCGTTAAATAGACCCATATCTAAAATAATAAATTTTTAATCCCGAGAAAGCGGTTTTTTTGTGTAATAAAATATTTTATATTTTTCTTTTCTTCGCTCTAGTAGTAGATACAAAGCGTGGGGTTGAGATCCACCAATTAATACGCAATACCAATGCATACAAGTCTATATTTTGAATCTTTATAAGATTCAAAATATTTACGACAGCGAAAGTATTTAATGCTTCACAAAGATTTTTTATCAAAATCAAAATATACGCTGATATATACGTTTTAGGCGATTCTGATAGCTCTGTACATAGCAAAATAGACACCTTTAATGGACGAAATCTCTGTAAACGGTTTATAAATGCGAAGAACAAACCCTAAACTTTTATACGTTTTAATAAGTATTGATTCTATATGATCGGAAAAATATTTTTTTTTTGGTCAAATTGGACTCCCTAATCTCTCAACTCACTTTGCTTTCTATTACTAAATTCGCCATTGAAATTATACCTATGTAGGATAGGCCTTGGTTTCCGCGTGAAAGAAATTCATTCGCACGTTTTTTGCATTGACTGTTATGTTGTTTTCAAAATAAAACTTAAAAAAACTGTTAAGATCACTTTGCAAGGACAAACAATCTTGCTGTGTTTTAATGACGTAGAAAATCTTTTTATCATCAGCATACTACAATTAAAACCAACATCATATAAATAAGCATTGTAGAAGAGTGGTCCCAAATGTGAGCCGTGTGGGACGCCAGTGGGAATATGAAAAGAATTGGAGCGATATCCAGCCATAACTACCGCCTGAGAACGATTCGTTAAATAAAACTTTACCCACCTAAGTAAGTCCTCGTGAACGTCCAGAATTTGCAATTTATGCAATAGAATAACATGATCCACACGATCAAAAGCCTTCTCAAATTCAGTATAGATCTCATTAATCTGTCCTATCTGTCCATATTTTCAAAAATAAAACTTGAATAACAAGCTAGATTAGTAGAAGTGGAACGCCCTATTATAAAACCGTGCTGCTGACACAGTGTACTATAATAGTAATTATAAATATTATTGTCTTGTAAATTTGCTGTAATGTTATAATAGAAATACCATTATAATTTTTAATATCCATACGTGATTCCCTTCGTGCCTGTGTATAACACAGGCACTAAAAAAACTTGTTTCCCTATGCCTGGAAAAATACACTCACAAAGAGAATGATTAAAAATTATAGATAGCGAAAGAGCAATTGATTTGGAACGTTGAGATCAAAATATTGCAGGCAAGCTATGACTACCAGCTCCTTTATTTACGTCTAAAGATTTCAACATCTTTTCGATACTACTTAAAGAAACTTCAGAACAAGAGACGATGTCAGTAATACCTTTAGAATTTATAGAATTTTATTGGCCTAATATTTTCGTTCTCTTTCTTTCTTATTTTCATTATGCTCACGATTTTACTGAATCTGTAAAATGAGTAAATATCTCTATTTTCCATTTAAATATGTAAATTTTATTTTAATGTTTCCTCACTGTTTCTTTAATTTTTAGTTGAATTTACGCATTCTTTAATTCCATATAAAATTATATTCTTAGTTCTTGACGGTTTTTCAAGGCGGTTACCATTTTTTCTAACGAATTATTCTATTCTCCGCGCAAAATATGCTTATGTATCATCTAATTGTTTAATCATTTTGTTGTTTGATTTGACACGATTTTTTACGTGGTCGAATAAATTGTAAAGTTTGTTCATTCAGTGCTCGTTCGGTAGCGCTGGTACAGTCGCCGGTGACAGATGATTTTATATGTTTGTACTATCTTACGCATTCGAATTAGTTTTTAATAAATAATAAACGGTTTAATATTATGATCCACTATGCCACATTATCTTATATAATGTGTTATTTTTGTAACAAACTAACAGTATTTAGAGATTTTAATTTATAACAAATGGAGCACTTTTAGAAAGAAAGGTTTTTATTAAAACAGTGATTAAGTAGCATAATTAAATTAATAAAAACGCTCCAATATAACGTTAAACTATTATAAATAACGGAATAAACAAAAAGGCTAGTTAATTCTTTGTATTACGTCACAATTCACATTAAGCTCACAGATCAGAGCGCGTACTCGCTGTTGTAAAATTGGCTCAGTGTTAACTAGTTAATTATGGCAATATTGTATGAAAAATAAAACATATTATTATATTTAATTAAGTTACACAAATATGATTCTTTTAAATGTTCACTCAAATATTTAGGTTGTTTTACGTTGTAGCGCAGCGGCAAAGCCTCTGACTGTAAAGGTGACGGTTACGGGTTCAATTTTCCATTGGGGGAATAACATATTTTCATATGGAAGAGTGAAAACGAAATATTACTTAACTGGAGGTGACTTTTACCTATATTTGGAAAGCAGCTAGAAGAAGTTACAAGACATAATTTTTTTGCAACTCTCATACTATAACACATCGCGAGCACTGCTGAGTGACACGGCAAGTGAGGTAATTTTTGAAATCAGGATAATATCTAATTTTATTGCCTGTTCTCATAACGATAATAAAATCTTCTTACTTTATTAAGTAAGAAGATTTTATGTATTCATAGCAAAGATAGTATTTCGTCACTGTCAACACAAAAATAATTCAAATTCAAAACATTCTTTTTTCAAGTATACATTTGCAACTATTGAATCGTCGAAGGAACACAAAACTATCACCGGGTTGGTAAGCAGTTCTGCTAAAAAGAGCTGGCAAGTAGCTCAACAGTTGTTTTTTTTTTTTCAATATAGAAATAATAAAAAATGCGTTGTTAAGCAGGGGAAACGGTTGAACGTAGTATCTAAACAATAGGCTTTGTTTGCCTACTCTAGTATAGACGGGATTAACCATTTATCAGCTTCACGATATATCCCGCACATGGCAGAGTAACCAGAGGGAACTTGGGAACCTAATATTAAGACACTTTGTTTCACTTTCATTCACCATTTTCCGCCGACTTTGGATTGCGCTGCGTGTTGAGTGTTGAGGATCAACTCCGCGCCTTGTTACCAGAGCGAAGAAATGAAAACATTACATATTTAATTTGGAAATATAAAATATTTTGTTTTCTCGAGTAGGACTCGAACCTAGAACCTGACGTTTATAGTCACACGCTTGTACCACGGCGCCGCGACAGGCCTCTACATACACATAAAACATAAACGCTAACGGTAAATTATTACAAAATTTTGGTAAATACATACGCTGGAAGTTCCGATGTAGGCTAATTGATTGATGAGTTCAGGCCTAAACTAATTTATGTACTTTATAATAAAATGAGGACATGACAAGCAAAACAAAGCTGATATTATTATATAACAAAAGATAACTTTACAAAGAGGATTGTATGGAGTATTTATTCTATTAATCTTAACCAGCCTGGAGTGATTAGACAATTTTTGTTTGAAAGTAGTTCCTGGAGTCCTCTAACAAAAAACGAACCCACTACCTCCGTATTTAAAGTCAGACGTTGTGTCGTCGCGCTACACCGCCTGAAGTAATTTTTCCTCCAATTTGACAAAAAGTGAGCAATGAAATGAAATTTCTTAACACTAACTTCTCATGTTCCCTCTGCCATGTGCGGGATACAGCGAGAAACTGTATTATGTAATTGTTGTTTAAATGAGCTTTGAACCTTATTTTATGTATTTTTGGATTATTTTTAATCCAATGTTTCTTTGAAAATTTTACGTACTTATTATGAGATTATTAAACGTAGGTACTGAGGTACGCTAAAGATCTGTTAGCTATCACAAAAGAAAAAAAATAATAATTATAGCTTTGTTTGAAAAGGGTTATTTTATATGTAAAAAGTATTAAGAAACAGAAGAATTTCAAATTATATTATATGCATATTTGTGATGGATGGTAATGAGCTATTGTAACCAAAGTTAGTGATTATATTCTAATCATTCTAAGTTCTTCGCTCTGGTAGAGAAAACACGGCGTTGAATTCCGTCACTCAACACGATTTCTAGATAAATGGGCTGGAGGTAGAAAAAGGATTTTGTATTAAAGCTATGTTATCTCTGTTTATCCTACTGTGCCAAAATACAACAACTTCATCTGCTCTTTTGCTGGGTTTTAAAGAATTAATAAATATATAACGTTAAATACACTTACATACATTGTTTGAATCTTAAATAAAAACTTTTAAACCTAAATATATAAGACGGAAAATTCCAATAAAACACGAAAGGGTTAGAAAGGTTCGTAACTACATACAATTGTACGTATAAAGTTGCTTTGAGCCAACGATTTAAAAATCACAAGTCTCAGAATGCCTGTGCTTGAATATTCATATATTGTGTAGTGGTGTCCCGAGGGGTAGCCGTCGTCACCGAAAAGCTTACGCGTTACTGAACGTAACGGAAACTACTGCAGTTATTTTTTTGCGTACAAAATGTAGAATAAGGTTTCACTTTTACAAATATGTACATATATATGTTATATTCGTTCTTAATTATTAACCAATTGCGCAACAACAATGGTGTTATATGTTTGAACGAATGATGTAATTATGGTTTGGTTTGAAAGCTTTTTTCATGGTGGTTTTTAGCTACATATATGTTTTAAAAATCATAAGAGCAATTTTAAAGTTACTAGCTGTTCGCTAAGATGAGGTAGTAATTTATTGTGCCGTGGATATTTTTACTAAAATTATATAGGTTTATTTGGTGAAATAATAAATTAATTGCATTGTTTTTTAATAGATAATATAGACATCATAATTATTTTTAGAGTTCTTAACCCTAAAAGGTAAATTTGGAACTCCTATAGATTCACTTAGTTTTCCATATGTTCATCTGTAAAGATTAATGTAATGTTTTAATTAAAAGTAGCATAATTAAGGCACTAATACCAGTGAATCCACAATTGTTCATGTACAGTGGAGATTATTATAGGCTATAATAATATAAGTTTTGATTATACAGCATCAAAATGTATTACAGAAATCTCTTCGTAGCATACCCAATGAAGAGATACACAGAATGGTAGGTACTTATGTGGGTTCGATGATGAGAATGACAGAATAACGTGAAAAGAATGACGTGCTGAGGTAGTTTGTATGATGACCTCTCTGAGGGCATGTATGAAGACGTTGATGACTTTGGACGAGGCGACAGATGAATGCCGACACCTCAGTATTTGGCGCTCTGTTCTCTCTGCCTACCCCGCTAGGGATAGAGCGTGAGGCTAAAACAAAGATAATATTAAAGCTCTAAGGACTGTCGTAGCGCAGAGGAACAACCGTATAACGTTAAACACAAGAGGATGTCGTACCCAATCGAATTACTTGCAGGATTCCAAAGGTTAAAATCCAAATACCTGGAAGGGGGGAAATGAAAATGAATGTTGGGATTGGAAATATCATAATAAACGAATTATCTCAACGCTAGGTTCCCAAGTACAGTGTAAAGCTCAGGAAAAAAAAGAAAAAGAAATTTATACTAGACGAATGCATACATCCGCAAACCTTACTTCGTCAACTTTTACGAGTCAGAAAATATTTATTTTATTAAACACGATGTATTATAGCAACAATTAATTTTAATACAAATGCCATCGCGTAGCGGCGCGGTTTTTGACTACGACGGCTGTGAGTTCCTTTCCAAAACAGGAATGAAGAAATAATAATGGCTTTGACTTTCGCGATTGTTACACAATTTAATTAAAACACTTTTAACCGGATTAATCGCGTATATTGTTTGTTAAACATGTTTTTTGAAAACCCGACGTTTTGAACACTTTGGTTGAGTCTACCCGTGACCACGGACTTCTGTCGACGGACGTACGATTAGTCAGGTTAAAAGTGTTTCATTTAAAAGGATGAAGAAATATTATTATTTCGTTGTTCTTGTAAAAAAACAATGCGCGGCTAAGGGAACCGCCCCACTCACTCTAAATTATTTTTTTGCAAGAACTGGGCACCGACATGTTTAAATAGATCTCGTATGCCCACCGATTAATGTATGGCAAATACTAAAAAAATACAAATTGTATATAAGCTTATCAGATTTAATTTTTATATTAACGACTAAATGTTCTTCGGTACGTTATAAAACTTTCTATAAATACAAAATTTATTTCAAAAGACTTGACCATATACCATAATAACATAGTAAATTGCCTTTTAAGTACACGACAGCATCGATAAAGAGGCTTATCGTCGATTCGCGAGTCTAGCTGTAATCCCGGCACGCGCGGCGTTGGATTATGCATATCAGGGTGCTACGTGACAAATGGCGTATACCCAGGAATCAGATATTTGCTTTAGAAATATACTATATGAGTATTTTGATTTATTTTTATACATTTTTTGGAAGAAACAGAAGAGATAAATATAAAAATGCTTAACTTTTTACAAATACCCTCGATTAGAGGCAATTGTAATTCTTTTCATTAAGTACACTCCGCCTATAGTAGTGGCTATGCGTGAACCATAAAAAAAAAACAATTAAATATGTTAATAAGCATTAGGTTTTTTTTTTCTTTCTTTTTTTTTCAGCCTCACGCTGTATCCCGCACTAGGCAGGGTAGGCAGAGGGAACGGAAGTGAAACCTAGTGTTATGACACTCCGTTCCCCACTTTCCGCCGAATTTTGAGGCATTGCGTGTTGAGTGGATTCTTCTTTATAGAATTATACACATACAATGTTCTGTTATTTATGAAAGTTCAAAAGGATCAATGTTTTACGACACTGTAAATACATCCGTTGAATCTTAAATAACGATGAAAATTTTATTTTTGTAAACTGACATCTGACAATATATCGTTAAATTATCGAGGTCATCGTAAAATTGTGATACTTAAAATATAACCTTAATACTTCTCATAGTTACAAAATAAAGAAACTTGTTTAAAAAGGTACCTACATACTATACTAAAGCGCGGCGTCGAGGTCAAATCACAACCAAACCTTAACTCAAACCAAAATGTGGTACGAAATGACTTAACACTAGGTTTTTAAGTTCCCGTGTGTGGGATACAATGTGAAGATAAAAAAAATATAATAATGTTTATGCGTCGTTTTCTTACGTCCATAGCACTTGCAGAAGTGAGAAGCAGCGCCTATGGGTCTTATTCCTTGTTCAAAAGTAGGAAACATTCGAAATTGAACACCGGGGTGTGTTCTGTGCGTTATTTAACACATGCGAATCAATAATCTAATAAAATAATTTTATATGATTAAGAGTGATAATTACCTTCAAAAATATCAAACACAATAACAACACAACGTGAAAAGTTCAGTGATGACTGTCGCAGCCGCAGTCTGGTACAGTCACAGCGTAGGGCCGGCGCGGTGCCCTTGTGATGTCTTCATTTTGTTATGAAGGTATTTCCTTTTGTATGGCAGTTGTAATGGAGAGGAATAAAACACGCGCTCTTAGATTTTCTTTGCTAAGAGCTGTGACCTCTCTGTTATCATCTCGAAATTATATACTATATGTAAGCGGTAGTATTCATTATGAATTAAAAATAAAGAGATTGTGTTATGATCAATGAAACAGTGTTAAAATAAAATGTGTTATGATATTGCTACTGGTAAAAACAAATAATAAATGAGAAAAATATTAATCATCAGATAACTGTTGTAAATTGAATATTTTATTAGTGATTAAAAATTAAGTTGCTTAGTATATATAATGGGAAGTTATTAGTTGTACTTTTACAGGAAGTGAGGATAAAAATTATAAATTTGTTTATTAATGAAATAAACGTAATTTAAAAACAAATAATATGTTTAATACAGTTTGAATTTGTGCGATTTAAAGTAATACCATAATTAATAATTTGTGGGTCATAAATAAAATGTGGTATAAGTGGTGGCAGCACTGAAACTGTTTATTTTAAATTATAACTAAAATGTACCGAACTTCCGTTAGACTTGGGGTATATAAACACCTCAAGTCAAAGTTAAGGATTATTCCTATCGTAGCACTAGTATTGGCTTGTCCTAAGTGATACTTATTACAGTTAAAGTTATTTAGTGATAATTGTGTATTGTAATAGCAAAGATTAAAAAACTAACTATAATAATAAAAAGTGAATAAGTGTAAATAAAGTGATCAAAAAAAGGGAAGGTCTGTGATACAAGTACCCTGTGGAGTGAGGTCATCCTTTCATATAACACCTTCTGATGGCAAATGGTTTATTTGAAAGATTTATTCCTGATGACCTGATAAAGTAATAAAACTGATTTAATTTTTACTCTTTTGAACCTGTTAAATTTTTATCTCTAAAATAACAGGGGTACTCACTGTCGTTACGATAAAAGATTCTAACCATTAGATTTAACTTTTAAGCTCATATTATATATACTACAAGGTGTTCGAGTAAATAACTTTATAAATCTTAAAATAAACAGCTATAATAAAGAGGCTTGTGCAATAAATTTATAAGTCCTAATAATAATATATAACTTACTAATATGATATTTAGGATTCCGTACCTCTTAAGGCAACGGGTCTCTTATCTGATCAGATCACTTTTTTGTCCATTTGTCCATCTGTCTGTCTAATCCCATAAATGGTATTTATCTCAAGATCGGGTAGTCTTGAATGTCGTGTTGTAATTAATATTAATTATTGAAGTCTCTTTTTCCATGGAGTATAAAAATACAATTAAAACATATGAATATTCATGCATCATTGTTGCTGCAGTTTGTATGAGTTCGCCACATGATCAGAACCTATAGGGCGCCTCCTTGGATCTAAGAAAGAAATTTATCATGAAGTGAGAACTTAAAATGAAACAAAAAAAATAAAAGACAGCAAAGAAAAAAAAAACAAAACCAGAAAATAAGAAAAAATATACATCATACATAAAAATAAACAAAAAATAATATTGATAGATCATAGATAAAAAGTGCTAAGAGAGGAAGGTGTTAAGAGAGGGAGGGGGAGATTTTGGTTGACCTTCGAAGTACTGTATGTAAGATACTGGAGAAGGGTCACGTAAAAAGCATGACTCAACGGAGGGCTTGTATGAAGAGGTTGATGACAATGCACGAGTCGAAAGAAATTGCGGAGCCCGTAGCATTTGGCGCAGCGTTCTCTCTCGATATAGGGTGAGACTAAGTTAAGTTATAGATATAATTCATTTCATACAAAATAAGTACAAACGCCCACAAACTAAAAACTAAGCACGGCAAAAATTGTGAGCTTGCAGCACAGAGAAAAGATAAAATAAAAAAAGAAAAAAAATATATTTATATTAGATAAAATTATCAAAATGTTATAATTGTACTTTATTTCATACAAAACTTGTATGTACTCACACTACACACACAATCATAACTTGTGTGAAATAATATAAGTTGTATTTCCTGTTGACTTTCAATTCTAAAATTGGTACAACCCTCGGTGGTAGAGTACTACTTGCACTTAACAGGTTTTATGGTATAATAATATTATCAAATTACTTACATAAATAGGAATTTCAAATTTGTATACACAATACTATACAAATAGACTGATCGTAGCAAATGTAGCTACGAGCTACATAGCTACGAATAGCTTACGAGCAGGACTACGTGGACTGGAGGTGATCCGATTATGATGCGGAGATATTGTAGATTAAACATAATGGCAGTAGGCTACGATCACACTTGAAATTACTCATTATTACATTATAAACTATATATATATATATATATATATATATATATATATATATATATATATATATATATATATATATATATATATATATATATATATATATATATATATATATATATATATATGTATACAAAGCGAACTCAACGAGACTTGAGCCGTGATTCTAAGCGCTCTAGCCACTTAGTCATGCGCAAACACATGACTGCTCACTCAGCTGCCCGCTATACCCCACACATGGCAGGGTAGGCAGAGGGAAGTTGGTGTTAAGACGCTCCGTTCCACTTCTGTTCCCCATTTTCTGCCAAATTTGAGGCATTGCGTGTTGAGTGACGGGACTCGACGCCGCGTTTTGCCTTACCAGAGCGAAAAAATGAAAACATTAAATATTTAAAATTGAAAATATTAAATATTTAATTTCCTCGAGTGGGGATTGAACCCACAACTTGTCGGTTATAGTCACACGCCTGTGCCGCTGCGCCACGACAGGCCACAGGATTGAGTATACAATATTTTTAATATTTGAGTATACAATATTTTTAATATTTGAGTATACAATATTTTTAATTGATTTGTTAAATCGAAACAAATATTATGTTATTTTAAGGGAGACTTTCAAAAAAACATATAACCAGGCCATTGAAAATGATTTTTATGATGTTTATTAATATTCTTAGATTTATTTCTCTCTCTGTCTCTCATATATACATGATAATGATTTTAAACTAATATTAAACAAAAGTTGTTACAGAAACAACTCTTAAATTTTAATATATCACCCAAATCGATGTGATATATTTGAAACTAAATTACAATCTACATGAAATATTGGTAATTGGTAATCTACATGAAATATTCAAAGAATCATGCCTACTAAATTAATGAACTCGTATGCTTGATTTCATCAAATATGACTTACGATGTGAACATTTGACGTCGGCCCTACAGGAATACATAGATTACATATTAGGTAAATTTTCTTCTCTGTAGTTATTTTATAAATCTGAAAAGTTTGTTTGGTTAAACTCATATAATATAAAATTTCTCTTTTATTTTATTTGACATCGCAGTTGAAGCCGCAGGTAACCACTTATAAAATATGTAAAATGTATAAAGAGAAAAGTATATTCTTAAATAAAAATCCAAAAAATATACAATAATATCTTTGACCAAAATATAAAACTTTTATGTCAACTCTAAGTGCGAATTTATTTCTCGACTCGAGTGAAAATATCGAAGAAAATTAAACAAAGTAATATAATAGTGGAAACTTGGCCGAATTTCGTCTAAAAGTAAATATTCTTCACAAATAAGAAACAAATACAATTACGCAGCCGAAAAGTGAATTGTTATAAATGAATATAGCTAGTGCTAGTCTCAAGCGCTGTTGATTTTCTTAAGCCTTATAA
Organism: Eueides isabella; assembly: GCA_019049475.1. Lineage (NCBI taxonomy): Eukaryota > Metazoa > Arthropoda > Insecta > Lepidoptera > Nymphalidae > Eueides > Eueides isabella. Next base: position 1,378,726 of record CM032392.1, read on the forward strand.
CTTTAATAACTGTAGAGAAATAAACCTAATTTATCTCTTAGTACAAGATCTTTATGATATAATCTTAACGCTTTTAATTGTATTTGTGATATTTATTATGGAAGTGAATACATTTCTAACTCAGTTTTACGTTTATATTTCGATTGATTTTTCAGCTTCACGCTGTATCCCGCCCATGGCAGTGTAGGCAGAGGGGAATTTGGGAACCTAGTGTTAAGACACTCCATCCCACTTCCGTTCCCCACTTTCCGCAGTGTGATGTGAGGCATTGCGTGATGAGTGGCGGAACTCAACGCCACGCTTTGCCTTGTTACCAGAGCGAAGAAACGAAAATATTTAATTTCCTCGAACTGGGGATCGAACCCACAATCTATTATTACAGTCACACGTTTGTGCCGCTGCGCCACGAGAAGCTTGATTTGATTGCTCAGGTTTGATTTTTCACGTTGTTTGTTTTTATGATTCCTTGTTAACTGCAAATTAATTTACATTAGACAACAACATTTAGAGTTATCTATGGGTAGGCTAAAAGCCCCGCATAGAGTCACTTCGTTCTTCTCAACCGAGCGAAACATAAAAAAAAATGAACTATTATTATCTCCGCGAAAGAATTCATTTTATGACCATCACCTTATTAGACAGGCCTGTCTCATTAAGTATCGACATTACGAATCTATTTGACACAAAAGTACATAAAGGTTAATAAAGGTCTTAAGACGTTCTTGCTTCCCAGAAAATGTAGTTAGAAGTGCAATTCGGTGTCGGTGGTGAGACTCAGCTCGGGGGCGCCGGAGGAGGATTGTGTTTAGCGACAAACACTGTTTTGTAATAAACCTAAAATGTACTTTAAATGACAAAGATATTTATTGCTTTTATTATGATTGTAAGACTTTAACATTTTATTATTTTTATTTATAACTTACATTTCAGCAAACAAATTTGAAAATAAGAAATACTCTGACCCTAAAAATTAAACCCATATATTTAACAAAATGCTTCTTAGTGGTCGCTACACTCTTGGCAGAGTGGTCGTGGTCGCCACGGAATGGTCGACATCGGTTCCAGTGGCTCGCTTCACAAGCCGCCGCCATTCGTCTCTCACTGCCGCATTCCTCACACATTCGTGGAAAGAGTTGTCAGTAGCCGCCTTGATCTGATCGATCCACCGCATCGGGGACCTGCCGCGCGCTCGTGTCCCTTCCATTTTTCCCTGTATCACCAGACGCTCGATGGATTCGTCTCCTCTGCGAGATACGTGCCCAAAGAAGGTAAGTATACGGGCTTGGACAATGGAAGATAAACGCTGCTTAACTTTCAGTTCTTGGAGTATGGACACATTCGTTCTATGCTCAGTCCACGACACTCCGTGCATTCTCCTCCAGCACCACATCTCGAGAGCGTCTATCCTCAAAACAAAATGCTGTAAGCCCTTAATTTGTTTATCTTATTTCCTTTTTTTTTTCCCGCACGAGGCAGGGTAGGCAGAGGGACCTTGTTAACCTAGAGATAAGACTCTCTATTCCACTTTCGTTGCTCACTTTCCGCCAAATTTGAGAAAAAGCATCTCGATTTAAAATATTTAATTCGACAAAATAGTGTAATTCCGGCGGGTGAAGCCACAGGCGGGTCGCTAGTATATAATATTTTTCTTAGTCGTTGTTCGTTTGATTACAGGACAAAGTGTGGTGTTGGGTGTCACCACATAACACGAAATACCTTCAGAATCTCAAAAAATGAGGAACGGAAGTATCTAATGGTAATGGACCGTCTTCTGGTTCCCAAGTTCCCTCAACCTACAGTTAATTCAGTATGAAGCGTCATACTAAAAAAAAACTATGTATTATATTTTATAAGTATAAAATACATCGTAAAAACTAAGCTAGTAAAAATTTTGATAATTTGCATTATTATTTGAAGTATATATTTTAAGTTTTGTATAGCTTATAGCGTAAGCTATATCTACGTATTTTAAGATAATAATACTCGTAAAAAAGATAAATTGGAAAGTGTATATTATTTTAAAAGGTTTCATAAAAACTCTCGTACTAATTACTCTGAAGACAAAAATGAAATATGCATCATTCAGTTCTGAAAATGGTTTACAATTATTAAATGTGAAAGCATAAATCCATTATGTTATTAAAAATAATATTAATTATTATGATCTTTAATATAATTATTTCTTTTCCTGTTATTCCATATGACACCTCTTGGGTTTCTGCAGCCCGGGTTCATATACCAAAACGTTAAAATCTAAAAGGTACAAAGTCATATTTAATTCTAAATATTTAAAGGTATATTCATTTAACCTAATCCACAGTAAAACTATAATGATGTCTAACTTATTTATTTTTGAGAAGCATACACTTTTAATTATCTAACAAAACTTTTTATCGAAAATCTAATAATATATAATTTTTAACGAAAAAATAGATATCATATTTTTAGACAAATCATTGTCCGAATACAATTTAGATAAGATAAAATTTTACTTGAAATGGTGGATTCAAGTAAAATTTTATCTTAAGTCGTATTCAATATCATTAAACAATTTCACGCTTTTTAACGCAGATAGTGGGAATTCTACAAAGCTGTGACAGAACTCAACACCGACTTTGCCCATCAGACCGAAAAAATAAAATAAATTAAATATGATAAATCCTGTGACTGATAATTGAATCCATAATTAACGCCTTTTCAGTCAGATACTGTATCATTACGACAAGAAATAATGTATAAAATTGGATTGTTATTATAACTGTATGCTGTATCCCGCACATGGCGGAGTAAGCACAGGAAACTTAGGAACCTGTTGTTAAGACATTACTCCATTTCCGTTGAGGCACTTCCGTTTCCCACTTTAACTTTTTTTTATCAGAGCGAAGAATGAACATATTTATTATTCCATTTTCTCGAGTGGAAAAAGTTTGATTCTTAAATAAAAAATGTCCATAAATTAATTCCGTAAACAATTTATAAAATAATTATCAAGCTGAAGTAGTACGACAAAACTGTAAAAGCAAAAATAAACTGTAGTTAGTTACTCGTATCGTATCGTGCCTTGACAGCGCTATTACGGGTACAGACGAGATTAATTTTCCAAAGCAAAATTAAAACTGAATTGCTCCCTAATTGCCTCTCTGTTGTTGTTGCGAGAATTAAGTAGTTTTTATACTTAAAAAGTCATTTTTGTATATCTTTGTTTGCTTAGTAATTAATATGCAGTTTTTGATTTTTAATATTTGATAAAAAATGGAAAGAATAATGGACTTTGCATTTATCTTTCCGATTAGCTTCACAATGTATCCTGTTGATGCACATGGCACGACAGACAGAGGAAACTTGGTATCCTAATGTTACGCTATTAAAACACTTTCGTTCCGCACGTTTTCACGGCATTCAGGAGGTGTTGCGTAGTAAGTGGCGGGTACTCAACAACGCGCTTTAGCTTGATACCAGAACGAAGCAATAAAATAATTTAATATTTTAGTGTCTGCAGTGGAAATCGAATTCAGAACAGTCACTTTCAAAGTCGCACACTTGCCCCTCACTCTCGTCTCAGTCTCTTAGTAACGAGATAAACCGCGGTGTTTCATTGCCCCACTTAACATCAGTTCGGAGGATCGAAAATGTCAATAACTTCGTTCCCCATTTTTACTTTTTTTGCTTCAGAAAAAGCTGCAGTTCCCCGCCAGTGTTGTCATAAGCAAACAACCTAATTTCAATAGAGAAGATAGTTGGAAACTATATACCACCTGGCATCCATTCTTAAAATATAATCCGTGATTTGCCGTAGCAAAGTGTTTGAAACTTCTGTATTCCAAAATGAAAAGTGTTTCATTAAAAATGTGTAACAATCGCGAAGAACAAAGATATTATATTAGACTGATTACATATTTATAACAGAAGATGTCCAAACACAAAATGCCAATTACGTAGATTAATTACTTACGATCATCTTAATTCAAGCGAATTACAAGCAAAATAATGTTAATGTAGCCTAAAAAAAATTGCGAAGTATCGTATCATAATTTTAACTTAAATTAAAGTATAATTCCACACAGTATTTGATTATTGAGGCCATATACTTGAATACACGGAGATTGTAGTATAGATTTTTAGTAAGGCAAATGTTTTATTATCCTCGCTAAAGTGAAAAGGAGAGTTCGTCGTAGAGTCTCGCCAGTAAATATGCACACAAAACAGATTGTGATCCTTCTAGGTTATATGTAACCTTCTAGGTTATATGTAAGATACGACGTAAACCAAAAAAATAATCAGTTTAACATTCACAGTAAAAATTTAAGCATACAATTTCGTACATACATTTGTACCAACATACATACTGCATATGCTCATATATCCTTTGACGTCAGCCATACGAAATTCCTTTAATAACTTTGCAACAAAATTTACGTGTCGCAAAAGGACATTCAGTGGAATATTTTGAGCTACATATATAATGTGGAGTGAAAAGCTTAGAGATTTTAAATGTAAATTTTTAAACGCAGTAGTATTGTGGAAGCTTTGGGTCGAGCTTTGTCTCGGGATTTCTCTAGCGTTAAATTATTATTCACAAAACGAAATCATAATAATATGTGAAAGTTGGTTTTCTTTTTCAGAGATTAAATTTAAGCCTCTGTATTGAAAATCTTATATAAAAATGCCTTTTTTTTGCTTGGCTTCATGGTATATCACGCATATGGCAGTCACGCATATTGGTTTTGGAACCCAATGACTAGATACTGACAATTCAACGTCGCGCTTTACCTTGCTACCAGAGCGAAGAAATGATAATATTAAATACCACGACCGGCCTCACACATGTACACATATGATATAATTAAGATATTTAATAAAGAATAAAAGTTTTTGTTTGGTTTCACTGATCTCTTGCATATAACTTGGTGGGCAGAAATAACCTAGTACAATTTACTTTGCTAACTGTTTTTTGCTTTTCCAAAATGAATGTCACACTCACAATCATCGCACGAGAGAGATGTTATCAAAGTGAGGAAATAAATAACTTCTTGCAATAGTGAAATGAAGTCAAACTGCCGGTTACACTGTCAGACCCCTATCATTACGGACTCAATTATTATTACTATAGAAATTATAACAGGCCTGTAACTAACAAGATTAATAGAAATAGAAAAAATAATAAGAATAGTATGTTCTTACTTTTTATTGTAGCTTTAGATAGTATCTTAGCGTACATTATGACATACTCGTAGACGTGGCCCTCAGATATACCAGTGTTTATATTCCACTTCGGTGTTTCCAAATTTTCTTTTCATCCTCAAGTCATATAAAATCATAATGAGACAGAGTAAACCCTTATTCCGTATTTAAATTTGTTCCATTGTATTGTAGTCGCTGCCTCAGAAGTCCACTTGGATCGCAACTTATTTGTTGCTCTAAAACGTTGCCAAATAAAACGTAAGCCCTGGCTTTTGTAACTGCCCCTTTGAATTTGTTTATTTATTTCAAATGAATTGTAGAAGAGAATTTTATGTGAAAATGTTAGCTTACGGTCAATATTATTGTATGTTTTGTATGAATGTATTATAATATACTAACGACCTGCACATGGCTTCGCCTGTCCATCTTTCAGGTTTCATTATCGTTATCATAATAAGGGTTTTTTATAGATTTGCATATAAAATATATTGTTTGTAGATATTAATAATGTAACGTGTAGCCGTGTCAATATCATCTAAAATAGGTTCAGTAGTTTTTGTAGTTAATGTCCATATATTCAATCTCAATCATAGGGTGACGATACTAGGTGTTAATCACTGGGGCCTCACCGTCGATAACTGAAATAATATTCAAAATAATTGGAACTTATTTATAAGATCATTTACTGCCGTGATGCAGCGGCACATGCGTGTCACTGTAAACGATAGGTTGTGGGTTCGATCCCCACCCAAGGAAATGAAATATTTAATATTTTCAAAATGAAATATTTGATGTTTTCATTTGTTTGCTCTGGCAAAAAGGCAAAGCGCGATGTTGAGTTCCGCCACTCAACACGCACTACCTCAAATTCGGCGGAAAGTGGAGAACGAAAGTGGAACGAAGTGTCTTAACACTAGGTTCCAAAGTTAGTCTGGCTACCCTGCCATGTGCGGGATACTGTGTGAAGTGAGTAATGTATATGTGTACTATATATACTTTTGTATTTATATTTAATAACGATTTGTTTAAATTACCATAAAATTAGTAAATTATTATGATAAAAGAAGATAAAATGTATTTGCGAGTTGAGAGAAAGGAGTAGATAAGACCGATTTATGAAAGCATTTTCAAACTTCTAAAGATAAGAAAAAGAAAAGATATAAGAAAAAATACTAATGTGTAAAATAAAATATGATAATCTAATAATAAACACCAAAATATAGTTGAAAAGTGAACACAGAATACGTTTAAGACGACCCGAGCTACAGAAGCCCGAGGAAATCCCGATAAAGTCTATCCTCGAGTGCCTTCACTCCGATAACGACACTTGAATTATTTGTTACACACAATTCTTTTTATCCTTATTTATATTTGAATGTGTAGCGGCACTTGTAGTTTTTGAAATATTTATAGTAATACTATTATAATCATATATGACACAGTAAAATGCCTCAAATTTGGCGGAAAATAGCGAATGGAATTATTTAATGGGAATGGAGTGTCTTAACACTATGTTCCCAAGTTCCCAGGTTCCCTCTGCCTACCCAGCCTTGTATGATATACTGAAATACACGATAACAGAGTATGAGTGTGATTATTATTTTACTCGTGTAACTTACAGTTTACATACATTGAACACAATGTAATCTACTTTAACGAACTCGTATATTCGTACTATCTACAGTCATAATTGCTCTTAAGCATTTCAAATAATATTTTAAACATTAATAAAAATATGAAAAGCTTCAATTAACTCTCACATAGCGGGGAAATCTGAATGTACCTTGTTTCAGTACATTTTCCACTTTACTTCCTTTTTCGGAACTTCGTGTATTTAAAAGGCCGAACTCAATATTATCTTTAGTAATATTAATAACATCTGTAAGAATCGAACCCACTACCTTCAATGTGTACAATTTGACTGAATCACGACGACATCGTGTTTTTTAAGTTTTTAGAAGCAATAATATAAACAAGCTTTACTACATTAGTAGTAAATTTATGAGTAACAATAAACATAAACTTAATCTTCTTGTGGTTTTCTTTACAGTAGCTAACTTGCTTTTATTATAGAAAAGTCTGCAATTTATTCTTTACAATTATATACTTTTTTACTTTTTCTTTGTAGTGTATATAACTGACGAACATTGTTAATGATGTATAGATTCTAAATTTAATAAAACTTTAAAAGTGGGAGTACAACGGAGTTTCTTAACACTAGGTTCCCAAGTTATCTTCACTGCCGTTTGCGGGATAGAGCGTGAAGTTGAAGAAACAAAACAGAAGCAAATATTAAATAAACTTTTCGTTACTTATTTGGAAAACGTATAAACAATTGATCGTAGCGGGATTTGAACCCGCATAATCATATACCAGAAGTGTTTGGTACATAAATGGTAGGTAGTCAGCAGTAACAAAGCTAAGTAACTAAAGGAATGTAATGAAGGACGTGGACTCTGCGTCGGAATTCAATTTACGTCCACTTGACTTTAATTAAAGTGAATTTTATATAATTGACTACCGGGCGTTACGTGGAATGTTGTTACTTTGAGATTGATAAACTACTGTAATTCAATACTTGTCTCTGATGAATTATGTTCTAGAAATATATTAAAAGACGGCTGTCCAAGACGATCGTGACTTAAATTACCATTTAAAAGATACTTTTAATATTTAAATGACTTTCATGTTTCCGTTTAAATAAATACACCGCAGCGTTCAGCTAGGGCGATACGTCAATGCGCGATATCTCATAAATAGACTGAACAAGTATCGGAACTCTATAATAATCTTATCCATTGGCTCATATATCGTATTAACATTACATTATCGTATTATATTAACCTTAATATAATATATTGTGGTATTGTGAATTTACTGAATACTGACTGATACTTTAAAATGTCAATAATTTTAGTTCTATAATTTTAATGTAATATGTACTTTGGTGTTAAGTTAGTATTGCTTGAGGCATCGGGCAGGGCGAGGGAATGGGTTGCCTAAACACTAGGTTTCTTTTGCCTATCTTACTATATGCAGGTCACAGCGTTTAGCTCTGTGCACCAGGTCTTGATTCTGTGTAACGTTACTTCTGTCTCCACTTTTGAGAAAGATTACGTCACGTCTTGCTTTTTGGAGAAATGTCCAAACACGCTCATTCCAACGAAGAAAATATAATTACATATAAAATATATTTATTCTTTTAATAAAATTGAACTAAAAAATTTTACTTACGAAATATTTGTTACAGTGATATCACAAGCTTTTGTTTATAGGATTTAAATATAGAAATTTTCTCTGTAATATAACTAAGTAGTTTACATTTTCTTTCACATATTACTTTATTCTATAGCTCATCGTATTTGGACACAGAGTCCAATATCAGCACTCTGTAAATTTAATATAAAACTAATAGGTTGACTACTGTCATAGTCTAGTGTTATTGGAAACGATCTCGCCCATTGCCTTGTGCTAATAATACAGATGTGATATTTTTTAACAATGAAAAAACCGATTTTTTATTCAACACATATACTTAACTTTTAACCAAGAGGTTTGTTTACATCATATTTTTTAGAAGGGAAGTTACAAGTTTATACTCAGAAGGTTGTCACATATTAAAAAAAATACCAAAGGGAAGGAAAGGAAATTGTGAATTTCGAATGTTCATTCACTTATTGTTGCTAAAGCATACTTTTTAATGGAATCATCTAATTTTATTTTTTTAATTATTAATTATTATTTTTTAAGTAATATTATAATAATAATTAATAATTTGTGTGGTAAATAGTAATAAATAAGAAAATAAATAAATTTAATATCACATCGCACATGGCAGGGTAGGCAGAGGGAACTTGGGAACCTAGTGTTAAGACACTGCATTCCACTTCTGTTCCCCAGTTTCCGCCGAATTAAATAAAGGCGTTGTTAAATGGCGGAACTCAATGCCGCGTTTTGCCTTGTATCAGAGCGATGAAATTAAAACATTAAATATATAAAAAATCCCACTCGAAGATGTGAAATATATAATATTTTCAAATAAAATATCTATTATTTTAATTACTTCGAGTTGGTAACAAGGCCAAGCACAGTATTGAGTTTTGCCACTCGACACGCATTCCTTAAAAATCGGTATAAAGTTGGCGGAAGTTGAACGGAGTGTCTTAATACTAGATTCCCAAGTTCCCCTGCCTACACTGCCATGTGTAGCATACAGCGTGAAGCTGAGAAATGGAAAATGATATTATGAGATATTTTATATCGCGGAGCAAAACTTAACTAATAAAAATATTTAAAAAAATATTTATATCATTATTGCATATTTGAGAGACAATGCACACACGAAATTAGTGTTACACATAGGTAGGGAAAAGAATTTAGAGAAGTAATAAAAGAAGATGTTTTGAAATCCCCACGGGAACTAGAAAAAATAATATTTTCCATTTTCAAATCAAAATCGTTCACGTTCACGCAAATAAAGTCACGGATTACATCTAGTATTATTATAATAAATAAATCAGCTTATTACTAATACCTAATAAAGAAAATTAACCGCGTGAAATGTTTAAATAGAAATTGAATAAAGCAATAGTAATAGACAGTAATAAACGTGAATTTCAATTACAGAAATTTCACATTAGCCGACATTGTTTGAACACGCTATACGCGTCGTAGCGTTGTGCTACGCCGTAGCCGCGCTACGTTATTAGCTAACTATTAAATTGGGGCAAATTATAACGTTTAATGTGCTTAATTTTGTATTTGTTTATTTTATACAATAAATTATAACGTTAAATGTGCTTAATTTTGTATTTGTTTATTTTATACAATATTTAGTATTTCATATATTGAACGTTAGTAAATATATAATTATAGTTATTAAGTTAGAACTGTAAAGGACGAAAGTTTGTTTGCGTAAGAAAGGTATGTAAGTAATGAATGGCCATAGTTAAATCAAACTAACTGTGGTATATTTACGACAATTAATGAAAATAACATATAAATAAATGTCAATGTTAATAATTAATTGATTAAAAATAGTCACGTTAAGTTTCTTGCGCCGTTTCTTCTCAGGTCTGAGACAACAATATCACTATCTATGATGAATGTAAACTACTTGTGATATTTACAGGGGGGATTAAATCCACTATCAAGTTAAGCAATAGGCAATATTATGAGCAATGGAAAAGCTCAAGTTTTAATATTTTACATTTAATTTGACAAGGTAATTGAGTAGTGAACTATGAGGACGCGTGCAGCTACATAATGACTAATCTAATCCTGCCAAGAACAGTTCGTTAAAGGGAAGAAGGCTACTAAAAATATTTATGTGCTTACAAATATCACCTTCGTAGCGTGATAGTTATTGTATCTGTACAGTGTGTGTATCACTTGCCGAATTTCATGTCGATCTATGAACATTGATAAGAAAAATAAATCTCAACTGACACTTATATACGGACTTTTAACTTTGTAAAGCACTAAATATATGACTGTAAATTTCTTTATAAATTTGTTACCTTTTCGCACAACTATTGAACAAAATATACATAAATATTAAATATACATACTTATATTTAATATACATAAATATTTTAAAGATGAAGAATTTGTAATGAAGGGGGTTTGAAGTTATATAACCTCCAAATTAATAAATTTGTAACTGATTACTGTCTATGCATGGAAGATATTTATATATAGGGATCACATAATGATGTCTTTTGCATATTAAATAAAACACATACTCAATCAATCACATTTTAAATTAAACGATTTAACGGATTAACGGATTAATCGGCTATATTCATTAGTAGATATTTTTGGAAACCCGACGCTTCGAACACTTTAAAGTAGTCCGTGGTCACGGGTATACAGAAGTGGCATTGGTTGATCATTTGACATAATTATCAAATGAAATTACCACCAACAATTTCTTAATTACCTCGCATACTGCCAGCGATTCTCACATGAGTTTACTGTATCTGGTCCTCTTCTTTAATTTATTAAAGAGTGGATTATTATTATTATTCGATTACAAGAACAAAATTCTTGTCTTTCTTACGTTATAAGGAAGTATAAACTTACTGCAATGTTCATAGCATTTGTCAGGATAGTTTATATAGTTTTTATGACATACATTACATACATCACGTCTAGGGGACGACGGCGACGTCACGTGCGCGCGTGTAAATCAACGGTGACTGTCGGAAGAGCTACGTTAGGACTATTTATTGTTTAACTTTATTGTAATATTTTCTAACATTATTAAGATAATTTTGTGGCTGTCTATTCAACTTAGAAATTATTATTCCTCTACCGTATTAAAAGTTACAAAAAAATAATTTATACTGTGAAATAATATATATTTTTTTTACAGAAAGGGAATTTGGGAGCCTAGTACTAAAACACTCCATCGTTAAGGTATTTTTGTTGCCCTGTTTCCGCTGAATTATTAAGATATATTTGACATAGTTGCAGAACTCAGTGACAGTCTTTGCGAGTGTTTGCCTCGTTACCAGAGCGAGGAAATATTAAATATTCCATTTCTTCGAAAGGGAATTGAACCTGCAACCTGACACGGTTACGGTCATATGATTGCACCCCTACGCCATTACAAATTTCAATTCACAATGCTGTATTACATAATTGCTTTATTTCATACGATATTGGATCAGATTAAAAGCGATATTTTAAAGTAAATCCGTTTTTCTGGAAAGTGTAAATCGCTAGCGAGTGAGTGCAATGCATCACGCGGCGCTACCGATCCTCGATAACGCTCAAAGCAGATAAACCCTATCCATATATCCTTAAACCAAGTGATAGAGCACATATACGAGTACGTAGCTTATTGCTGTTTTGTATTTGAATACTTTTAGTCATCTTATATATATATATATATATATATATATATATATATATATATATATATATATATATATATATATATATATATATATATATATATATATATATATATATATATATATATATATATATATATATATATATATATATATATATACATATTATAGTTGTTAGCATCCTATATATAGTTGTCACAAATTTATGAGCGTAAATACAAAATCTGTACATAAATTGGGGGCGTAAAGTAGTTTTTCAGTGAAAGTAAAACGAGCGTATGTAAATATTATAAATTTGTGGAGCATAACAGAGAATTACTTATTACAATATATATTGTAATAGAGAATTTCATTTTCAATTCAATGAAAGGATTTGATTTGTAATATACAACACATTATTAAAAAAAATATTTAGATAGCATTTGCTAAAGTCCATATCGTAAGTTCCAAGATATTCAACTACAACACGATATAAATGTTGAAAAAACGGGCGAACTTACCGTTCCTGCACTGCGTAAACGAACGAAGTCCTCGAGAGCATATGTCCTAAGAACAACAACAACTTTATTTACTTTTTACGAATTACAAAAATAATGAAAGGATAATTTAAACAACACAATATTATTCCTTGTCTAATTAAATTAGTTGTATAATAATTATATAGATTAAAAATGCTATATTATAAAAAAATAATGATATTTTAGAAAATACCACAGGTGTAAAATATAATAGAGAAATGAGCGTCACGTCGAGCGTGGTGCGTACAACTCGCCGGCCTCATCGAGACGACTTACTGGAACTCCGTAGCGGGCATATTCATTTATTACATTAATTGATATAAAGTTATTTTACCTGAAAACCTACTGGTTTATTTGTATTGAAAAAAATTGCGTGAGAGATAATCCATTCATTGAATCGTGCGGCCGAAGCCGCTTGCAAATCGAATGTATTATAAAAAGTAACATCAGTATTCTCCTAAACAGTAGCTACAATTCTTAAAAAGAGTATAAGTTGTAAAGAGGCACGCTGTATATCCCGCAGGCAAACAATAAAATACAATCGGCGCTTTATTCCACGACGCGTCGCCTCCTTGCCACGCTTTTAATGTGAAAATGTTTTTTTCAATTGTCACATGTAACGTACATTACACTCAGTAGATAATTACGTAATAAGTTTTTCTGTATTTTATGCTCCGTAATCTACAAATATACACTTTCTTCTAATATAATACATGTAAAAGATTCTGACAATGGATGTTTATTCCACTGCGAACAAAAACTATTCAACGGATTTAGACGAAAGTTTACGGCAATATAGCCTTTGTATTACATATGCAAAAATGTTGTATAGAAAAAAAAAATCAAAACATTTTTTTACTTTAAAAATTCAAATCTCTAAACTTTTGATATGCAATGAAAAGTAAAAGCGATATTACTAAAGAAAATTCATAACAAGATATTTATTTAAGATTTTTCTCTTTGAAAGCTTGAAAAGGAATAATAAATAGAAAATTCTTCTTTAAATAACCGGGAGTTCTTTTTTAAAACTAAAGCGATAAGTGGCAATAACTATTGATTTTACAACAATGTTTATTAAAATTGAAAAAATAGTAGAACAAATATGAATGTAAATACAATTCTTTAAGCTTCACGTAGTATCGCTCATACCGCAGGGTAGAGGAAACTTGGGAACACAATATTAAGACACTCTGTTCCCGTTAAGACACTTTGGTTCTCCATTTTTCGTCGAAATTGAGCCATCGCGTAAAGAGTGGCTGTACATAACGTCGTGATTTACCAGAGCGAAGGAATGAAAATAATAAATATTTCAACACGACTACAGTAATACCCATAAAACTTTTTGAATATGCACTTGAAAATAAACAAGATGTTTCTGTAAACAACGAATAGGAGTTTCGTTATGTTTTCGACAAAACAAGTCGCGTTACAAACTTATAATTATTACAAATTACAGACGACTCTGCTCTACCGAGAGCAGGTGTCGAATATAACTGTACGTATACGATGGAATAACTTTTGGATAAATATTAATATTTTACGTACGTGCTTAAGTACGTATACTAAAAATAATTTTAATATGTGTAAAATTAGAACATAGCTGGAATCGAAACCTTGTATTTTGCCATATATCTATCTTAATGCAATGGTCAACAAGCAATACGTTTTTTTATTTTCCCGATATAGTTATACATTTTTATTATTTTCCCGTAATAATGTACGGTGTTGAGTTCCGCCATTTAAAACGATTATATATTGTGTTTCAAATTTGATAAAAGATCTTCATATGAATAATGTGTACATATCATGTTTTATAACGATTCTGTAACTTAATTTCCGAATTCTTATTACCGTACAAATCCTACATAGTCAATCAGCATAAATAATTTGATTTCTTCTTTATCTATTTAAAATACTGGATAAAAATGAGCATTGACAACTTTCTTTGTCAACAAAAAACTATACTATATGTAAGCATTTTTTTCAGGATTAGCAAAGGAAACTTGGGAACCTAGTGGTAAGACCCTCCGTTTTCAATAGTTCCCCATTTTCTGTTAGATTTGGAACAGTGCTTGTTGAGTCGTGGAACACAATGCCGCGCTGTATCTTAATACCAGACCAAAAAAAATTAAAATCAATACAATCAATGTTATATTTATCGTATTACTTATTAGTAGTGTATTTGTATATTTTGTATGTAATGCATGGTGTGACTTTCTTTACCACCAAGTTGTGAATGTTTAAATGTTAGTATATTACATATAACTTACATACATACACTGAATATTCAATCATGGAAATCCCTATTTGGAATAAACTATCACAATTATATCCAGGATTATTTTTATCTTAACGCCATGTCCCGCGTAAAGTGGAAAAAGGGACGGACCGTTTTAATATTTCTTGCTAAATACTAAATATAGTATGTGCCCACGACAGGGAAGTCAATGGGAACCTATGGTTTTCACTATATTTCCCGCCTTCCATCCAAAATTCACCAAGTAAGTACTTCTAATAGTTAATTGGTTTATCAGTTGATTCTAATATTATTTAGAACTCCCAATAATTAATAAGACATAACTCGTTTTTCTCTCGTGGCGTGTAGCGTCTGGGGAAATCAAAACGCGGGCAACTTGATGAAAACTTATTTATATTTACTATTATTTCTTACGAAGCTTCAAACTTTGTTATGGCTATTATTAATCTGTGTAGAAAAATATTTTTTTATATATTTATCTTGATTACGCCTAGTAATACTATACTGAATTACTATTAAGATAAAAGCTGTATTACATAATCAACTGTTTTAATATGGAGCAAGATATTATATGTGTATCTATAAACAGTCATATAGCAATTAAAAATAATAGCAATTAAGAATACTTTTTTGAACCTGCAATATATAGCATTTTAATATGAGGAACAAATAAATAGATAAAAAGATAAAAATAGCTTCAAGGATGAGGAAGGAGTGTTAAGACACTCTTTTGTCTACTTCTATCCAATTTTGAAGGCCATGCGTATCGTATGGCGAGTGACTCAACATTACATTTTCTATCAGAGCCAAGAAATTAACAGTTCATTTCCCCAAGTATAAAATCGAACCGACAACCGTCACATTTATAGCCAGACGCAATGCTACTGTATCCTCATCCGTCCAGTTATCCATTACCCAAAGCAAAGCCCAGAAATGACACGCTAAAGCGTCTCATCTACATTATAATAGCTTATTTCAGTGCAACGAAAATTGCTTATCACCCACATTGTCATAAAACGTTATCTCATATAATAATTTCAGTCGTCTCGTACACTTTAATTTAGAATAAACTGCTAAGTTAAGCATTTGTAAATTGCTGTATATTTCATGCATGATGTTGCGCTGACTCGACTGTCGACTGTCGACTGTCTAACCAGTGCTACTGTAGTTGTGGGTATACGGTACGAATGTATAAGTTAATGAAGGTTTTTAATATGAAAGGTACGTTCTTAGGAAATTTGATTATTTCATTTCATTATAGAAGGGAAAATATTACTACTCAATGAATGAGAGATCATCAAAACAGATTTTGCAAATGTATTCAATGTGCTTGTACTCTTCTTTTATGTACGAAAATTACTCGAGTATCTCGTATGTGAAGAAGTCTAAGAGCTCGACTAAGTTATAAACAAAATGAAAATGTCACCTTAACGAAAATTGTTTAGTGTGATGAGCTTCTTTTATTAAAGTATTAGAAACAGAAGTCGGATTTAAGGCAATAAGAACGTTGATTAGCCAATCAATTAACAACCTTATTTTTTGCAAAAGAAAATATGTCTCACCCAAAAAACTCTTTACAATACCAGCCAGGTCTCGATGAGCTGTTTGGTTCTCTAAAAAGTAATGAAATACTAGGTAAAGCCAAGCGAAGTCCAAGGTTGCTTAGAGCGATGTTTTATTAATTTAATTAAATTATACTGACTTAGCCGTTGATTTCTTTAACTGATATATCAATGTGTAATTCTGCTCAAAGAATGTGTAACGGTCGCTTTTTTAGAGGATCTTTTGGGAGATATTTATAACAGCAAGTATTACAAAATAATAAAATTAGCTGTCCTTAATTTATCAGCAATGTGAGAAACAGAACTTATTTTTTATTCAAAGTTAGATAAATATTGAGGGTAAAACAAATTTGTCTCCCGAGACGCTCCGCCGCTGAGACGGGTTTGTGCCAGCCTTAGAGATGTCCTCAGATAGTGTTCAAACGAATATCGTACCTTTATATTGCTAGCAAAGTTCAATCTACATACTAGTGATGTAATTGAATGAACTATAACCTATGTCTAAGACAATCAGTCGTTCTGACGTGGGGTTGAATAAAAAATATGTACATTGTATTAAAGTTTATATACAAAGTAAAATAATTGTGTGTTTATTCTATTAAATTATTATATCAAAATTATAATAATATAATTAAAAGTTTAAATTTATTGTAATTGAGTTTAATCCTGCCTACCGCGCTCGATGTGGTTTAAAACTTAGTCAGTTATCAATGTGGTCGATGGTCAATGTTTGCAATAATCAAAGTACAACATTAAATTGTATATTGCTAACAGCAGTAATTATCTATATTCGTATAAGGGCGAGTACCTCCTCCTTCACTACGATACACAACAGATAAACAAATTTAACATATTATCCATGCGCTGTATGATGTGCAATTCATCTGGTTTTTTTGCCTCTTATTGTTATCGAGATATCAATTGCCGCGCGCGCTGCGGTAAAGGCCATACTTTCAGGCGTATATTTTTAGTTACTTTACTACAAGTATAAGGACACCTCCTACAGATTCAAGTGTGTTTTAAACTATCAGCATAAAGGAAGAAAGGGTTTCGTTCGTGCAAGTGAAATTTTTTGTGCTGAAACAGTAATGTATATTGTGGATTTTGATTTTAGTCTTTTTCTTACTTTGCATTCATTATAATTTAAAATACAGTATTCATTACGTTTTCGTAAAAATAGATAGTTAATACTTATTATTTAAATACTACTAAATGTTTAATTTACTTTTGTAATGAAATTGATGCTATTTCACTAGATTCTCAAGGGCATGAAAATTTACAATTCCATTTTTAAAAAGTATTATAAACCATAATCTAAACGAAAAGTTCACAACATTAGCAGAAGGCACTGAAAAATAAAAAGATACAATTTTTTCAATAATTTTAATAATACATCGTTTATTTATAAAGCGCGGCGGTGAGTTCCGCCACTCAACACGCACTGCCTCAAATTCGGCGGAAAGCGGGGAATGGGGGTAATTAAATACAAAAAGAAAAAAAAAAGTAACTTTATAGTATATGCACTGCGATGACAGCTAAAGTTATTTAAAACCATGTATAACGGGATTGGTCCTGTAAAATGGTTTTAAAAAAATCTGCGCTAGGGTATGTCAATCTTCTAAGATAACCCACATTGACCACTTATTTATAATTCGATTGTATGAAACATTTTACGTTTAATTAAAAATGTAATTATAAAAAATTAAGGCATATTTACGTGCGTACGATGCGTGTTCCAATAATAGTTATTTGTTATCTATACGAACTTACAACCTGTCACGTTTATGGTCGCGACGCTAGCACTCGTGCTCCCGCATTACAACAGAACCTTTTCAACTTAGTAAAATATTTGAGTAAATAACAAAAATGTATTTTTTAAATTCAGTATAAAATACATCAATATACTTGAAGGAATTAAATGAATTCATTAAATTTATTTAAATATTTAGTATTTATTTTTATTTATATTGATGTATTTTTTAAATTGACATTGATTTAAATTTGTTTATATTACTAATAGAACCAGTTTAATCCGAGTAGAGATCACCCACTGAGGCTTTACTACCAACTTTAGGATATTATGTTAAATAAAAAAAAAAGAAAAACTTATGTTTGTAGGCATATGTACAGATTTTGTATGATATAAAGTAAAAATATGTTTCATAATAATATAAAACGCTACAAATCTTATAAAAAAAATCATCCAATACCCAGAAACTTAAAAAAGCAACCGCCGCCACCGCTCCAAGGACATTTAAATATAAAATTTCTTAAAAATCAATTATTGTTATAGATCATCTACTCTAATAATAAACTTATAACGTAACTAAAACCCTTATAGCTTCCACAACCGTCGCTGAATCATTATTTAAGGAGAGCGTTCACAAATGTAATGTAGATTTCAAATTTAATTCAGTCAACTCAAAAGATATTTTCAAGACATTTACGACCGACTAGATACAACAACTAAACATCAGATCTGTGGGTATTTTTGTCAAGTCGATAAGTCATATAATGAGCTCTGTCGCCTCACCTCGCTTATATATTTAATAATTGTATAAAGTATGGTGTGCAAACGCAAACTCATGCATGATAAACAGTATGGTTTTACTAAGGATCGTTCTACGACTGATGTTGGATAGCTCACTTCGAAAGTGTTTATGAGGCGTGGAAAGGATTAAATTATATTTTTAAGTATATATTTTTTTCTAGTTTCACACTGTATTCCGCACATGGCAGAGTAGACAGTGAAAACCAAATATTCGTCCATTTTCATTATACTGTAAATAGAAAGAATTGAAAATATATAATTATAGCCTATAATTATATATCTTTTCTCTCTTTTTCTCTCTCTCATCGCTTCATGTTGTATCTAGCACACCGCAGGGTAGGCAGAGGCAACTTGGGAACCTAGTGTTAAAATACTCCGTTCAACTTCCGTTCCCATTTTCCACTGATACTCAACGCCGCGCTTTTCCTTGTAGCCAGAGCGAAGATATAAAAAAACTGAATATTTAATTTCAAAATATTAAATGTTTCCTTTCCTAGAGTGGGGATCGAACTTACAATCTGTCGGTTCCGCCACTGCGCCACGACGGGCCTCTAATAGTACTAGTAGGTTAAAAGTACTGAATACTTTTAGTAGCTAAACCAAGCTTGAATTACACAATTTTAGTTACTAATCTCAATTAATTTCTTGTTCTAAAAAGTGCTAATCTTGATTTTTAAGACGATTTTTTTTTATTGTCTAACCATTTGAAATGAAATAAAGACTAAATATTGAGTAAAGGTTGCTATAAAATAACAGTGAAAACAAAGACAAACAGACAACAATTTTAAATATTATTTTATGCAGTATTACCTTAGTACATTGCCCACAATATATTTATAAATACATAAATTCCATGTACAGACAATAATAATAAGTAATCAGTGACAAATTTATTATAAGCTGTCGTTGACCTCTAACTACAGAAATAGATACACAAAAATTTTATTTACCCTTAACTTGGTCAAATTATGAAAAGCAACAAAACATTCTAACTCTTCCCTATAACCATAACAACCATCACATCAAATTTATCTCTACAAGTGAAGATAAAACACAATGATTCCACACTTTTTATTATAATTTCGCAAAATTGCCTCATTTGCGTGGCCGATGATAAATGGTTTCCTTTATTTCTTATATCATTCGGTCGTTTCGAGGTTCTTATATAAATCGTAAGGATCTGCGTCGGCAGTTGTCGTGACGGTTCACGTCAAACGCAATGCTGTCATAATATTGCTACATTTGAAGAATATTGACGAAAGCTTTCGGTAATACGTTAAAGCTCTTTCTTATATAAAAAGAGTTGTCGTGAGGACGTAGATACATATTTATTGGAAATAACTATGTACGTTAGTTATTTGGACGTGTTATTTTATTTATATAATTTTTCTGGTTTTTTAGATTATTAATATAAAATAATAGAGGTTTATAACCTTGAGGTTAGTCCCATCACTCTCTATTCTTCACGATACTAAATTAGATGACCATCATCAATTCAAATACTTATGGAATGTGAATAACAAAACCAAAAATATATAAAAACATTTATATTCGTAACCAAACATTTTTTAAATCTATTAAGTATGGAAAACATTATATTTTAATAATTTAAAAAATAACGAGCATTTTAATTACTTGAAACGCTTAGGATCAAACATTTTTTTATATAACACACCATATTACACAATATAACCTCATGACTCTCATGTTGTAGCGTAGAAACACAGGCGAACGACTATAAACGCTACAAGTTGTGGGTTCGATTTCCACTCGAATAGAAGAGTAATATTTAATACTTTTATGTCTTCCTTCTCGCACCGAGGCATAGACCCCTTTAGCAAAACAAAGAAAAAGCAGCATGAAGCGAAAAAATATTTTCTAACAAATCATACGCTTTTAGTAAAGAAGTAAAGTGAGTAAGGTGACAATGCACCTCACGTCTACGCCCAATGTGCTTCGCGCGAACAAACCTAAACGTGCCGAATACTTTCCATCTGGAGAATTGTAATATTATAACATAATTATAGTATTATTTTTTTAGCTTTACAGTGTATCACCGTTATAGCATGATAGGTAAAGAATCCATAGTGTTAAAGCTCTCTGTGACTGTGTAGTGAATGTGTAGTAGCACATTGAAACATTGTGTTGCGGTTGTAATATTTCCTTTCTTTCCGCTCCTCGATATTTACTGCATATGGCAGGGTACTTGAGAACCTAGTGCTAAGATATTATCGTCATAGTAAGGCACTTCCGTTGTAATATTTCCATAAAAAAAAAAAAAAAAAAAAAAAAAAAAAAAATTTAATACGGATAATATTTCTTGTGTGCATTTTTCTATGTTTCTCCTATTTTAAGACGTTGTATTCATAGTATATTAAGACTTTTACTTCCAATTTTACTAATGAAATAAATTGTATTATTCTTAAAAAATCAAAGCAATTTTTTATATGTACAGGTTTATTTTCTTTAAAAAAAAACGTTTTAACTGAGTGTTTAAAAAAATTTTGCTTAAATATACATGTTAAAAACATTGTCTACGCTGTAAAATTACTATTTTACTAAGTTAGTAAAAATATAAACTAAAAAGCAAAATGACAGTCTCATTTCAGCAACAAAATGCAATAAAACTCAACGGTAACGTTGTCATATAATAAAGAGCGGTCTCTACGACCATAACTTATAGAAGTTGTACGAAAGGACCGAACAGAACAAATAACAATAAATGTACCGCATCCAAATGAAAACGACTAGTGGTTTTATTTCTACAGCGCTTTATACTATGGTGTAGTGTGATACAATCTGAAAGCTAAGTTACTAAATTAGTTACTCTTGTATATTTAACTTATTGAAGAAAAACGATATATCTTAATATACCTTTTTATATCTTATATCAACTGAATTCAAAAAACTAAAAAAAATAAAACTGTATATAATACTAAGTCCTGATATATTATCCTCGCGACGGATTATGGGTTCGTTCCCAAGTTCCCCAAGTTCCCTTTAGTTCCCTTTAAGTCCGGAATGCAACGTGAAGCTAAAAAAAATAACAATTAATTAGAAAAGCATATTTATTACTCAGCCCTACTGTGTTTAAATTGAAGGCAGAGAGAAGGCGAACAGCCTTTGACGTTCTTTCACGTTTTAGCGACTGTCGATATTGAACTGCCGTTATATTAACATAAACGCGCTATTCCTGGAAGGAATATTATTACATTCGTATTCTTAGATATTTCTAAACCTCTGATAAAAAGAATTTAGATTTCATTCTAGATATATTTGCAAATATAAGTATGGAATATTACTATTTTCCTACAGCTTCACCTGCGTTATCAAATTAATATAATTTTATTATCATAATAAAAGAATGCAAGGCAAAAAACATCCAGTAAGAACATTGCCATCACATACAATAAAATAATAAAATTTATACAAAATATATGCACAGAGTGTTAGTAATAGATAATATTTTACATTAATATTAGCTTTCAACACAAACGCACACTACAACCAATCACCTCATTAATATAGATGTTTTCCACAATAGAAATTGAGACAATCTGCGCTAAAATAACAAAACTCTCACTGGCGCGTGTGTCAACCAAAACAAACGTAAGCGAAGTCTCTAAACAGAACTGTCATAAAATCATTTTGTTATCCGTTGTGACCCGTCAAGACCAATTATCTAGAAGAAGTAATAGGCTATAATTATATATATTAACATTGTATTTTTATGTCTACTTAGTTTCTTGTTTTTTAAATCTTGAAGTCAAGAAAGAAGGAAAGAAAAGTCAAAACATTGATACGGGACCCTAGACAAGTGAATCCGACTGGCACTTGACCGATTTTTGTAAATCAAAATACATGATGCATGTATGTATTCAATAATAAAGTGATTTTTAAAAATAAATTTTTAAATCTTTAAATTTTATAACAAACGTATGTAGACAAATATTTAAATTAGAACTGAATTCATATTAAAAGGCAATCTTACATTGATCCAACTATAAATTAATCAAAAATATTCGTTGTATAAATCTTTCTTTTACGAGTACTACTCGTAAGTAAGCATGATAACTTTAAACAGCGTGTGGCGAAAAAAAAAGTTTTGTATTGGTTTGATTTAATGATTTTGATGCACAAAAGCGTGGCGTTAAGTACCAAAATATAAGTGATCTGACCGAAAAACGAGCAAAAGCAGACTGTTGTACATTTACGAGAGATGATTACAGATAATAATATTAAAATCAATTTCCAAGCAGCGTAACGGAACACTCTCGCCAATACATTATGCGAGATGAGAGCTGTTCAATAGTCGGTCGTCTCTCACATCCGGCGCCTTATCGAGTTGTCGCGTTATCGTAAAAAATGTAACACATGTTCAAATAATGTGTGTTACGTACCCTCTTTTTTGTATCGACCTACTATATATTGGAATACCACAGTTACACTGGCTTTTGGCATATCTTACGTATGTAAAGAATTGGTAGGATTATGGATATTTCAAAATTTATTATTTTTTAGATAATTTGAAATTTCGTCGTTTTTCTTAACTGCACACTGTATTGTGTACCACGAATACACGTACCTAGACAGAAGTAACGTGAGAACGTGAGACCACAAACAAACACTTCCTTTTTATTACATACAAATAAATTTCAATTGCTATATTATATTTACAGTGTTCTAATAAAATGCATGTTTAAAGACAGTTATTAAAATAACATTTACTGTAATCAGATTAAAAAAAATACTATTCTTTATCTTAAAATGAACGCAACGTGGAGAGAGGCAAGTAGATATCTCCCTATACAGCCTAAAGGGCGTTGTAACTTAATTATACATTAATTATTTGATTTGTTTCTTTCTGAAGCATTTAATTATTTTTGTAAAACAATAAACCTTTCAATTTATTGCTGAAGCTACAGTAAATATTTCGCTTATTAATTTCCCTCGAGAATTATCATCATATACTAAAATTGTAGTTAATATTTAGTACATATTTGATAATTATATCTATACATTATCAGTGTATGAAAGTGACTTACTAAAAAAATAAGCCTGACCTAAAACTGCGCGGCGTAGAACGCTAAAATTTAGCGCGTATAGGCTTCAGTTCTTTATGATCCCATTTTTTTATTTCCATTTATATTCCTCATTAATTCAAAAGATATTATGAGCGGCCATTAGAGTCTTTAGATTAATATTTATTAATGAAATCTAATTCCTACATTCATTTTTTTCGATTTCAACCAATCTATAAAAAAATATAGCAATTTCCCAGAGTTAAATTAGAACTTCCCACTTCGTCCTTCTTTTAAAAGCTTAAAAATGAAATGTTGATTGAAAGCACGTTTCATATAATCTGCTTAAACAAATTAACGCAAACAGTTACTCGAACTCAAAGGGCGAGTGAATTAAAAAGTTGCGGAGTCGAGTCAATGAGACGATCTAGTGTTTTCTCTTCTATTATTTTGTTTTCTTTTGTTTGATGTAAACGGATGTATTAAGCTTTATTTCTGGGAAATTTTGTTTGAAATGTTTCGTCTTTTTTATATAGAATACCAAAAGCGTTTTATAGGTGTGAACTTACTGTGTATAATCTAATTAGAAGAAAATTTAGAAAATTTACAGTTTTAAGAAAATTTAAAGGTTTACTTCTAAACTTTAAATTTTCTCAATTTATATAGCATTGTATATTAATGTATACAACAGCATTGTATATTAATATTCGGTTAAAGCATTATGTAGTATAAAAAAACGACTACACAAATGACTACATTATTTTTTCTAACTACTTGTAGCTTTTAATCTGCTAATACGATTTTCGATGAGACCAAGATTTGTAACCGCGCCTTTTGGAATCCATCCCATCAAGTTACGACGAAGTTCTCATACCTTTGTTACAACTTATTTATGTGGGTTGCACACAACAATTTACATGCGTTTTCCAAATAACTTTCCGCTGAATTTGAGGCATTGCGTGTTGAATGAACTCAACGCCGCGCTTTAAATTATTACCAGAGCGAAGAAATGAAATATTAAATATTTAAATTGAAAATATTAAACACTTCATTTCCTCGAAAGGGGATCGAATCCAGAACCTATCGTTTGCACGCTTGTGCCGCTGCGCCACGATTTACCTCCATGTTGAATAAATATAATATGTATATAAAATAATTAATCAACCAAAGCACATTTCATAACTACGGCACTATAACAACAATGCAATATTTATTTACGTAGAAATATTAAGAGAAAGCCACAAAGTGTGTATTATGTATAGAGGTAATATCCTTCCTTCCGCCGGAACTCGTCACTGGAACAATACGCGTTCTTCCAATGTATATACATATAGTACATATAACTACTATGCTACTATGCTAAAAATGCTATGCGATGTAAAATAAAAAACTACACAAGTGCGAGTCGGACTCGCTCACCGGGAATGCAGTCCAATTTTCAGATAATATACAATACATGTGAAGTCAACAGGAAGGACAATTTCTAAAAGTTGACATACTTAGGTATTCGGTAGTTTGTATTCATTTCGTACGAAATTAACTACAATTATAAATTTGTAACAGTTTTTATCTGAATTATATAATGAATGTTTCTTTATTTAGGTCTATAAACCTAAATAATAAAATATTGACATTTCTTGCTAAATTTCCTAATTATAGGTCTACGTCTAAATACCCTGCATGGTTTCATAACGAGACGTATATACCTAATTGATAAATTCAAATTTGCGTGTATACTAATTTTGTACGAAAGGAACTACGAATATACATTTCTAATGTTTTTCTATGAACTTACATTTTTCAAATAATTTATTTCTATTGTTTGTTCTCATGTGACATATTTCATAAATGTAAATTTTACATGAGGTATATTAGTACGGGATCCCTGGCCTATATTTACCATTTATTACTAACAGGATGATTTTTCGTGAGTAGCTTAATTTGACTAGACGCCCAACTTTTTTCCTTACAACAATTTTGCGTAGGACCAGGATGCCGTACCACGCAATTTGTAGGACAATGTGGCTGTTAAATTACATAAATATTTACTAACTAATAGAAAAAAAAAATAGATGGTTAGTAATTACTTTTCATGACCTTGTTAATAATACATGTTGGAGAGGGGGGGACTCTTTGAATTTTGTAGGACAAATATTTTCTCGGTTTATTTTGATAATTATCTTGACGATTAACGAAGAAAACCCTGCTACCCCTATTAGCTACCATTTACCAAAATTGTTGTAAGGGAAAAAGTTGGGCGTCTAGTCAAAATGAAGCGAAAAATCAGCTTGTTAGTAATAAATGGTAAAAATAGTCCAGGGATACCGTACTATATCTAATTTAAAAATATGGGTACTATGTTTAGCAGAGACAGAAGATACGAAATGGATGTGGAAAGGCGTATTGCTGCTGGTAACAGAGCTAACGGTGCCTTAGCTGCATTGTTGAGACGGGAAAACGTCAGCATAGCTGCGCGTTTGGCCGTGCACAATGCAGTGTTGGTACCGACGCTGTTATACGGCAGCGAAACGTGGGTATTACAGAAAAAGAATGTAAGAAAGATGAATACTGTAGAGATGCGATCTCTTCGTAGGATATGCGGAGACAGTTTAGTTGATCGCATACCCAATGACGATTCGAACTAAATTCAAATTTATTTATTTTTTTTCCTAAATGTGGAATAACACCTTAAGCATAGTAAAAACGTTATGTGGTATTTTTTTGCATAACTTAGTTAAAACTCATTTTTTTGACTTAGTAACTTTTTTTTTGTGTTAGAAACTTATTTTCTTTTTGTTTTTCAATATTATATTTTCATTCAAAACAATAAACGTATGTACCTGATCAAAGGAAAGTTTCAAGAAATAACTTAACTGTATTAACTATACATATGTATTTTCTTAATATTCATATGTACAACTAATGAACATAAAAATATAAAAATTATATATTCTTCTCGTAAAAAATACGTAATAATAGTAATATCTATATGTATCCTCGATACTACCTAACGCTGGTTGGTGTATGATACTTTAAACTTAATAAATCCGCGGTCGCTACTAAAGCTTTCAATTTATCCGAGTGTGAAAATTTCTCTTGAGGAAAGAAACAAGAAATTAATTAAGAATCTTGAATATTAAGAGCGTACCTTAAACCTGCTGGTACCTCAGATATACTCAGTAGTTAAACGTAGTTAGTAGTTAAACGTATTGGATTTTTATTCAAGAGTACAAGATAAAAGCTTGTTTGTGTCATTGATCACGCTAATATCAGGAACTACTGGACGAATTGTAATATATTTTATGTCAGTTAATTCGTTTACAGGGGAAGGCTACGCTACATTCGGTTAAGCAGTATATTGCTGAAGAAGTAATTAAAAAGAAGAGAATTTAAAATGAATTAAGTAATTGCATGCAAATTTGATGAACTTTTCAAAAATTTACTGTTATTTTAATTAAAATATATTTTAAGACAAAAGCAAAAGTAAATAAACAGAAAATATTTCTAATATATCACATAAAAATAATTAAAAAAATGTTGAATATTATTTTTTGAATAAATGATTACAAGTAGATATAAATTCTATTCTCCCTGGCTTTAGCTGTTGATTGATGAACTCAGTACAAATAATCTTCATAACTTAGATGAAAAATAGAAGAACGACATTACCTTAGTAATCATTTCAAATTCTTATGTATTACAATTGTAATAATGTCTGTCGTGGTGCAAGCGAGCACCGTGTGATTGTAACGTGACAGGTTGGGGTTCGATCTCAACTCGAGGAGATGAAATATTTAATATTTTAAATTAAATGTTTAATACTTTATTTCTTTCACTCTGGCAACAAGTCAAAGCGCGGCGTTGAATTCCGCCACTCAACAGGCCATGCTTCAAATTCGTCGGGTAATATGGAACGGTAAGGAGTGTCTTAACACTAGGACTAGTTCTCTCTGCCTATGCTGAAATGTGGGATACAGCGTGAAGCAACAAAACAATTAAAACGAGAAATTTTCAGTAAAATAAATACTTAAAAACTTATATTTGTAGTTTATTTTACACAAAATGAGTGCTTACTACTTATATTATTATTATACTTCTCCAAATTTAAGTTTGCTAAGTATCGCTGCATAGGCTAAGCCTATATGACGTTTGACGCTGACTTAAAATTATAAAATTTGGCAGGAAGTGAGTAGGATACAAATAATTGTAAAAATAGAGAAATTAAAAATTATACTAAATTTAAATTTAAAAGCACATAAAAAATTTGAACGAAGAAGGATTTGAACCTACCATTCTCGGAAACCGTCCAAGCTCTCTGACCAACTAAGCCATACGTTCTTATCAAGCTACATCAACATTCTTATACCCTTGTTACAACTTATTTATGTTGTAAGCGTCTCTGTAGAGAAATTTAAAAAATCTCCTACCCAAAGAGAATTCGTAAGAATTATCACTTGCTAAGAGAAATTGCTACTTATTCAATATTTTTACTATTTTTGAAGCACTTTAAAAAATAGTAAAAAATGAAAAAAAAATCATATTGTAGTTAAAAACTATTACATATTTACAATTTGTATTAATGTCAAACTGAATACGTACGTCCGAAATCTTGTCAGCTTTTATAAGTCGTACTTACCATTATAGCTTTTTGAATAAACGAAAATAATCTAGTACGTTACTCTATTTGTCATTTGATTCTCGCTTATATAGAACTTTTAAAATTGCGAATCAAAAGCTGCAGATTGTCTGAACAAATTAAAAATAATTGCGTAAAGTGAAAATAGGCAATATTAGGAAACTAAGGAACACCACGGTAAGTAAAATATGCTTCTAGAGTAAATATCTTTATTTATTTACGTTTTTATATTTTCATAGACATATAAGTACATATAAGTATATATATATCAAAATCATTTAAGTCGAGCTGCTAGTATTTTAGTATAAATATATGTTGTCTTTTTACTTCACACAGTATCCTGCATATAGCAGTGTATGTAGAACGAACCTCAAGACATGATGGGAAGTCCTAAGACTTTCTACTCCCATTACTCTGCCCAATTAAAAATAAATCATATTACGCTCGGTTCGTCTAGTTTTTCCTCTATATGACGTACATAAGTTTTCTCAACTTCTCTCTATCTAACAACACGTAGCGTGTGATGACTTATTTGCAATTCAATTACCTCACTTGTAAGGACGAGACGGTCTTGTGAACTTGACGGTTGCGTCAAAGGGAAATAACCATAAAGAAAATACAACAAAAATATATATTAAATAGAATTTGTTAGATATCATATTTTTTTGACATTATATATAATATAAAAGTAGAGAAAGGAGAAAAGAATGAATATTTAATATTTTAAAATGGATTGAACCCACTACCGTCATATTTACAATTAGATAAGTCATCTTTGTCGCCATCGACATCCTCTCAAGCAACAACGTAGTGCTTGTAATTTCTCAAGTTATAAGTACGCTCTTCATTACTTAACCAGTGACGCTGTAAAAACTGTAAGTAACGCAAGTAACAGTAACCTCATCATCGGTAAAAAATGGAAAGCTCGTTTCAGACCTCGTGCACTGTACATTATAATTGACTCTTAAAAGCATAAACCACCACAAGATTACAAAAGGTAAGTACTTTGCAAATCTTTTGAAAAGAAAGTTAGGTCTTTACTTATATATATTTTCCACTGGGGAATATAATTTTGAAAATTGCTTAGCGGAATACAGTTGTCCTTCAGATGGCGTGTTTTCGTTGAGTAACGAGCATTAAAAAGTAATTTGTTCATCTTTTAAGAAAGAAGTGCTCTTACGAAGAAAAGATAGAGAAAATCGTGTTTAATTTCTTTATTCTCCTTGCACTTTTTTTAGAGTCACAATCAGTGTTTTATAAGATTCATAGAATATTTTTGCACTCATCCCAAAAAATTAATGTTTTTGTTCGTATAGTAAATCATATTTTAATATAGTTTATATTAGTATATTTTAATAGTAATCTACAAATTAGTGTGTGGGAATGAAAGGAGTGTAGGTCAGTCTTGGCACAGAGGCGCATAATAAATGTAACAAGAAACCAGGCAAAGCGCGGGGTTATGTTCCGCCACTTAATACGCAATGAGGAGTCATTGGACGGAATTTGGTAAAAGGAAGTGTGTTAACGGCAACGGAGTGAATTCGCACTAGAGTACGCTCGTTTACCGTGTCTTCTCCATAAAAAAAACCTAGAGTGAGACATTCCGTTCCATTTCCCTTCCCCACTTTTTGCCGAAATTGAAGCGTGGTGCGTGTTGAGTGGCGGAACTCAACGCCGCGCTTTACCTTGTTATCAAAGCAAAGAAACGAAAATATTAAATATTTAATTTGAAAATATTGAATATTTCATATCTTCGAGTAAGGATCGATCCTTACAAACGACAGGTTGTAGTTCGAATCTACAACCTGTCGTTTACAGTCACACGCTTGTGCCGCTGCACCACAACAGGCCTCAAAAACATGGAAATCAGAAATACAGCGCCTAATAATAATTGTAAAGGCCTTTACGGTGCAGCGAGTATCTCTAAACACGACGTACTGTTAACATGTTCTTGGGTTCGACGCGTACTATGGAAAATTAATTATTTATTCTCATCAATATTTATTGTGCTACTGCCTACCCTCTCAAGTGCGAAAGAAAAATACGTACCTCTGATTATCGCATCCAATCACACTTTAATAACAAGATAACAGCGTGGATTAATGTACAACAGTAGCTGTAATTGTGCATTCACTCCACGAGCGGTCTGATGAACTAACCTATGTAGTCCAAATTAGTTACTGTTTGCTTACGACACCTCATTAGTATGTAATCATATACAGTACCATCATCTACATATGTACATACTCGTACATACGAGTGTGTATACAGATAAGGTTAAAGACATTTATTTTCTCAAGAGGTTTACATTTAAACGTACAGATAAAAGTATTAAACATTAAGTAGACAAAAAACGTTGAAAAGGCACAGTAATACACAGTAACATAATCAGTTACAATAAACTAATAATATCAGTACAATACAAACAAGTAAACAGTGCATGCAAATGACGATTATTTGCCAACAGTTGAAATGTAACTACACGTTCCTCTTGTAAAAACGTAGTCGTTATGCGCTCATTCAAACCGTCATTCATTAAAATGGATAATAAATGTTGACATAAGTTAATATTAATAATAATATTATTTTTTTTTTTGCTTTTTTTTTCTTTTCTTTTTTTTCAGCTTCACGCTGTATCCCGCACTAGGCAGGGTAGGCAGAGGGAACGGAAGTGGAACCTAGTGTTATGACACTCCGTTCCACTTCCTTTCCCCACTTTCCGCCGAATTTGAGGCATTGCGTGTCGAGGGCCGGAACTCAACGCCGCGCTTTGCCTTTTTACCAGAGCGAAGAAATGAAACATTAAATATTTTAAATTGAAAATATTAAATATTTCATTTCCTCGACTGGGGATCGAACCCAGAACCTTTCGGTTACAGTCACACTTTTGTGCCGCTGCGCCACGACAGGCCTCATAATAATAATAATATTATTATTAGTATTATCACCTTATTGATTACAGTTATAAAAAGTAAAATCTCAATGAGACATTTTAACTACTCGTAAGTAGTGTAAATTTAATTATTACTCAATTGAAATCAGTTTTTCAGTCTTCCAAAATACAGTGTCGAAGATACTGGAGGTAAGTTACGTAATTAACACGAGGAGCTCCGGAGGTCATGTTACTCGTTGATGACAGTGGACGAGGTGAAAGAAGTGTGCAGAGACCAACCATACACCTAGAAAGGATAACGCCTAAAAAGAAGCCAAAAAAAATAAAACCTCAACATTCAATCTGGTTTCCAATTATAACAATAAATGTCAAAAATTCGCACGCTAGCACTATATCAATATTTACTTATTATAAAAAAAATAAAAATAGCTGAGGCTACGGTCGTAAAGATATACATTTTTTTAGACTTTAATGTAGCTAGATTTTTATATGTTTTATCAAATATCATGTCTGCTAAAATATATTATATTAAATATATATTTTAATATAATATATCTTTTTTTTAAATAAATCTCCATTCTCCATTCTCTCTTCTGATATAGCGTGATAGGCAGAGAGAACAGAACGCTAAACGCTACGGTCTTAACATACTTTTTTCGCCTCGTCCATTGTCATCAACCTCTTCATACATGTCCTACGGGGGGTCCTCATACTTTTTACGTGACCTTCCTCCAGTATCATAGATACAGTGTTTTGTTTAATAAATATTTTTGCCAGAAAGAAAGAATTCTTCACTGATTTGCTCGACATACCCTAACCACCTGAGAACGTTCTTCTTTATTCTCACTGTGACATCCACGCTAGAACCTACCATTCTGTGTACCTCTTAATTGGTATGCGAACAGCTAAACTGACTCCGCCTATTCGACGAAGAGATCGCACCTCTACAGTATTCATCTTTCTTACATTCTTCTTCTGTAATACCCATGTTGCCGCATCAGCGTCCGTACCAACTCTGCATTGTGTACGGCCAAACGCGCAGTTATGCTGGCCTGTTCCCAGTCTCAACTATGCAACGAAGGCACCGTTGACTCTGTTACCGGCAGCAATACGCCTTTCCACATCCATTTCGTATCTTCCGTCTCTGCTAGACATACTTCCTAAATATTCTGCCTCATTTACTTGTTTAAATATCTAGCCATTCTGTCCTTTCTTATTTTTTTTAAATATCATAACCTTTGTCTTATTCGCATTTAGGCTTAGACCATTATTCACACGCACTCCCTTCTTTCAGAATGGTAACCAACGTCTGTAACTCGCTTTCTGATGATGCATTAAGCACTGCATCATCTACGTATAGCAGGAAATTCATATTCAATTTACTTACTGTCACTCCCATGTCTCTTGAAGGCAACTATCCAAATATAAATCGAACACCCAAGCTGACATGGTGCAGCCTTGTTTAACACCCGATTGGATGCCATACAAAGGATAAAATGGTACTAATATTCAGATAAATTGGTGAATAACAAACTAACTTACATTCATATTAATAATATTGGTAGCATTTTATCTTTTAATATATATTAATAACCTGAAAAGTTTCGTTATCCAAGAAATAATTTATCACATAGATAAGATACCATGTATTTTAACGAGTGCCTTACCCGCTAGCCGCTAGCCGCTAGCCGGTAGCAGGTAAATGGTAGCAGTTAGCAGGTACCGTCCACTCGGTGTGAGTATATTAATCACGGCGGAGCCACCGCGTCGCGACGTTATCGTGTCAAATCATAAATCATATTTTCCATTTTCCCACGTCGTTTATTTTAAAATCTCGGAATCTTGAAACAGGTTTTCAATTTGGTGCGGTTGGAAATCTTGTACTGCTTATATATTTTGTATTAAAAAGGTTTCGTCACGTTTGAAATCAGTATCTACATTAATACTATGTATAGAGAGAACGTTTGCTAAATATTGTAGGTAATGTTAGAAACTACTTGAAATGAACAATTTTTTTAACGGATAATTTATCTTTCAATATGCGTTAAATTCTTATTAATAAATGTAGAATTATCCTCCTTGGTAGTACAAAATATAATATTTATCATTAATACATTTCAATTGGACTTTAATAAGGAGTAAAATTATTAGATCTATTATTTTTCTGTATTTTTTATGTGACCTAGGACCTATGCCTATGCTGTATATTTGGCAAGTTAAAATTATTATTAAATTAAGAACTAGCAGCATATATAATTTTTTAAGCTAAAGTGTGTTTCTTTATATATTATATTAATTAATTAAATTAATACATAAAACGAAAAAATCCGTTCCTCTGTGTATTTCCGATATACAATCGGAAATACGCAATATATTTTTCAAATAAATAAAAATAGAAAAATATATTATATAATAAATAAGTGAGTACAACTTTTACATAAAATATGTAAAAACTAAAAATTACATTATCCTGTTTTAACTAAGAACTTTCAAGGCTCCTTTTATAATTTGAAACATTTTCAAGGTAATGTTCCTATCAAAGAGCAATTATATTATGAATACTTCCGACCCTAACTTGATGTTTATAAAGCCTTTGATTCCTGTAAATTGACAGCTGCTATGCGACGGCCCTTAGTAAATGTTAAATGTTTCACTTGATTTATGACCTATTTGCATAATTTACAACCACAATTGACTTTATTTAAAAACATATTTGTTTTTTTTATTATTAGAAAAAACAAAACAACTATATAAGATACATAACATGAATTTGTAGTGTAAATGTGGACTTTAGGTCTAAATCGGCAGACTTAGAGTCGAAATCCTATATAAAACATAAAAATAGCAATAACATTGACATGTTTTGCACATCGTTTGATTGAAAAGTATCCGCAGCACAGTAGAAGCAACACGCTCAAGCTATTTTGCATATCACAGGCATTGCCAAGCTTCATTTTGTCAAATGTTGCTTTTTCATACACTGCATATTTTTGTATGGATTTATATACGTTTTGTTTTAGATGCATTAAATATGACTAAGCTCCAAAACAAAAATAATAAATTGTATTGAATTCTACAATCCTCGTAGCATAAATAGATTAACAATTCAAAAGTCTTTGATTACTTCGAAGTTTTGCTTTTTATAGTATTTTGTTTGCGTAGCACTTTGTGATATTATTTTCTATGCATAAAGCTGTTAGGAATTCATAACATTTTGAATGCACGCCGATTGAAGATACCTCTACGCATCTTCTTCTTCTTCCTAGCATTAATCCCGGCGTGTTGCACCAAGGTCTATCTTCCTACTAAACCTACTCTACTTTACACAATCTTTTAGTTCTTCGGTGGTTAGACCATTGGCTTTCACGTCCAAAAATGGCGTCCATATTACCCGGTTCATATTTTCCGTTCTTCATGCGTCGAAGGCCGACAACAAAGGGTAACAAGTCCGAGGCTAGGCGGTGGGTCGTGATGAAGACTGCACGGATGCTGAGTGTTCAGCAGCTCCTGCAAGTAGCTTCTCCATCTCTCTTTCACAGAAGCGTGATTACAAAGCAACGTGCATTGGGAATCTTTGACGCAAAGACATTTTGCGATATCTTGCGTCGCTTTATCCCGGGCACGTGCAGTTTGTATATGAGCTTCTGCTCTTCCACAGTTTCAGGCTTATCATATGAAGTAAATAGTTTAAAGCTATTATTGTTTTAGCTACACAATGCATTCCACACATAGCAGAATAGGCAGAGAGAAGTTATGTTTATGAATTCTCTCAATTCCCATTTTAACATCTCTGTTTCCCGCCGAATTTTAAACATACGTAAATTTGCAGACAAGCGTTAAAACAACTGCCCTACTAAAATGTTACAAATTCTTAATGGTATCACACACATAAATGCATAATTTTTTTTATAATAATTTTACAGTAATAATGAATTTAACAGTATTTTCATACAAATAAAATATTATTAAACGTATACATTCCACAGTCTACAACCGTGAGCCTCCCCTGTAAGTCTAATTTACGTTTATCTTTAAAAGGGACATTTCATAGCTCACTCGTTGTATAAAATTAATTTTTACGTGAAAAATATCGTTAAGGAAAACGACATAAACAGGTGGCACTTGTGTTATAATAATACTATGTTCTAAACTTGACTTTGTCATTTTTTTATATTTTATACTTTTTTATTACAATAATGTTTGTCGTGGAGCCAGACCACAGATGCGTGTGGAAATTCAACAGGCTGTAGATTCAATTCCTACTGGAGAAAATGAATTATTTACTGATTTAATTTCCTTGCTTTTGTCACATAGCAAGGCGCCGTGTTAAGTTCCGCCTTTTAACACGTGAGGCCTTAGATTTAGTGAAAATGATTCACAAGTTCTCTCTGCCCAATCCACTGTGTGGCTGAAGCTAAAAAATATATTATATATAAAAGTAGCGTACAATTGTTTGAAGAATAAGAAACACCTATAAGTGTAACTTTTGTAATGATACCCTTGACACGTGAGATACTATAATAGTAGTAGATCGATTATAGTATAAACATGTTGTGGGAACGTATAATAATAGGTCGCTGATTCACTTAAGAATAAAATCCGCAGGTGTTACCGCTTGATATTGAAAATTAACCACTTTGAAGCAATAGTACTGGAAGACAAAATCTCCGGAGTTGAAGAAATGATTTTAATTGGAATTGTGACTAGTAACGTATACTACTATAAATATATATATATATATATATATATATATATATATATATATATATATATATATATATATATATATATATATATATATATATATATATATATATATATGTATATATATATATATATATATATATATATATATATATATATATATATATATATATATATATATATATATATATATATATATATATATATATACATATTCATCATCTTAGAGCCAGGTTCTCCACGTGTGTAACCACACACACACACATTTGCTGTAATATATCTATTAGTCCCTTCATTACAATTCATCCGAGTAATTAATTTATGCGATAATCCCAATACAGTTTAGGACTAAATTCGGCATATTGTTTGGACTAGTTTGCTTATTGGATTGTAAATGGTTTTAAATTTTACATTATATTATTTGTATAAGCGGCAAATGTGTCGATATTTACTATTTTGGTTATATTACACATTAATATTTTATGATTTGATACATTAAAGAGCTCGGAAAATATTATTTGTGTTATCGTTATAATGCAACGTCACGGCTTCTGATTTTAAGCTACATTGTGAATTCAATTCTTTCTCCAGAATAAATTAAAATAAATCATTTTATATTTATTTACTGGCTTTGGTAATAAAAATGCTTTGTCGCTATGCACAGCGTTGAGTTTCGTCACCAAGCACTTAATGTTTCGCAAACTGACTGGTGTATGAGGGACTGTCTCTGATAGTGTTAAACTATGGTAGGCACTTGGCTATGACTACAACAGGGTATTTGTTGGGTGGGATGAAATTAAGATTGTTCGTATGGCTTTCTCTTTACTGTATGCCGCCATATGAATACCTTTTAGTCACTTTTAGTAGACGTGAGAATTGTGAGTGGCTTAATCGCTTTAATACAAAAATACTTAATATTGAAATAGCTGAGGTCTATTCAAGCTAAAATTTCGAGCTGTTTTAAATTGTTTAGCGCAGTCTTTTGTTCTTATGTGGAGTGGTTACTACCACCCTAAGAGCACCAGTGCATATTTTAAAGATTCCATCTGCTATGTTTTGCTAAGCCAGGATTTTTAACGCGTACTCGTATAGATAGCTATTTTCAAGATACTAAAACAGAAATCAAAAATTTAAGCATTTTAAGTCTGTCTGACTGTTTGGCCGGCTGAGCTAATTCGGGAACAGTTAAACCGATATTTATAAGATTTTCATTGCAAAATATGTTATTATGTGGTTGTGGATCAATATTTGTGTTCCAAATTTTCGTAAAATTGATATTAAAGAGGGAATGATCATTTATACTGTACGTACGTACGTATAGCTCAATTATATAGGAAATAACAAAACATGTTTTTATATGCACCTGCGGCATTGTCCGCATGAATTATACAATTTTACTGCTTTTATATAATAATAAGAAATACTACAATACATTAATAAGAACTGACTAATATGATAATAAGAATAATATAAGGCCTAATCTCACGGCCGTACAAACGCACAGACACGCAGACAAACTGACAAAAAAAATAACAACATTGGGCCCTGTTACATTAGTAAACGTCCTCTATAAGATTCCTTT
The DNA here is from genome assembly GCA_019049475.1 of Eueides isabella. Classification (NCBI taxonomy): domain Eukaryota; kingdom Metazoa; phylum Arthropoda; class Insecta; order Lepidoptera; family Nymphalidae; genus Eueides; species Eueides isabella. The sequence goes on from CM032392.1 coordinate 1,416,491, forward strand.
TTAATATATATATATTCCATGTGTAGATAGTGATTAACCCATTAATACATAAGGTTTAAATTAAAATTTAATGTATAATATATATTATTTATAAATAAATTTAAAGCATATCATATAAGTATAGACCCATGTTAAAATAATTAACTATATAACCCTTACTAATCGTATAGTTAAGGCGGGTGAAGTCGTGGGCAGGCCACTAGTTCAATATTCAGTTATACTTGGGGAAATCCTACAATACTGTAGCTAAGATAATTACATATCAAAGTGACAGTGTAATCAGCAATCAACATTTCAGGTCGCGGTCGCGGCTCCACGCCTTACCTGATATGCCTGATACGACTGACCTGACTGACACCTGAGCAGCATTACAATTAGGATAATATATCACAATACACATATACAACTGAACTACTTAGTATGTTTACAGATAATATGTTTGTGATTTCATTTTAATTTGAGAAAATCTTATAAAACATCATCTTTTGTACACAGAGTTTTGCTTAAAATTGTAAAACAAAATATTATTATTCACTATATTGTTATACTAATTATGAACGATGAATATACGACATTTGTTTTAATTATGATTATTTTTATTTAAGATGCTATGATCCATTTCTTTTCTTTTATATTATAAAATTGTATATATTTCCTTAATATAAAAATAAAAAAGTATGGTTTGTTATGAAGAGTTATGATAGATGTCGTCGTAATGCAGCGTGGTGGCTGTAACCGCAATGGAGTTGGGGGAGTCCCGTTTGAATTTGATTTCATTTTTAAGGCCTGTCGTGGCACAGCGGCATAAGCGTATAACTGTAAACGATAGGTTGTGGGTGCGACTCCCAATGGAGGAAATGAAATATTTAATATTTGAAAATGAAATATTTAATGTTTTCATTTCTTTGCTCTGGTAACAAAGCAAAGAGCGGAGTTGAGTTCCACCACTCAACAGAGTGTCTTAACACTAGATTCCCATGTTCCCTCTGCCTACCCTGCCATGTGCGGGATACAACGTGAAGCTGAGTAAAAAAAAACATCAATAAAAACAGAAGGTGCAATGTTAAGTATCGCTAATCTGATTTCTTGAAATTGATGGGTAACTTTGGAATGGAATTTACTAGCATTAAATTCCACCTGACCACCCTGCTATCTGTGTAATGTAGCGTGAAACCCAAGAATATATAATGAAACTAATAGGTACTGAAGAAAAAAACAACAAAGCCTTAGGTCGATAGCTAATCGTGATAAGGTAATAAGAAGTTGCGTCGCGCGGCATAAACAACGTCTGTGTTTACCGCGCGCAGAAATATTACTCGTTTAAGCTTCTCTTGTTCGGCCTCGGAATAATCTTTATGTTAAGAGTATCATGATTTTTGTGCTAAATAGCTAATTTTAAATATGTTTTAAAGTATTTCTAGGTAATAAGATAATGCTTGATAGTTGATTGTTGTAATAGTTATTTATTTTATTAAATATCAACAAAATACGTCGTGGTGTAGAGCTCCGCCGCCCAACACGCAATTTCACGGAAAGAAAAACTAAAACACGAATATCGACCAATATCTGTTAAATCAGTCACGCATAAAAATGTATGTGCGCCGGTAATGTAATAGCAGTACCGGCAGCGCGGTGAGATGACGTGATTAAATTGTTCAATTCCACTCTCATCACTAGCCGATTGACCCTTTTACTGTGTGCCATAAGGTTTTACAGTGGCATAACGTTGCTATTTCGTTTATGGTGTCTTCGTATATGATGAGGAAAACGTGACAGGTTCTAAATTCGATTCCCACTCGAAGAAATAAAATATTAAATGTTTGTTTTGTCGCTCTGGTAATAAGGCAAATAGTGACATTGGGTTCCGCCTCATGCAATGTCTCCAAAATTCGAGGGAAAATGGGGGATGGAAGTATATGATTGACTGATTCTTCAGTTTATATCAATCAAAAACAAAAATAAAAATACTATGTGTTTCTAAATACTTTTCTTTCCTTTGTGTATGTGTGTGTATTATTTTTTTATTTTCTTGTTGAAAAAACGTTACAGAATTTTTCATACACGGCTACGCACAATGAAAAATGTTCAATACACTAAGTACCAAACCAACAGCGTCTTTTATTCGATAAATAAATCCACACGTCACTATCAGCGCGCCGAAGCTCCGTAGCCTCGTAGCATCGTCGTAGCAAACGCAGCGTTGTTCCAAAACTATTAAACTGTAGCAAATTGAACCTATAAATATACCTGCTGTAATATCATCAATTCTGTCTACGTTCCGTGCATTCCAAGTAGGCGTGCGGCGTGGAGCGAGGAGCTTCTGTTATATACATTTTTCAATTGTCAAATAAGACGGTATTATAAAACTAGAATATGTATGTAAGTAAATTAAAAAATAATAAATAATCACAAAAAAATACATATGTTATAGATTATTAGGGGACTAGAGTACAATCAACAATGATATAATAAATATGCATTTTCAAAAAAAAAATACCAAAATATTAAAAAATATTTCTCAGCGTGATGTGCCAGCCTACTACTTAAACTACTCCACTTGGCACAGGCTTTTACGTCCTCGGTGGTTAGACCATTGGCTCTCATGTCCTGCATCACGACATCCAACCAGCGCTTCTTCGGGTGTCCGGGAGATATCACTCCAGGCATAGGCATAGCAAGGCACTTGTGTTCGACATAGTTCTTAGGCCGGTGACCAATATAGCCATATCATCAAAGGGGACGCCCGTGGAGGTTATCCGTTATATCCTGGACTCCAAGACTACCTTAAATGAATGTGTTACGTATGCGGTCAGACCGCGTTACGCCGCACATCTACCTCAGCATTTTTATTTCCGTGACGTGAAGCTCCTGAGTGTGCCGAGGTAGTAGTGGCCAGCATTCGCTGTCATATAAAAGCACCAGTCCAACGATGCTCTTGTTTACTGAGTTTAGTCGGTACTCTGCGATTGCAATTTGTAAATATTTATAACACTACAGAGACAAAACAACATAAAAGGTTGTAACAACAACCGTATAAGAATTCCGACGAATCTAGACGAAGAACGTATCGGTGCGTATGATATAGTTGGTTCTGACAATGCGCTCTGGCGCATGCGACATTTCTAAGAAAAAAATATTTGTGAGCATGCAACGTATGCGTCCTACGATATCAATCATCGCTTTTTTATTGTACCTTAACAAACCTACATTCCTTATTACTTTCACTTACATTTATTTTTGAAGAAGCGGAGATCATACCGAAAAAAGATGCGGTTTTTCACTGTTACGTTAATTTTGATAACATATTTATAGTGTTATACCACACTTGGGAAAGAGAATTATGAGTTTTGTATACAGAATTGTGAAACTTACTGCAGAATTAGGTTTATAAAAACGTTTTGGTGTAAAAATATAAAACAACTAATGAAATTGGAACAACTACACGATCAATTGATCCGGGGACGTGGTTTAGTTTAAATGCATGCTTACATATTTACTATGTTTTCATTATCGATATACTTATGAGAAGCTTTTTTTATATTATTGTTTCTATTTTTGTGGATACGGTTTCATGACTGTGTATATATATTCAAATTCAAAATATTCTTTATTCAAATAGGCTTTAACAAGCACTTTTGAGTCGTCACAAACATAAAATGACCACCGGCTCGGAATGCGGTTCTGCTGAGAAGAGCTGGCAAGAAATTTAACAGTTGCTCTTTTCAATAATTAATAAAGTTACAATTTCATTGTTTAATACAATGGTGGATAGTCACTATACAGTGCATGAAATTCAAATGACCGTAATTAAATACATTTTTATCAATCAAATATTTTTGGACAGTGTAGTACGCTTTCTTAATTAACATTACTTTAACATTTACTTTAAACTTCTCTAGTGGCAAATTCAAAATACACTGCGGAATACTATTATAGATACGTATACTCAGACCCATAAATGACTTATTTACTTTTTGGAGGCGATAACTAGGCATCACAAGTTTGTCCTTTCAATTTCTCGTCCCAATCGTGTGTCTGTCACTGTGTTTGCTATAGCACTGAATATGTTGCCGGACAAACAAAATATTGTAAAAAATATATTGAGAAGCAACAGTAAGAATATAAATATATTACTTGTTCACAAAAATATTTACAATGACTTAAAGAACAGTGATAGACATGACATTAATAGAAGAAGTTAGTAAGTTAACTAAGCTGATCACTCCTAGTTTTTGTCTTCATATATTATTAAATCTCTTAAAAGATAATACAATTCCACAATTTATTTTGGACTACAACAATTACAACTCGGCCACTTCAAGAATTTGAAATCAAAGTTAAAAATATATTGTTGGGCAAAGTCTATTATTCAATTTAAGATTATTACCTAATAAGAGTGAATGGGATTAAATGCTATTACTATTAATGCTAGTACTCACTCAGGAAGCCAATTATTGTATATATTTACTTTAAGTTATGTTTCTCAGCAGACCCCTCCTCAGCAGACCGAGGCAGTGGTGGTTTCCTGTAGTACTGACGCTACACACATTTCTATGTAACTTGACGATTTAAAAGTACTTGTAATGGCCTAACTGAATAAGGAATATATTGTTTTTTTTTTTTTAACTTCACGCTGTATCCCGCACGAGGTAGGGTAGGCAGAGGGAACCCGGGAACCTAGTATTAAAACACTCCGTTCCACTTCCGTTCCCCACTTTCCGCCGAATTTGAGGCATTGCATGTTGAGTGGTGGAACTCAACGCCGCGCTTAGCCTTATTAACAGAGCGAAGAAATTAAACATTAAATATTTAAATTGAAAATATTAAATATTTCATTTCCTCGACTGGGGATTGAACCTAGAACCTGTCGGTCACAGGCACACGCTTGTGCCGCTGCACCACGACAGGCCTCAATTTTCATTTTCATATTTTGATTTTGATTTTATCATTTTTTATAAAATTTTAACCGTATTTTATAAACACTTACATTGATTGCTTACATTTATTATTTATTTTAAAATAAATACATATGTTTTACTTTTATTGACAAAATAATACTAATTTAGTGCTAAGAATGTCTTCTTTCGTATATCAGATATGGTATTTCTCGACGCCGCACTCATAAAACTGAGACACCAAAAATATTTTTATTTCTATTTTTAGTCAAAGTGACTAAAAATAGAAATAAAATTATTTTTGGTGTAATCGAATTCATAACCTTTACTTACTATAAAATAACACGTTAAAGTAACATAGATTACCTCGTAGTAGTATTTAAGACACTTTCGTGGTCTTTCGATATAATCTCTAACACTCCGCTCTACAAATATTCCAAAGATAACTCAGTAAATATTGGACGCCAGTTCAGAGTGAAATTCAAATGGTTTGACATTTAGCAAATGAACGATTGTTTGCTTTAACGTCAACGGAACTCTGCGGGGGCACGTGACGCGCTCTGCGTGATGCTGCATCACTAAAATATGTCACGTTGTACAAACTTTACACTTTATATCTGCATGTGTGTGCATACATGTATTTTTATATGTATATGTTACGTAATGTAATGCCTTAATTTTTGCAGAAAATGGAGAATAGAACGGAGTGCCTTAATACTAGGTTGCCGAATTTCCTCTGCCATGGCAGGGTATCCGCATATGGTACCCATACAGCCTGAAGCGGAAAAACAGCTTACTTATTTAGAAAACCTATAAAAAGTGTAATAGAAGGGAGGGAGGGTATTTTTATAATATACCGCCCCTACTTGCATATACACTGAGTGACTTTATGAACTGATTTTATAATTTTATAAACCATCGCCTTTTTAAATGCCATAAAAAATGGTTTACACAATTGTGATACAATTTTTATTTTTTTGAAACGCGCATACGTTTACCTTCGTACGTCTTAAACCAAAATCTTTCAGATCTATCTTGCGTTCTTTTCGCTAATATTTTGTAATAAATTTTACTACTTGAACTTATCAAATTAACGGTTAAACAATGCAGTTTCAATAAACAATTCTAATATTTAAATGAAATATTTTATTTGCGTTCATGCTAACATTAAACGCTACTTTTAAAAAAGAACATGCTTATAAAATAATATCAGATACAAATAGAACATCCACATTATTTATACTCATATGAAAAGCACAAAATCCGGGTTTAACGGAGACATGTTGTACGCGCGTAGATAATCTATAGGAAACAAAAACCTTTTCTTGAAAGACAAACAAGTGAAAAATTTAAGATTTTGTTTGCAAAAAACTAACACTACTCGTATATTTCATGCAAAAGAATTGTTATAAAATAAAAGGACTGAAGATTAAAGTCCAGACGAGGCCAATCAGAGACATAAACAGCGACCGCAAACGCTACAGGTTGTAGATTCGTTTCTCACTCCAGAAAATTAAATATTCAACTATCTCATTTTCCTTGCTTAATAAACAAAGGAGTGACAATGGGAGTATCTTAACATTAGGGTCCCAGGTTCCCGGACATGACATGAAACTAAAAAATATATGTATTTAATGTAGTAAAAAGATAATTTTCAAAACACAGAACTTATACCTAAATAAATGAATGTCTGTCTGTACACTCTGTACTGTACATTCACAACATCAGTAGTTATTAAATAGATATTGACTTACACAAAAGCATTTATGTCGATGTTATAATGGTGTAATTAACGTACCTGAAACAAGAGAATAGACGGCTCATTATAATTATTATATTATAATTTGACGATAGCATTTGTTTTCTCTTACGTTTAAAAATATGAAAGACATGGAGCATATAAAATACATATACTTTTTCTCGATAGTAGTATATTCAAAGTAATTTTTGTCACGTTTGTCAATCATCAGTGGAAACGTAGTGTAGTGGCCTTCCCTAGTCTCTGGGACGTTTGCGACATTTAACGTTTTGTCTTCTTACCATAGTGATAGTGAAAAAATGAAAATAGTTTTTTTTTCATTCATTCATTGTAATATTTTATTAGCTTCACGCGCTGCATTTTGCGTAAAGTAGAGTAGGCAGCGGGAACAATTTACTTCTTTCCCCCAGGTAAAACCTCAGCTACTGCGTCACAAGAGCCTCCAATATTAATAACAAGGTAACTGAAACATTGAATGGCCTTTCCCTATACGTAATACAAAAACCAAAGAATACCAAAGTATTCTCTACCAACTTTGATTCTTTTATAGCAGTCTTTCTTATATAAATAAATATTATATTCCATTCTATAATAAGTAGGTTTTTGCTTAATAACTTTATTAAAAAATGATAAATAACAATAAAAAATCAAAAATGGGACTGACGTTTAACTCATTATCATCTTCTAAACAAAATCTTTTGCTCTTTCTTATACAAAGAAGAATTCTTACAATGTTCACATTATTCGCGATAACACTGTGATAAGACACACGGTTGAATTTCTTTACCAAATCTACATTGTACATACACATCGACTAAAGAGAATATGCTACCTGAAATAAGAAGCCGCTTTTCCCTAATACGGTGTTCAACGTTATAAGGAAAATTTTAAGAATTACATTTTATACTTGGGCACTCTCGCGGCGCAGTGGCACAAGCGTGCGACTGTAAACGCGACAGGTTATGTATTTGATTCCTACTCCGGAAAACTATGCACAGGATATAGCATAAAACTAAAAGAGCATATATTTGATATTTTGTTGTTGGTGATGATTGTAAGTTAAACCCTTACTTGAAGGTATATTTATATATAAAAATGCTTGTTAAGACGGCGTGGAACTACACCATTTACCTTTATAAAATTAATGTTTATAAAATAAGAAAGTACATTTGTACTTTTCTTAGTTTACTTTTCTAAAAATAAAAAAATGCACAACAACAAAAGCTTCTGTTTTATTTGCGTTTTTGTTTTGTTAAAACAAAACAAGTAAGTAAGAATTAACAACTTTTAGCATGATAGGCAGAGGGAACCCTATTCGATAGGGAATTCAATATCTTGAAAAGATTGCTCGAAAAATTGACTTTCAATATTGAGCGACTTAATATTTAATTGAGTAGCGGAGTTTAACGCCGGGTTTTGTCTAGTCGAGTAGGAATGAAACGAAGACACACGCCAGTTATGTCTACAAACTGACGACTTCACAACATTTAGATATAAGTCTTTACATCCTACGGCTACTTGTTGAGAATTCGTAAGCCGCTCAAAAGATTCATTTACTTGAGCTCTTCTTTAAATCATTACCGTAATTGAGTACCGACGACTTTTCCCTATTATTTTTTTCTATATTTTTCTTGAAAAGTCTGTTTTTATTCTAATTGGCTTTTTATTTATAAATGTTTTAAGTTGTTATTGCTTTTTGTAGATTTAATTTAAATCGTTTTCCATGTCATTTACTGTGTTTACTTTAACTATAACCACAATGGTTATGGGTTTGATTCCGAATCAAGGTAAAGATTATGTTTATTTCTTTATCCATCGCTCCTACAAGGAATCTCGTATGCAAACAACGTAAAAAAACCTTGTTCTATGTGACATGTTTGAGTAATATGGTTTAGCATAAAAGTGAATAGAAATATAAATAAAAATATTTCCAAAAATAAAACTGTGTATATTAAATAAATATTTGTTAGCTTTGCACTGTATCCTGTACATAGCAGAGTAGGCAAAGCAAAAACGTTCCCAACTTAATTTTAAGACTCCCTTCCCGACTTCCCGCTAAATTCAGACATTGCATGTTGAGTGGCGAAATTAAATACAGTGCTTTGTCTCTATTCATCTTAATCTAGAATCATTTATATTAAATAATAACTATAGACACTTGAAACTTTGAAAACTTAATGAAAATTACAGCGACGGCAAGTGGCGCTAAGAAAGTTCACCCGTCACGAGTTACGCAAAGCTTAATGAGTACTTGACACTGTCCCGCTATTGAGTTAACTGCTATTAATATCACTAAACTTCTTAGACTTTCTATTCTTATTACAGAAAGTCTGAAATATATTTCACATCACTTATTTTAAGTTCACGCTAGGTAGGAACCCTGGGAACATTGTGTTAGGACACGCACGCAAGTAGGCAGAATTAATTAGAGAGTTAACGTTTGAGGGGGTCCCTTTAATTAAGCTCTTGTATCTAGTGACAAAGAATTTGAAATAATTATAAGTGCTAATAGTACTTTGACTTATTAGTGTCTTGGAATCTTTGAAATCAAAATTGTATAAAAGAAACAAAGGTATGCGGCCTATTTTATAAGCACTTTGGTACGGAAATAGAGTGTAATCCGAATATTTTTTGTAGCTTAAGGCTGTATTTCACTTTTAGCAGGGAAAACAAAAGGTACTTAGTTTTATCATTTTTTTCTGTTACCAGAGAGTAAAAAGGAAACTTCTCCTTTGCCCCTAGTGGAAATAGTTATTGTTAAATATCGCCAGGTCATCTGTACCTTCAATTCAATTTAATTTATAAAAAGTATCTTTTTATTTAGTCTTTTTGCACTTAATATTTGCAACAACTTAAGCGTGGCACGTGCGAGGGACGCGCGTGATATATGACTCGTGCGCTGTCGGGTAGCTTACGGGGATACAGTGACGTATTCCTTTATATTATAATATACAATAGAAACAATTGCTTTGTTGAGGCCTGTCGTGGCGCAGTGGCACAAGCGTGTGACTGTAAACGACAGGTTATGGATTCGATCCCCACTCGAGGAGATAAAATATTAAGCAATTTCAATTTAAATATTTAATATATTTTCATTTCTTTGCTAATATGTTTTTATACCTTCGCTCTGGTATAAGGCAAAACGCCTAAAATTTGGCGAAAAGTGGGGAACGAAACGAATTGTCTTAACACTAGGTCCCTCGACCTAACCTAACCTAACCTGGATATAACGTGTATATTAATATCCCGCTATGTATTTTCATTTTGACACTGTAGACATTTGAAATAACTGTAAAAATAACGTTAGGTATTAAGGAAAGCTTACTACACTGTTTAAGAATACTTGAAGGGTAAAAATGTGTATAATTAAGATCATTTGAATTGTATGCAGGATAACTACCATTGTTTTATTATATTAAGTAACAAAGTTATAACCTCGGTATTACAAATAAGCAACTGTTCGCTTTATTGCCGCTCATCTCAGCAGAACTGACTTCGGACCTGGTGCGGTGGAAATTTTGTGTTAATTTGACGATTTAAAGATGAATGCTAAAATCTATACATGATTTACTCATATAAGTAGAAGGCTCAAACCCAATATGCTGTTCTCGTTGATAGTTACGACGCCAGGCACTCCTGGTGCTTGGCGTCGTAGTTATTTATCAAAATAAACAAAAGCTTTTTGTACTAATTTCAGATTACAGTGCATCTACTGTCAAAATATTCTGTTCTCCGCTTTTCGTTCGATATTAAGTTTTATGTAAAAGATAATCGTTTATTTCCTCATACGTCGATTGAACCGACAGGACTCGTGTTTACAGGTTTACAGACACACGTTGTTCCACTACGCCACGATGACCTCAAATATATACTGGACCCTAACCACAAAAAAATTCTAAGATCCGTAAAACTCTATCACCAGTTCGGTTATTTATGCTACAAGACAACAGCAGGCGTCGCCGAGCGCGCTATTTATCATCAACAGTAGCAGTTCTCACCTTTATTACGAAACTTTGTCTATTAAAGTTACTCATAATTTCGTCGACAACAACATCTCTACAGATTGTCCGCACAATTTCACACAAGTCTCGCTTCATGCGCCTTTTTGATAGTTTCGTTGGAGAAATCTACTTATTGATCCCAGTCTTTTACTATACTGACCTCAAAACAATTAACGATATAGCTCGATTTTTCACATGTACTTTTAGGTTTATAGTTTGTGTTACTATTGTCATTACAATTTCCAATATTCAGTTTTTAACAGTTTTTTTTGGTGTATGAAAACGGCAAATACGAACGGCATGGTGATTTGAAGTTTCAAAAATTTAGGGCGACAAAGTTTTTATTAAGACTATTTTCTATTACATATGTATAAAGCTCTCAACACGCAATGCCTAAAGCTTGGCGGAAAATATTGAACGGAATGGAGTGTACGTCTGAACTATAACGGACACTAGGTCTCAAGTTCCCTCTGCCTGCTACGTGCACGATACAACGTGAAGCTAAAAAAATAGTATACAAATCTATACCTAGTATATAAATCTATCATGCTCTGACGCAAAAAAGAGTTTGCGGTCTGAGTGTGTTTTCATAATCGAAAGCATGTATGGTGTAGTTTAAGAGTAGTTTAAGAGCCTTGAATACTATGTCTGGATGTGGTAGTGATTTATTACATGTAAAATGATGACTATTTTTTTTATTTTTCTATGTATCTATTGCTTAGAAAGATAACAAAGAATCAACTATTATCGTAATCCGCTTTTTACTTCGGAAACCCTCAACTTGTTGCGTTTACAATCACACACTTCTGCCACCACAATGGAGCCATGGAGCCAATTAATGTACAATCCTTAGAATATTCAATCTATCACAATTCTGTCAACATGTAGAAATACCTAATACCACCGACATAATAACGTACAATGTATTCCACACCTGCGACACATCGAATTCATTCGACAAAACGAAAGCCAATCTCAAGCAGATAATAGAAACCATTGTGAACGAACCAACGAGCTTTAATAGTAATCTTGCGAATTCCATTTTCATTAGAATTCACCACACTCGTAGTCCCAACCTGAAACATACTGTTCTACTAGAATATGTATACATGACGTGGATTACTGTAGTATAGTACTGTGGTATAGGACGATAATAATGTGTGCCTGTACTCTGTATGTCCATTCAATTCTATTTCTGTTAAGCAATGAAGATATATTTGAGTATTATATTGATTTTTTAGCTTTCTTGTATTTTTTCTTAGAAAAGGTATATCATTATATCTTTTACATAGCATATATATGCTATATAAAAGATATAGTAATATATCGCGAATAGCGTATAGATGAAAGCTACTATTGAGATCCCTGCTCCGTGGCCTGTTTTTTTAAACAGCTCAGCACTGTATCCCTGGCAGTGGCACATATATTTAATACATAAATATTGTAAATATTCATAACAACATAATACATTTATAATTAAGTTAATTAAATGTAATTACTGAGCTATACGTGGTTACATTTAATCCACTTTTGAATATTTATAGAAATATGATAAATGTACTATGAAGGTAAAATATGTATGTAGTGTATTCGTATGATGGAGGTCGTGACGCAAATATCGATGCAATGGTTGTGCGTTCGATTCCCAGACGGGGGATTAAAATATTCAATACCCCATTCAACACGCCAGGCAAAATAAACTGGCCTCTACTTAAATATTACCTTTGCATGTAATAAAAAGTTTTCTTCATAGCATTACGCGTATGTTGTCATTTCATATTTGATTTATTTTCTGTCTTTTTTTACCAGTTTCAGTTTACTTGGTAGTGTAGGCAGAGGGAGTTCAGGAACCTAGTGTTAAGACACTCCGTTCCGTTACCCAGTTCTCGCCGAATTTAATGCATTGCGTGTTGGTGGCGGAAATCAACAAAAGCGAAAATAAAACACTCACAACCTGCATTGTTGTTTCAACCTCAATCTTAAGCTTGCGCCCCTGCATCGCGACAGAACTGATATTTGATAACGCAATTAAACGCCGTTTATTTTTTTTGTTCTGACGTAACATTACTGACACACCTCCGCCATACTTGGTTATGATATTTTTTCTGGTATTTGTCATGTTTATATATGACGTACAAATATTTTTAAAATCCAACGTAAATAGTAAAGATTTTGTAGTGAAAATAATAAAATTTGTTACATTTATTTGTAACGTACAATATTTCAGAGGCTATGATAAAATATATATCTAACAAGTCGTGCTGTCGATAAAAACGTACGTGACCGCTCCCTTATAGCTGTTACACAGAGATGTTTTATCTTTATTAATAAAAGCTTCTCTGTTTGTTCGTTTTAATACTTTAATCTCAGTAACTACTGGCTTATTGGAAAAAAAATATACTGCATTTAATAGCCCATTCATTCATTGAATAAATATACGTGTATATATCTAAATGTGTTCGAGTAAACTTACTTATTACTATCCATATTTAATAAAAATACTATTACCAAAGTAATTAGCGTATCGATACTTGAACTCTATTACACGGTTAATAGTTTTTCTCCGACGCTTACCCGACGTCGATAGTCTCGCATCTGATTTCCCGCGAGGTGCCCGGGACTGGCAATATCATGATCGAAATTATATTTCCTATATTTTTATAAGCTTTTATTGAAAGGTCGATTCTTCATTTAAGTAAGTTAGTTGCTTACCAATGACCAGTTGTCATCGGTTTAGTGAAGAAAGTGGGTACGATTATATAACCGCTCCGTTAGACGAAACACGATTTTGAGTTTCGCCAACAAACATGCATTGTCTAGATATTCAGTGGTGCTTAGGTTGTAAAACCCTTAAAATTGAAAAAATATATATGTTGATCACAGTATAAGACATTACAACAGACATATGAAAACATAAAAAAATTAAAGATACATATATATATATGTACCAAATCGTAAATCCCAAAAAAAAATATATATATAGCCCATGACCTAAAAAAATCACGCTCTCATCTTAGCAAAGTGCTTGTACCTCTTAAACTACTAATCAGAATTTCATCAAACTAAGCTATAGCTAAGAACCACTGAATATAGAACAAAGCTAATTATTATTAATGAAACACCACACTCAAATCGTTTACACACTAGGAGAGAAAGTAAAGGGTACAGTACACTTTAAACTGTAGTTAATTCAAAAGCTACGGTTCAGACAGAGAGACAAAGATCAAACAATACTTAATAATAACATATCAATATCCCGCACTAGGCAGGGTAGGCAGAGGAAACCCGGGAACCTAGTGTTAAGACACGGAGTGTCTTAACACTAGGTTCCCGGGTTTCCTCTGCCTACCCTGCCTAGTGCGGGATATTCCACTTCCGTTCCCCACCTTCCGCCGAATTTGAGTCATTACGTGTTGAGTGGTGGAACTTAAAGACGCGCTTTGCATTATTACCAGAGCGAAGAAATGAAACATTACATATTTAAATTGAAAATATTAAATATTTCATTTCCTCGACCTCATCGAACCCAGAACCTGTCGGTTACAGTCACACTCTTGTACCGCTGCGCCACGACAGGCCTCGTGTTTATTAAATGCATTGTTTTGGAAAAAGAATTTTTAAAATTTCTATAAAGAAAACCTCTTACTATTATTACCAAAAAGGCGGTGAAGGTTGGTCATAAAGGTCAAAAGGAACGTTTAAGAGACGTTTAAGAATTTTGACGCAGCGAGATGATAACGAATGGCTCAGTAATCAGACTGCTTGGACGATTTCCGAGAGGCTCGGGTTGAAATCTCGCTACGTTAAAATATTTATATTTATTCTGCGTAAATATTTTTCTTTACTACAAACGAAAAAAGAACACTTTAAACAAAAACGATGAAAATGTATGGGAATTTTCACCCAGGAATTTTGGCAGTATGAAGGATAAGTGGAATAAAGCTTAAAATGATAATCGTCTGCATTGCAGAGTGATGACGACGCGTGCCAATCGACGAATGACCTCTGGCTTTATAGCTTATGAATATGGCCCTGGCAAGTAGAATATTATATTTTTTTAAATATTACATGTATATGTAATATTACTTTTAAATTATAATTTTCCTTTTCACCATTGAAAGTTTTTACCTCGAAGCGTGTATTTGCAAGAATTTGCATGGACAAAATCCTAAGATACTCATTGACTATCTACCCGCGCTGCTAAGTGTACGTGCTAAATGTAAGTTCGATATCCACTCAAAGGAATTGTAAATTTGAACTATTTTTTTTATAAAGAAACCCATGCATTTAGCTCTGCCACAATACGTTAATTCAAATTTAGCCTAAAGATGGGAAACAGGGTTTGGAAAGTGGTTGGAATGTCTTCATATTAGGCTTTCTGTTCTATTATAAAGATAAACATTTTCATTAATTTATATATCAGTTCTGTTTTTCAAGTTAAATATAAATCGACATTGTTTAAAATTCATTATTTTACATAGTAAGTATTACATGTGTATTGTCAAACAAAATGGTGGATTTGTTAGTTTTGACACGAGCAAATATGAAATAACTGGCCCGCCTGTACACTGCTAATATCTTTCTTTAATTGTAATGAACTTAAAAAATTTAACATTTTTTGGGTTTCGTACATCAGAAGGTGTGAACGAAGCCTGTTTTTACTCTATTGTCCGTATCAAGACTTTTTATCCTGAGATTGCTTTGACATATCAAACTAAATTAATATCTTATATTCATATTAGATACAATTCCTTCGAACACATAAAAACTAACTTAATAGCTCAACGAGATCAAATATTATCAGCATGTAGTCATTATTTTCTCGGCGTTTTGTAAGTATTATGCTTTTTTAACATCTGTCCTAAAATCAGTTTGTGCCTTATTGTATTCCTGTGGTCCTACAGTAAAAAAATAAAACACGATGTGAAAACTCATAATATACTTGTAAGTAGAGAAAAACATCTGAAAAGTAAAAAATTCTAATTCTTAAGTATTTCATAGGAAAAACCCACAACAAACTCTATCTCTATTATTTGTAGATCTTTTCATACAAAATGAATAGATATGCTCGCAAATTTAAGTTTATCAACAATATTCGCCGCGTAATCAATACCTATAGAGTTTGTGCAGTACTTGTTTGGTAACTTTTAAAAATTTGAAGGTAGATGGATTTGAACCTGCGCGTTTTGGAACCCGTCCGAGTACTCTAACACGTAAGTCATACATTTCTTTAAAAAAAAGTATATTTATTATGGTTTTATTATCGATTTAAACTTAAAGGAGTAATAAAATATTTCATATTTTCAAATATTTAATACTTTGAGTACTAAAATATTTAATATTTTCAATTTAAATATTTAATGTTTCCATTTCATCGCTCTGGCACAAGGCAAAACGCGGCATTGAGTTCCACCACTCAACACGCAATGCCTCAAATTCGGTAGAAAGTGGGGAACAGAGTATCTTAACACTAGGGTCCCAAGTTCCCTCTGCCTACCCTGCCGTGTGTGGGATACAGCGTGAAGCTGAGTGAAGCTGAGAGTGGGGTGGGACCCACAACCTGTCGCCTGATGTTATACAAAATAGAGAACAAATATGTAAAATATTTGGAAGATTAGTTATTGGAACTCCACATATTTGTAGACACTATATTATCACGCATATTACATTCACAAGTATGTGTAACTTCTAGAAGCTGAATTCCTGTTTTGGCCAAATATTCATATAATTGTGGGCGTCGCTGTCGGCCTTGTTATTTATAACACGTAACGTAACTTGTGTTTTGTAACTAGAAGTCTACCAAGTGTTCTTAGGTTATTTATTGTCATAGATAATATATGACGATGCATATTTTGCGTAAGAAACAGAGACAAAAGTAGGTAAAGACAGACAATTTGTTTTCTAATTTTACCAAAACAAACCGGTAAAATGAAAATATTTTAAACATAAATAATTTGTCAAATGTAAATCAAACTCACAACCACCGCGTATATCGTCGAATACTTACAATGTTCAAGTTATCGTGCATTACAAATTTTATAAACAATATTCTTTATATAAAACAACATCATTTCTTACAAGCTACGTTTTTAACTTAAAACATAAAGTAAGTACTTACTAAAAGATGTCATTATAATAATATTCCATGAAAACATCCAATTTACTCGAAATAAAATGTAAATTTTATGCAAAAGGCTTCGGTATTAGAAGGGCTTATTTTTGGGCCGCGAAGAAAATGACTCCGGAAATGAAGATGGACGACGCCGCGGCTTATGTCGTGAGTGTGCAGGCGGGCGTACGAGATATCACATACAATACCTATTAGCCCCTATTATTATTCATAGTACATATTTTTTTCTAGTTTTGTGTGCATAGTAAATGACATTTTCTAAGTGAGTAAAGTAACTGAACAATAAACAATTTTAAGATGAGAGCGTTAAACCAATTCAACCGTAATAATCTAGTGATAAATCATCACAAGGGTCTTTACATTCTGTTTATCTAAAATAAAATATAATTTGTTAAAAATGAAATAAAATTAACCAAGTAATATTATTGCCATTTAAATGATGTGCTCCAAACTATAAACTGTATGAGCCTAAACTCGTACAGTTTCCCTCACTCGCTCGAACAGTTCAGGTCCTGACTCTACGATAACACCACCTCATATTACTGCCAAGTTACATGAGGATTTACTTCTACAAATGGATCAAATCTACACATTATCAAAATCTAACATTTTTGCTCAGAGTGCAAAAGTCGTCAGAAACGGTTTCTTTCCGCTTATTTAAGGTATTTTGTGTTACATGAAATAAAAATATTGAATGTTTAATTTCTTCAGATGGGAATCGAACTCACAAACAGTCGCGCTTGGGCCTCTATTGGCGTTAATATAACATAGTTAGTCTGACATAGTATAATTAAACATAAGTCACATTTCAATAAATTATTTTTTCACTTTACCACATTTAAAGTTATTTTTTCATATTTTTCTTATTTAAATATAAGTAAAAATTGTCAAATTCCCATGAAAAATATCAAATGGAGTTAACTGGCGTGTATAGTAAGTTCTATGTATATTAATCAACGTCGCTTCCTGTCGTCCGTCGCACCTTGCCTCTCATCCCCATCGCTTTCATAAATCATAAGCTTTTACCCAAAAGTTTCTTATTTAAGCTTATCCTAAGGCTATATATTACAAGCTCATCTATACACTGTAATATTGTTTGACAGGTTAATTGACCTATACGTTATGTATTGTAATATACTAAGCAGAAGGAACCAAGTGTTAAGACACTCTGTTCGGGGAACACTGTCTAATACTTTGATATATTGTATGTTGATTGATGAAATTAAATGCTGAATATTGTCTATTTCAGTGTAGATGTGAAAATAATTTAAATATGTTATCATCCTCTCGAATGTAGATCCAACAACGTTGTAATGACCTGTAACGTTTATATGTTTTTTTTATTGTCACACTATATTCTGCACATAGGAAGGTAAGCCGGGAACATCGAAACCGGACATTAAGATAATTTGTTTTCATTAAGAAGTTTTCTTTCCCCTCACTTCGACGAATTCTTAAAGCAATTTTGAGCGGCGAAACTCACTCGTATATTTTAAAACATGATATTTTCTAGAGATATGACTAGTGACCTCTATATCAATGTAAACAGAAGGGGTTAGGACACAAGTAGCACAGTGTCAACAAACACATTTATCAAAATCCTCTACACGCACGCTGTCGCTAACTTTTCATAGTTTTTTTAGGAAACGTGACTTCTGAAAGTTGTAGTTGTTGTTATCTTTATTTATTTTTGAAGCTTGTAAGTCTCAATTTCTCTTTTTTCTATTTTATTTAAATAACATTTGAAAAACTATATATGTATGTGTAATTTTAAAACATTTTGCCGATTTATTGTAAATAAAGAATTATTTTGAGGCACTGATGCAACGGCTCAGCGCTTGAGTATAAGCGGAACGACTGTGGGTTCTCTTTTTACTAGGAGGAGTCGATTATTTTCATTATTTCTCTTTGGTAACGACAAAAAACAGTATTGAGTTCTGCCGTTTTACACACAAAGTATCAAAAATTGGAAAGCGCATTGAGAAAAGAATGTAAGGGATATTTCATTTTATCTCTTGTTTTCTCTTGTTTAAAATTACACCTATGACAACCAAGCATTATAAAATAACTGACGTATTTGTTTTAGTGTTATTACACAGTTAAGAGTCTAAACTCGTGTTGACAATTTTGATGTAAGTTGTTAAGAACGTATGCTTTAGAAGTCAGAAAACTTAAACGATTTCTAAGAGAATAGGACATTACAGAAAAGTTCACATTTTATTTACGATTTGTAAAAAATATTTTTCTTTCGTGATAAATTGCTTATTTCACTATGACACAAATAAAACAAGACATTTGTCAACACAATTTATTATTCATATGGAAAGCACAAATTAAGCAAATATCTATATTTGCTGTTTCAACAACAATTTAAAATTTGAACAATAATTCTATTTATGCCAATGTAGAGAAAGATAATTTCATTAAGATATGTACGAGTACGAATATAATATTGTTAGAATTTTGCTTTTCTCTTCACTGTAAGGCTTATTATTTATATATTATTCATTATATATTTTACTTTTTTATTTAAATGAAAAAAAAAATGGTATTCAGGTTAGTTTTCTGACCAAGTCAAATCAACGAGGTGAATATGTGTGTGTGACTATGTGCTATTGTTGTATTTGCTTATCTCTTGTTGTTTTGTAATCATTTCAATCTATGAAATTCATGACATTTTCGTTTAACCATACAAACTCTTTAGCTTTATAATATTAGATGTATAGTCACGTTATGTCAATATTTTATTCATTACAATACAATACGTTGTCAGAAAGTAAAATTCCAATAAGTGAGCATAATAATTTATAGTTGAATTGTTTTAAGCTGTTACTGCAGGCGCCAATTAAGGGACGGAAACTTCATTAAACAACTTTCATCTTTTTTATTGTTCGTTTAAATTGTATTACTGCATGAAATATAAGATTTATTTTAAATAAAAAGTCATAAAATTTCCTTACTTGCTTCAGATAAATTGATTTCTGTGTATTTTAATTACACATAGCCCTCGTTAACTCTCACACACATATATACTTACAAAGAAGCCAGTGACTATAAGCGCGACAGGTTGTTGGTTCAATCGTCACTCAAGGAAATAAAATATTTACTATTCAAATTAATTATTTACTGTTTTAATTTCTTCGTTCGGGTATAAAGGCAAAGCGCGGTGTTGACTTTCGCGAAATTCGGCGGAAAGTGGGGAACACTATGAAGTGTCTTAACTCTTGGGTCCCAAGTTCCTCTGCCTGCACTACCATGTACGAGAAGCGAGAAGCTAAAAAACTAAACTACACGTGACTAAGGGTACAGGATACAGTTGATTTATATCTAACATTTTTATTCGCTTTTGTTAAGAGTCTTGGTGTAGCAGCACAGTATGTGACTGGAAACAACGAGTATGGATTCAATTCCCACTTTTGGTACAATTCTCACAAAATGCAGCGTTGAGTTTCACCATTCAACAGATCATGTCTCAAATATTGGAAGGACAGTGAGAAATAGAAATGAAATGGAATAGGTGCTGAAAAAATTACTTAAAATATATAAAATTGTATAGTACTATAATTTAAAAGCGTTATTCTTCCAGGCGCATGTTTCTTGGCCGCAGGAGGCGTCTCGAGTCATTGCCGCCCATTTCACTAATTAAATAATCTAATTTCTAATTATCTCTTATAGTTATCTGAAGGGTCGTTCCACTAACAGGATTAAAAACCGAGTTTTCTTTCTTAACACCCACATAAGAAGATTGCGAAGTGTTGTGAAGTTTACAATAAATATCTTTGTAAATTTTGTAACTACTCGTATATTAATATATACTAAATTAATAAAAGCTTATTACTTTTTTCTGGTTAAAAGTTTAGAATCACTGCTCACCTCTTTCGCCTCGTCTACTATCAACCTGCACATACGAGCGCAAGCCCTGTAGAGGAACTTTATGGTTTTGTATGACATTCCTCCAGTATCACGGATATTTTGTTCTCAAAAGTCAACTGCCTCTTTTACTACTCACTATTGCAATGCATATTTACTAAGTTTAAAAGAATGAAACTATCAACAAGTATAACGTTTTATACATACATGTTTAACTACTTCACGAATACTGCTTAACTAGTGATTACAAATGAATCTCAGCAAGACACATCTATTGGAACGTCTCTCAGGTACATAATTAAGGACTCCTAAAACTTAACAGTTCAATCAAGATCTCGTCGAAATAATGGATTTCCAGAACTTTGCCTTAAAGTATTGCGCTTACTTTAAGTTTACCTTCCAATAGAAATCTATCTCGAGGTGGAAAGTTGAACTTAATTTGAGATATTCTTTATTAAAATCTTATAGAGATGATTTTATTATTAAAATACACAAGCTTATTATGAAAAAATGTATTGTTGACTAAAAAGTTCACACAATACTTGTGTGTAAGGAACCTTTTGTTATGACACTCTGTTTTACAGTTTCCGCCCATGTTTACAATCAGATGCTGTGCTGCTGCGATACAACTGATTTTTATACTCACTCTCTCTTAGCTTCACGCTGTATCTCGCTCACGGCAGGGTTGGCAGAGGGAACTTAGGAACCTAGTGTTAAGACATTCCATTCCATTTCCGTTCCATACTTTCCGCCGAATTTGAGGCATTGCGTGTTGAGTGTCGGAACTCAACAACACACTTTGCCTTGTTTCTAGAGTGAAGAAAGGAAAATATTAAATATTTAATTACAAAATAACAAACCCACAGCCTGTCGTTTTGCCGACGCTTGTGCCTCATTATATGACCTATTTTATTATTATATGTTATAAGTAGTAGTAGTTTTCTACTGCTAAATGACATATTTTTAATGAGGAAATTTTGCTGACTTCCTCTTCGTGCCACCAAATTCTTGAAGAATTATGTGACAGTCCTTTGATGTGGCTTGACAATTTTCAGGTTAGTTTATAACTTCAAACTTTCTAAAAGTATTCCCAAGACTCCCTTTACCATCTTTTGATTTTGTTTATAGGTTTTAAGCATGACGGATTTAAAATTATAAGTCCAAAGCACAGGCTGAAGCTTCCTTGATTGAACGCTCCAATCTCAGGAAGTACTGGTTGATTTAAAATAATAATTTTGTGTTTGCTAGTACATTATATACGAAAACTACTAATAAAGTTTGTAATGACTTTCTGTTATGAAACGAGCACTTCAGTAAAAATACATCTTCTTTACATAATATTCATTTAATTTTTTTGCTTAACGTGCTCCCTAATAAGCAAAAAGGTTGACTAGAAAGAAACTGCAGTTTATGTCTCTCTTGCAAAAGCGTGACTGTAACCGACAGGTTCTGGGTTCGATCCCCAGTCGAGGAAATGAAATATTTAATATTCTCAATTTAAATATTTAATGTTTCATTTCTTCGCTCTGGTAATATGGCAAAAGCGCGGCGTTGAGTTCCGCCACTCAATGCCTCAAATTCAGCGGAAAGTGGGGAACGGAAGTGGAACGGAGTGTCATAACACTAGGTTTCACTTCCGTTCCCTCTGCCTACCCTGCCTAGTGCGGGATACAGCGTGAAGCTGAGAATGTCTCTTTATATCAATACAAACTGTACTGAATACCGGGATTGGTTTACTGAGGTTATTCTATAGTATAGTGGCATTGTTACGTACGACGTACGAGAGAGACTTGTTCTGAAATTATTGTTATATCAAAAGCGTAATGAAATAATCTTAGATACGAGTCAATTGCGAATCGCACTCGCCCACCTAGGGCTCAGGTGATTTTTGTACGTCGAGCAAATATGTGATGACGGAATGACAATAAAAATAATTAGAGAAATGTGAATGATAAAAAGACCTCGGTTGACCTTCGAAAACACAGTATCTACGATACTGGAGGAATGTCGTAAAAAGCATACGGACCTCCCGGATACCATACAAATATGTGATAGTGGACGAGGCAAAAGAGTTCTCTCTGGCTTTCCCGTTCGAGTTACAGCGTCAAACTAAAAGATTTCGTTGTTATGATTTTTGAGTGTTTTGCTAATATTTAACGTTGTCAGAAGGGTCTCAATTCTTGCCTAATTTCTTAATTATAAATCTACGCCTAATATCTTATAGGTTATGACTCCACTGCAAATAAAGTTGACAAATTTAAATATGCATGTGTGTGCACTCATTTTCTAAGGAATAAATTCGCTTATATATTTTTGTAGTCGCCTGTCTTGGCGCAGGAGAACAGGCACTCGCACACGCAATTCTTGAGTACTGCGGAAAATGAGGAAAGGGAAAAAAATTGTTAACACTAGGTTTTTAAGTTCTCTATAAATCCCTTCCACGTGCGGGACAACAGATGAAGATGAAAGAAATATTCCTATAAACTTTTATTTATACTCACACTATAGGTTTTGATTGACACTTGTTTTGTTTTAAACTTATTTAGTTTAATCCTTCCTTGCCATACATACAAGTATATTATACTTATGGCTAGAAAAGGTATTTAGTTTTAAATAAAAACAAGCTGGACAAGCTTCTAAGTCAACGCAGGTATTTTTTATAATAAAATATACTGCGTACTTTGTTTCTATTAAAATATCAATTCAATACCGCGGTCAATATCATAAAAAATAATAATATGAATAGAAAACTCAATGGTTTTCAAATTTCGGCTTACGCTGCTTTTCTTCCGCCCGTAATAGGATTTGATGCGTATCGGGTCGCGACCGCTCTAAACAACAGACCGAATGTTCACTTAGTTTTTATGAGCTTTGCGCTTGAAGCCCGCTGATAAGTCAGCACTATGATTTAATAAGGTTACGTGACCAAATGTTGACATTTTTTTACAATTGTTGTTACTTTTTTTTAAATAAAATATTTTTATCTTTAAGTACCTGCATGAATACGTTATAGCATCTTTTTATTAACAGTTGACATAAGATTACAAAATAAAAATTCAGGAAGAAGTCAACGGAACGGAGATAGCTTCATAATGAAACTTGAATTGGGCTTAATACAAAATTCATAAACGATGTATAAGTATCGGTATTTTTTAAGTTTGCGTTAAGTCGAAGATACTGTAGACCTGCTGCTGCTCTAAGAGGCACCGATACCTCAATGTGATCCATGATCTAACATACCTTTATGTCAATGATCATAATTCACTTAGATGTATTAATGATAAAAAAAAGCTCTAAAAATATATGAAGTTCGTCTCTACTCGTTATTTCAACGAAATGTGTGATTGAAATAAAAATTATAACACGTTTTTCTCTGGTTTGATGCATATTAATTTATCAACTTGGCTTAAAAATCACAAGTACTCGGGAGGCCATGAATATTCAAGAGCGGTCCGAAAACGCTCACTATTCATTTTAATACACTCTTCTGTGAAGTCACTTAGCATTGGAAATAAAGTTACCTTTGAATCTTTATTTAAGTACCTAACTTTTAAGATTCGTACCCATCTAATAGTTGAGGTGTCGCATTGGAGTTGAAGACAATTTTAGTATTAATAAAGAAGAAATTAAACTTTTTCCAGCCAACGTGGTACAATGTCATATCATCTGACTCCAAACACGACTATTATACGTTCAATTCCGACACGGAGAAAATATTATATTTAAATATTTTTTTCTATTCTCCACTCTAGTAAACAAACAAAGCACGGCGTAGTGACCCACTATTCTACATATATTTTTTTATAACGGCTCAGAGTACAGTATCATTACACTACCTCATCTCTTGTAACCCAACTTATTGAGAAAAATATAGAAAAATAAAAAATATAAACATATATATCTCTTATTATGTTTTTTGATTAATAATATGATATAATAGCTACAGTTACTTGTGGGCAGACGTTAAGTTTCCTTGTTAAGATACCTCCAGCTACACTTTACAGTATGTTGTGCCGCGGGCGGTAGATGCCTCAAACTTTTGTTTCAAAGCTGACCGAAGCTAAGTAATAAGCGAATGGCTTGCTTCTATCGCCTTTGTGTAGTCGTGAGCTCTTTTATTTATGCTGATAGAAACTTAGAAACCGCAACTTCAGCACAGTACGTACGACCGACGAGTCGAAGCTACCCTGATACCAGGGGATAGCCGCGGAGATTTTATTTTAGGATTTTTCTATTTTTTTTTCACCTTCAAGCTGTTATCCGCAGATGGCAGTACTCTGACAAGAGGAATTTGAGATTTTATTCTTAAAACACTCCGATCCAATTGATACTATTGCGTTTTTCATTTCCGGCCGAATTAAAACATCCCACTTCCACTCAACATGCAATGCTTACATTGCGTGGAATGAAGAACGGAATACCGCAGTATTACAGCTGCTGTATTTACAGTCGATGGCTTGTTTTGATCTTGTGGCTCTGCGCCACGACATGTTTTTTCTTACTTATGCTTATTCACATCCTGAATGTACAAAGAACAAAAGTATAAACAGCCTTCAGAGCGGTTACAACTCGCCAACAGTAGTAGGACCCATCCGAGCTATGAAATGATAACTAGTTGACTTCACATAAGTGACTCTGATTATAAAATCAGAGTAATCTTAAATATTAGTAGTTAAGAATCCTTTCTTTTATCTTACGTTAAGTACATTATAGTTTGATGCGAAAGTTAAGGAAAACGAATTCCCATTTTAAAAAAATCATAATTAGCATCTAAGCCAGACGGCATTACATACAAAAAATGGGGAGATATTTTTTTTTTTAGCTTCACGCTGTATCCCGCATAAGACAGGGTAGGCAGAGGGAACCCGGGAACCTAGTGTAAAGACACTCCGTTCCACTTCCGTTCCCCACTTTCCGCCGAATTTGAGGCATTGCGTGTTGAGTGGCGGAACTCAACGCCGCACTTTGCCTTATTACCAGAGCGAAGAAATGAAACATTAAATATTTAAATTGAAAATATTAAATATTTCACTTCCTCGACTGGGGATCGAAACCAGAACCTGTCGGTTACAGTCACACTCTTGTGCCGCTGCGCCACGACAGGCCTCAAATTATTTTTAAATATAAATAAACGATGCTTATATAAATTTCATAAATTCAATATAATTTTGTTAATAAAATATGTCTGTGATATTATACAGATGTCAAAAGGTCTTTATTGATTAAAATGATTCTTAACAAAGGACTTCGCTTCAGGAATATAAATCCCAATGAATTCATAATTCCGCATTCACACCAACACTCGCTCCACCATCTTTTTACAGGTTTTATCACGTTTATTTATATCTGGAGACTTTTTTCAAAGAATAATGTTTTATACTTATACGAGTATAGTATACACAGTTCGTGTATACTATACTCGTATAAGTATAAAACATTATTTATTTCATTTTCATGCATTTCTCGCTGTATCAATAATTGTGGCCCGGTAACTCACTGTAAGCACGACGATTGTGGATTCGAATTACACTCGGAACAATTAATTATTTTATCTCCGAAGAAGACTACCAGCGGCGTTAAGTTCCACCACAACCATATGTAACAAAACTTAATTATATTATGTAGCACCTGAAGCACCCCTGAGGAAAGAGCGCGGCACACGACGTCCACCATTTATTACTTATTACAAATAACTCTATTATAAAATACTAAACTTAAATTTAAAAAGCGTATAAAAATTTTGAACGAAGCAGGGTTTGGATTTGAAGCGTATAAAAAAATTTTTATACGCTTTTTAAATTTAAGTTTAGTATTTTCTGTCCTAAGTGTGGAATAACACTTTAAAACATAGTAATAACTCTATTATAAAAGTTAAAGGTACCGCTTAGAACACATTGATTTGAAATAACTATAGTTTTTAACGTTACGCTTATCCCGCAAATAGAAAGATATGCAGAGGGAACCTGGGAGCCTAGTATTAAGACATTGTTGACATTGACAACCTAGTATTACCAATAGGACACTATTGATGGTTACTTTCCGTTGTTTCTGCAAGCATTAAGTTTGTTATATTCTTTCTTAATAAGCGAACAAACAAAAAAATAAATTTAAGACATTAATTTGTAAGTTCACCGCGTTCAGGGTTCAAACTCTTCAGCAGTATAATATAAAATACGGACATATGCATATCATGTTTCTATATAGAAGATATATATTTATACTTGTGATTTAGATTCAATTCATTTTATAATCACTGATTGCAACTGAAACGTCCCGTCGTTGCGGAACACTCCTGATCAAATTAACTTCCATTTATAGCATGTGTAAACCACAATTAATAAAAGTATATCTTTGTGCATTTTAAAGTTAATGTAAATAAGTTTTTATATTATGCATGGATATATATTCATCTCATATGCGGATGAGCGGAAATAAGACAACTTTCCATGATTAAATTACCAGCACGTGTCACTTTATAACATCGTATGCAGGGAGAACCTAAAATTTAGAAACTTCATACCGCAATAATAATAAGATATTTTCTTTCGTGATTTTTAGACATTGTAAATTTAACCAGATAGATTGGTAGTCTACCCTACCTACTACCCGTGGTGCTCACGATACGATATTTTTCTAATTAAGAAATAAATCAGCTTTGTCTTGTTACCAGAACAGAATATAAAAATAATTACTTCCCTCAAATATAATCGAACCCACAACCGTCAACAGGCAGTGCCACTCCATCCTGAGTTCTACTATAAATCAATAACACTATTAATTGTCAAACTTATTCAGTTATCAAAATAGTTTCCAATAGAGCCAGCCATTGAAGGTCAACAACAGTTCCCTGCCTCGTCGAGATCATCAGGATCGTTACGATACACTTTGTTAATCTTTAATTACATAAAACAGTAAAAAGCTTGTCTGTACAATGAATATAATGTCTATATAAAATATTCAAATATCGTTCTATAGTAAGAAGATAATAATCGAAAAACTCAGTTTGTGAAATAACTCCGCTTCGCATATAAAATTCATGTGAGTATGACTTTTTATATAATCAACAGCCATATTTCAATCCTGGCCTAATATAATTATTAAGAAAAATAGATCTTTTCTAATTTTAAAACTGGCTGTTTTGCATACAGCATTAGTTTTAGTTTAGTTTGTATTTTTTTATTATTACTGCCATATAATGGTAATATTAACGTTTTATTTAAAATATTCTGGTGATTTTTATATTATTTCAATAAACTAAGTTGCCACATAATGGTATTTGCACTGAAAATTATAACATAAAACGTCGAAGTTATACCACTTTAAAAGTCATATTTATGATAATTATGCTTATGAATTAAAATAGTTTAACCGGGAAGCTCTATTTAGTTCCAGTTATAAGGTATAAGTAGCATTGTAAACATCTGAGAACTCAAATAATACTCTCTATGGAATTATTTTGTACAAATTTATTTAATTACATACATTTCTTATTTTTGAAGTTTAGAACGAGCAGTAGAATAAAAATATTACTTCACATGGCAGCAGGTAGACACCAAACCAATCAGAATAGAGAATTCAGCGATTTAGAATTTATGTAAGCAATAATGTTTACTATATTATATAGTTTTAATTTTGTCTAAATAGTTTCATATTGAATTGCACTCGTAAAAATACTTATAGTTGTATCTTGAATTGTTGTTGAGTTATTCAGTTCCGCTACCTATTGTGCAAAGTTTATATGTAGTAATGTTACGGGAAAATATCGACTTATATATTTTTTTTTGCAATGTAAACGCAGCTTTATACTAATTTGCGAATACAAATAAATAAATCAAAACTATCGTAATCTACTACAACAGTTTCTGACATTTCGTGTTAGAATTATTTTTATTTTCCTGTTGAATATTTATTTTCGTTCGTTAGGGCTTAATAAAATTTAAAACCATTTTAAATGTAAGTCGAGTGTCGAATATCAACGTTTTATCTGAACATACAGAACTCTTCGATTTAAAGCTTTAGTGTATTCTATTTTGTAATCGTACAAAGTGACTCGGCTCGCTTCGATTCCGTTTCAATAAGCAAACTGTTGCACGAAGCCTTCACCTCGGTCACCTTCTATAACCAGGATCTTATAAATATTTAATGATGTAGTCCGTTGTATATAAAGTGGACAATACACTATGAGTCAAAATTTTTATAAGCTCATTGCAATGTTTTTTTGTTAATACTCGTAGTATATAGCAGTATGTACTCTCTCTGTAGGAACATTTTTTTCTGCCCATTATAAGTTTTTAGGGAGTCAAAATATCATGGCGTTTAGACCAAGCCTTACTCTCTAAAACTGATCACTTATCATATTGCAGTAGACTAAGATTAGGACAAGATTCCAAAGTCCCCTCTGCCTAAGCTGCCACGTGCGAGAAACAGCATGAATGTAAAAAAATGTACAATACTATAGGCATAGTTTTAGTAAGCAGCTTTAAGAAAAATATTATTACTCGTACTTCCTGAATTCGTTAGCTTGTTATTTTAGTTCTCATACTATAATTACAAGTCGCACAAGTTCATACTTAAAAAAAGCCACATTAAAAGTTCAAGTTATTGTTAACTAGATTAACTTCTCGACGACAAAAACTAAGACCGTTTTGACGCAAGCTTGACTCGGTGTTAACGCAAAGGTAGTGCTTTGTATTATTACTCGAGAGAATGAATAAATTATATTTATGTCCCCGCTATGATCCTCGCTTGATTTCCGCAATTAAGCTTGTATATCCTGAAAAATTGTGATGAAAATGGAAAATAGTATGCGTAAGCTCTATGTACCGTCTGATCACCCAGCTATGAGGGGAAAGCGTAAAGCTGCACAAAAACGGACTATAAAAAGTATAAAATGTCTATATCATTTCTTGTTAAAAAATCATGTGACCTAATTTTTATCAATCTCATACACTTCGGACGTTTCAATTAGCGTTATTGGAAACTGCTCATTCAGTTGTAGACTTTTCTCGTTTTGTTACTTTTTGTATGAAAATATTTCGCCTGGTAAAATTTAAAATTGGTAATTTTTCATACAATATATTTTTTTCAAGAAACGCCAATCAGCGCTTTGATTTATTTTTGGATTATCAAAGGAGAAAATATCATATTATTATTCCTAATTATCTTTTTCAATGTATTTTCCCTTCATAGCAGGGTAGGTTTGCAACCTTTGCAACTTAGTAGGAAAACATTCCGTTCATCACATTCAGACAAAATTTTAAGACACTATCTGATACGTGACGGACCATTACCGACCAATACCGCGCATTATCCACCAAGAACAAATTGTTGTTAATAACATATAAAGGTATATAAAAAAAATATATATCTAAAGAGATATAAAAAATCACGCGAGCATTTGCAAGAGTAATTACTATTCCATTGTCTATTTAACGTTTGCATGAATCTAGTACTTGTATAAAACTCATTGGAATCCAAATTGAAATCCTACTTTGCATGTTAAAAAGAAAAGTTATCTTTTCCTATTATTCTATTTCCAAAACCAGAATTAAATAACGTGAGTGATAAAGAGACTAGAACAATAGCAACGATTAAAAACACGTCCCGACTCCTTCGACGACGACTTTTAATTAAAACTTTGTCACCTCCGTCAGCGCGAGCGATGCAATTTGAAAACATCTTCGAAATTCACGCATTTCATTCTATCAAGTTTTAACTACCCGATATACTTGTATGTTTTATTTACTGTATTGCTGAATACATACATATATTGTTTCCACTATAGTCTGTGCCCTGAATATAGCAGAGTAGACAGACTACTGTTCGTTTTGTTTTTTATGTATATACTTTAACAAAGCACTACAGACATTTGGTCCGTATATCTTTTTAATTTTTCAAAATTATCAGCATTTTTTATCTAAAAAACAATAATAATTTCTTTAAATATGCATTTACTGGTAGAAACGATTAGACCGACCTCCGATCTCTAGTACATAGACAGAGTAAGAGAAGTAAGAGATAAAAGAATATAAAAGATAAGTCAACATATAGAACATTTAAAAGCGTCTTCGATAAGAGCAGTTTGAATGCCGCATCGTGCCGTGTTACGTCGAGGGCAACATTGTTATCAGTATGCCAAAGAGAGTTCATCAGTAAGGAGAAAACGACGTAATAATTATTGACTTAAGATTTGAGGAAGTTTATAATTATTATATCATCTAATACAAACGTTATTCTATTATTTGCAACGATACAATAAATGCCTATACCTATACTTGTTTCATCTCGTCTCCTATCATGATGATCTCGGGTTCATCATATATTTTTACCTCACGTTCTTACAGTATTGTCGATACTGTGTTCTTATTGACCGAAGATTGGAAAAATCAAAGCAATGATTTCCGAAGCACGCCGAGACAATCGAAACGATTAATCACTTAAGTAAATCTTCTCGTTCAACTTGTGAAAACTTTATTAGATACAAAAATCTTTAATTGTAAATATTCTCTTCAAAGAAACCGACAATAAATGAAAAAAACTAATAGCAGTCGTGGGACTGCTGATAGAAGTGAAAACGGAACTATTAAGTTGAGAGTAATTAAAACTATATGCAAAAATTATATGATTTTTTTTATGTTTTATTTATTAGTTACATACGATGGGTTAAACAAATCATGAACAAAATATAAATACAAAGTGGTTGAAAAAATAATTAATATACAATTATCTTAATTATACATAGTATTTATATTTACACAAATTTCAATGAATTCAAGTTTGAACATTATTTTCATTATTTACATCATTGTCGTGACTCACAAAATTATACTTATCCAAAAATCGTCCAACGCGCACATAATACAGTCAGAAATAGACGATGTATTAGTGTATACGTGTACACAGGCTACTGCGCGTGCGCTAGTCTGGCTCTCCATAGCTACTATTATCATTAGCATGTCGGTGACGCGTACCGAGGATTTTACCCTCTACCAAAACGCTCAACGCGCCTAAAGAAGTTTTCACTTCAAAAATATAACTTACAATGTTTCACAATTTGACATTTTAGTTGGACGAAAATATTTTTTAAAGAACATTTAAATTAAATTAATTACATTCAGGAATACCAATCAAACTCACATCCAACGCGTCTACAGTCACAGACCACGTGTGCGCCGCTGCGTAACGACGCCCTTAAGACAATGCTGAAATTATAAATGTCAAGACGTATAATTACAGTATTTATTATTCTCGCAAATACTCTATCTATATCGTTAAACCTTGCACTCACTTGTCGACAAACTTCTCCGGTAAACTTTACCGCCACTAACCAACGAGAACTATAGCGTGTAGAAACTGGTAAAATATAGTTTATTATGTAAACTACGTACCGCTAGTGAAGCATATTATTAGTTATGTTGTTAATGTGATTATTGTAGAAATATTCTATATTTTAATTACGTTTTAAGCTTAAAATCATCTACAAATTAGTTAATAATCATTAAATAAATAAATCTACCAATTATAAAGAAAAGTGGTAGAAAATGTTTATTGTCATAATAAGCCAATTTAAGATTATTAATTGAAAAGATTAAAATGCTGACATTTTCGTTAACTTTGTTTATAAACAACAAATTAGGACAAAAAGGACAAGTCGTTTGCCGTGTACACGACACATCGACACTTACTGGCACATGCCTCGATGTTTACTGCACAATGTACTAACGCTGATAAATTGCTTATCGGTTACCGTTATTCTATCATATTATTATAGTAAATGAAATATTATAATTAATGAAGCTAAACGTAGTGACATAGAGAGGATTTGTTATGTAACGTTTTACTCTCTCATTGTCTAATAATTGAAAAAAAAAATGGAAGAAAAGGGAATTTCGAATAAAACTCAAGTAAATATTATATATATTATATAAATAATACAACCTACGTAAAAACTAAACTGTGTAAAGATAACTATTTATTAAATAGTAATAAATATAGTTAGAAGAGCCAAGTTTTAGCTCCGCACACATGGAGTTTACAGACAGATAATGTTTTGCCTTTATTTAATACAGAGAAACATTACAACACTAATTGCTGGAATAGTGATGGTCGTCACTATCACAGCAATTAGTGATAGTAACGATCATCACTATCATAGTCATCAGTTAACAAAATTCTAAATCGTACGCACTGTTTCACAGAGCAGAAATAGCTTCATACTGAATTACCGTATGAGAACAATACATAATACTAATCCCATGGTCGCTCGTTACCGCCAGTAGATACGACCGCATGTGATTTACACATTGTACTGAACATTTGCTGAATCTGTAAGTATATTTGTAGAAAAATCTCATGAGAATCACTTTAATTAGCATGTCTGTAAAACGTGGAATTATTAAATACCAGTTGATAAATTATCCACAACAATTATCAACATTATAAAACTGAAAAATTTGGTTGAATACTCTTATCTCAAAAAGCGCTGGTTTAATGAAGAAAATACTGTATGGAATATACTTGTTCAGGAAGGTTATTTATAAAATAAGTTAACTGTGCTAATGTGGGCAGCTTTAAACCATTTCCCAACACAAACATCACAAATAAAATTTAATAAACTAAGTTTTCTACATTTAATTTAAAGATCAAATATTATAAATGCATTTGCACTTTTTTGATGTTAATTTTGCTTTATGTGCCTATTAAATTTTTAATACATTTTTACATTTAAAATATTGTAAAAAAAAAAATGATATCAGTGATACAGTCCGTTAACGCGCGTTGGCGCCGGCTAACTGCACTCGCGACAGTTGCGGTGTCCATGTCCACTTGAGGTAAATAGTTTTTTTATTGCCACGCCCTTATTGCGTTTCACCACCTACACTCCACACGTAAAATGTCGATCTTGAGTAGAATTATAGTAACAAATAAATATTTTGTTATTATCATAAAATAACATAAGTACGTGTCATGTCATAGGCTCCCACTTGAGTTTCATCTTAATTAACAACAAATACATTTAAAATGTACATGTGTACATGTGACACATTTGAACGACACAACTCGAGGCCCTACTTCGTTATATTCACTTCCGGTCAAGTTCCGCGATAACACTAACGAACGTTAACTACCGATGTAAACGACGCCGCCTTATGTAATGTTACTAACAGAATGTGTACTACAGTCTACACTCACTTGTAATGATTGTGTGGTAAAAACAAAGTTCTACTTAAGTTTTATTATTATAGTTATTATTATTATCAAAAGTCTCTAGTGAATCTGTACAACATTTTACTCTTTCTGCTTCTCTTAAGTTTGTCTTAAATTTTTGAAGCTCCAAAGAACAAAGCGCGGTATTTAACGGATAAGTTATCGAAAATTTGACACAATACGGGAAATGGTGTGTCTTAACTTAACTTATTTTGTTATATACCGGCCGCTAGTTAAGGGGGGACCCCCTTACCTTGTTGTACCACGTACCGTGCATATTTTTTGAGTTCAAATCAGCCAGAGGAAACCTGGGAACCTAGTGTTTAGATACTTCGTTCCCACTGAGACCCTATTTTAGTTTGCACAAGAACTTTGTTTGTCTAATTGGAGTACACTGGATGTACTTTAGGAGACACATAAATACGTTATTCTATAGTCTTTTAATAAACCTGAAGATTGAACCACAGTAACTATTTTAATATAATTATTTAAAT
The DNA here is from genome assembly GCA_019049475.1 of Eueides isabella. NCBI lineage: Eukaryota > Metazoa > Arthropoda > Insecta > Lepidoptera > Nymphalidae > Eueides > Eueides isabella. The sequence goes on from CM032392.1 coordinate 1,450,846, forward strand.
CACATATCATAAGACACTCCGTTCCACTTTCATTCCCCATTTTCCGACGAATTTGAGGCATTGCGTGTTGTTGAGTGGCGGAACTCAACGCCGCGTTTTACCTTGTACCAGAGCGAAGAAATGAAAACATTAAATATTTAAATTGAAATATTAAATATTTTATTTCCTCGAGTGGGGATCGAACCCACAACCTGTCAGTTACAGTCACACGCTTGTGCCAAATGCAATTATTTCTTCTAACTTATACTATAATATATATAGTTGTGTTGTACTTCTAACTTATATTATAATTTAGTTAGTTTTTAAATTGTTAGGGTTTTTTCTAATATTAATAGTTTTAGATATTTTCCTAACATTAATGTTTTTCCTTAACTTTGACTTATTTTGTTTGTTCATTTTAATTACTAATAATTACGTATTTACCGAACTCATATGTATTTATTATTCTCTCGGTTTATTTTAATTATTTAGATTTATGTTTTCTTACGATTCATAGTTTAGTTGTTTAAAAAAGAACGTAATCTAATCTATAGGTTAGGTAATTGAATAAGTTTTTATTCTGTTAATTATACTTGGCCCTTAAGAAAATTATAGATTTGTTAACATATTAAAGTTATCTTTTTTAAATAATCCGTTAGTACGATTTTAATCCCCTGGCCCATTACACTAATGTTGATGGATGTGGAAAAAAAATCACGGTAGTATAATAAATATAACGAAATAAAAAGAAAAATTCTTCAAGAACAATCAAACAAAACTCCATCGGTGTGTAACATAATTAAAAGGGCAATGCGGGCCAAAAACTGTGTAATTGAAATAGCCAACGTTCCGAATCTACACGAAAAAAGTGACGACTAAAAGCTATGTATATTAAATAAGTATTCATATAAGTCCAGCTGGCGAAGCCGCACACGTCCGCTAGTATTCCTTATATAAAAGTGAAGTCGACATAATATTTTGAATAATGTGTCCATACATTTTTAAATACCTGTTCTGAAAAGCGCGTCCGGTGCAGTTTCATTCATCATCGTACGATCCCGGACTTAACGTGTCATTTTACATACGAATATTTTAACAATAAAAAATATCATGATTTTATAAATTACAAATAAAAAATACCTACGAATAATATCATATTCGTATTTATAGAAAAGTAACTGATAAATTATACTTATAGAAATAAAAGAACATCGACAATATAACTAATTCACTTTGAAAGGCCAATTTTACAAAGATATATAATAAGCAATTCTTTTTTACCATTCGAGTGTACATTTTTTTTGTAACTAATTTTATAGACTTTCATGCCGACTGTTTGTATTAACTCGAAGTTTTAAAAGAATAAATTTCTTAGAAGTAAAAAAACTACACTGATTTATCTTTGTAGTGTATATATGACAGACACGTAATTTCTAACACCACGTGGAACCTATGCGAAAAATCTCACGACCGATAACTATCGATAAAGCTGAAAAAATATGATAAAGTAACTACTTTATCATATTTTTCCAGCTTTCATCGTGATAGTGCAACTTAGTGTTAGACAGTCCGTTTTTTCTTCCACCGAATTTGACGCGTTGCGTGTTGAGCGGAAGTCAACGCTGCGCTTTGCCTTGTTACCAAAACGAATATATATGTATGTATATATATATATATATATATATATATATATATATATATATATATATATATATATATATATATATATATATATATATATATATATATATATATATATATACATTTAATTTTTTCGAGTGGGACTCAACCCCACAACTTCGCGCGTTCACAGTTCCTTAATATTACATGTATTTATCTCAATATGCTATTAAAACGTCCCTACAAGAAGTAAATATAAAGTAGCAAGCTACGTGACTATTCACCACTAGGTACTTACTTCCAAGCGATAAACTCGCTGACCGCTAGCTTAGTGCTTGAAATTCCTTTAAATGTATAGAATATTATAAATACCTACGTATATTAATGTTTGCCTTCCTAAACATTGAAATCCCTGTAAGACAATTAGCATTTATTTATTTAAATTATAGTATTTGTACAGCATACGCTCCTCAAGTTCAAATAAACTCTATGAACCTGCAGGCAATCATCTAAACTCAATTAATGTAAAGAGAATTTTCATATAGAAAACGGAAATTATTATTTTTACATATATTATACAATGTATATGAAAAATGACCGTTACAATAGACGCTGGCTACCACACAGCCGAGCGCGCGCGAGCGAAGTCGATGATGATTCATTTTTTATTTCTTACTAAATTATTGTAACTAATTTTTACTTTTTGAAAACGATGTATCATTGTTGAAAACTAAATATTATTCTAAAATAAATGTCATTTTTGTGTCATTTATAAGGCTGTTGTGGGAGCCCAGGTTTTTGCCGTGTGATCCCGGCTTAGAATAGGATCACCCTGGTACTGATGGTGTCGTAAGAGGCGACTAAAGTGCGTGTGGTAGAGTCATGTTGCCAGTAATGGCAACACGCATGGGCAGACTCGACCGGATTATTACCACCCCCGGCATTTCAGACCGGCGTTAAGTAGTGGCTTTGGCCACTGCGTTTCGCATTAGGTAATGCCAGGCTCCGGTGCCCTTCCACCTTAAAGGACGGCAACGCTCCTGTAGCTCCTCTGGAGTTACTCGGGGCCGTGGTCGATGGTGATCACTTACCACCAGGTGACCCGTACGCTCGTTCGCCGTCTTTTAAAAAAGGTTGCGCCATGTCAGCTTGGTTGTTCAATTTACATCTGGACAGCTGTCTTAATAAAGTGAGAGACAAAGTGACATAGAATGAAAGTATATAATGAAAGGTACCTTGAATATAAATTGCCTGCTTCACGCGGATGATGCAGTGCTTATTGCATCATCAGAAAGCGAGCTACAGGCGTTGGTTACCACTCTGAAAGAAGGATGTGCGAATAATGGTATAAGCCTGAATGCGAATAAGACAAAGGTTCTGATATTTGAAAGAAATGAAGAAAGTACAGAACGCAAGATTAATGTAAATGATAAGATATTAGAATAAGTGAATGAGGTAGTATACCTTATTATATTTAAAGTAAAGTATCAGTGAAAATTGTATTTAAGTCTATAAATTTTAATATGACTATGGGATTTTCATGGCTATGATATACATGAAAATTCATCCTATTATTGCAATGTTTCAAGCCAATTGCGTTAATAAGGAGTTCTTTTAAATGAAGATATGGAGTTTTAAGAGCGCCGCAAGTCTATCATTTCTTTTATATCAAAAACATCAATTATTTATTTTACTTCTTATCTATATTTACTTAATTCTTAATTTCATGTATCTTTTTTTTTCTAAAAATTTTCAAGAGGAGTTTTAAAATTTTTGTAGAGAAATAAAACATTAACGGCTTAGAGTTTTGTCGAAAGTAGAATACAATAATTAACGGGACCCATTCCAATAATACAGCGCTAATTACTTTAAATATGGGCTATATAGGCATAATTATCGTAGTGTAATACAGCCTATTTGCGACCCAAAGCCATATTATATTATATGCAAATTATACAACATCTTCACATAATTATTAATCAAAAATTGAGGCCTGTTTTAAATACTTTTACTTTCTTCGTTTCGTTTTAATCTTTATAAAAATCTTCACAAGCTTTTTAATATTACAGGTAACGTTTATAATATTATAAGTTACATAGGCCTGTCGTGGCGCAGCGGCACAAGAGTGTGACTGTAACCGACAGGTTCTGGGTTCGATCCCCAGTCGAGGAAATGAAATATTTAATATTTTCAATTTATAATATTTAATGTTTCATTTCTTTGCTCTGGTAATAAGGCAAAGCGCGGCGTTGAGTTCCGCCCCTCAACACGCAATGCCTCAAATTCGGCGGAAAGTGGGGAAAGGAAGTGGAACGGAGTGTCATAACACTAGGTCCCACTTCCGTTCCCTCTGCCTACCCTGCCTAGTGCGGGATACAGCGTGAAGCTGAAAAAAAAAAAAAAAAAAGTTACATAAGTAGACCTTTCGCCTGCGCTTTCGAATAAATGATAACTAAAGCTAAACAAAATAAACTGTTCCGGTCCTTGTACATTTTTATTGCTATTCCTGTTCTTTGTCATCGCGCTTGGTTTACATTCATTAATGGATAATTCAACACTTACTTACTTAGCTTCACGCTATATCCCTAGCGGGGTAGGCAGAGAAAACGGAGCGCCAAACGCTCCGGTCTCGGTATACCTCTTTCGCCTTGTCCACTGTCATCAACCTCTTCATACATGCCATCCTGGGAGTCCTCATGCTTTTTACGTGACCTTCCTCCAGTATCGTCGATACTGTGTTTTCGAAGGTCAACCGAGGTCTCCCCCTCCCTCTCTTATAATTCAACACAAAAATATATTTTCATTTTTAAACAGAATTTCCTGATATTAGTGCTTTACCCAAACACAATTTTCTTAAGAACATACAGTATGTATTTTTTGTAAAAAAATGTTGCGTATTAATACAATAAATCGTAATTTATTGTATAAATACTCAGTAGTAACAACTTTGGTCAATTATAGCGAGGCGGGCGTGGGGGCGACCTATGTCAATCACACTGGCGGCTTGTTTGCTCTTAGCTCGATGAGACAGCGCTGTCTAATAACACTACGTAAGTAGTACAATACTTTGAACATTACTATTTAAATGTATTTCCTGGTTCCGGTAAACAAATAATTTAACTGTTAGGAGTTCTATTGTAGTAGAAGAGATATAGATAAACTGATTATACATGTGATAGGTAAAATTATATATCAACTATTATTACTCTATATAAATTCTAAAATAAATAGCTTCGGCTTCGGCAGCTTTAGGCTGCAGTGCAGCCCGCATAAAGCAAAGTATGCATAGGAAACTGAGTGTTAAAGTAAAAAAATCTTTGATTCTATATCTTAAATGGAACAAAATTAATCACGTATATTGATTTTTAAACATTTTTGGAAACCCGACATCTGTTGTCTGGTGACGGGTCTACACTGCAAAGTGCTCGGAACGTCGGGTTTCCGAAGGTTTCCCAAAAGAACTCAATAAACCCAATTAATTTGGTTAAATTTGTTTCTTTTAAAAAAAATGCTATTATGAGCCGTTTCCTGTGAAGTGTCTTATTTTAGGATAAGGGATGTGAATTCAATCCTTTTACCAATTGTTGTTAATTCCCCCGAATGGACATCAAACCCAGAACCACAGCGATGAACTGACTCAACAATGTTATGTTTCCAATATTAACTGATATAACAATATCTACTTGTTTATAATTTTAAGTTAGCCGACATTTCCGGTTATTTAAAGATAAGTTTAAAAGTCACGTCAAAGCGTGTCCTACGGCGTGACACGACGTGAAACCTTGTTTCACGTTTATTTTCCAAGTAAAGCTACAATATTGGAGTGACAGACAAACTGACAGATATATATTTCGAAACGCTATTTGTTATGTTACCAAGATATTTAAATAGTTTTACTAGTAAACATAGAGCCTCGACACATACATATGTAGAATATCAAAAGTTTGACATTTTAGTTTGTGATATGTAATAGTAAAATATACAATATAAGTGATAAAAAGGTCCTTCTTCTCTTAGTCTGTTTTTTCTCCTTGATGTTAATTGTTCCTTTTCAATTTAAACTTATATGCAGGTATTTGAGGCATTTATAGTAGTTGGCTTAGTTCATTACTACTGAGGTGATTAAAGTAGCAAGGCGCGGCGCGGCGCTGAGTTCCACCACTTAACATCTCGATATTTCTACGAAAAGTAAGAAATCAGAATGTATTAAAAGTATATGTTCTCCTCTACTCTATAATACGTGATATCTGCTGTTTATATATATATATATATATATATATATATATATATATATATATATATATATATATATATATATATATATATATATATATATATATATATATATATATATATATTTAATTATACTTTAACTTCATAATTTATTAGATATATAGATATCCTTACCTTTAATTTTCTTTTTATTTCAATTTGCCGTTTAAAAACAAAAAAGTCGTAAAACCTATTTTACAGAAAATTTTCTATTTGAAGACTAAAGCGCAGACATCGAAACGCTTTATATTATCAATTTAGATAATACCCGTGATAGGCAATTTCCAGTCGGGCCGAAACGATCGGCAATACATCACAATAGGTCAGATGCTCTTACAATGAGAGATAAAGAAAAGATCGAAATACGTAACAGCACGGTATCACAACGATTCCTTTTGTTCCTAATCAAAATATCCTTTTTTAGCCTAATATATAGTTATGAGCGGGTGTCCAGAGAAAACAGCCTCAGAGGAGCCTTCTGCCTCTTTTGTGACGTACTCACTCTATCATTCACTCAGCTTCACGCTGTATACCGCACATGGCAGGGTAGGCAGAGGGAACTTGGGAACCTAGTGTTAAGACACTCCGTCCCACTTCTGTTCCTCATTTTCCGCCAAATTTGAGGCATAGAGTGTGGAGTGGCGGAACTCAACACCACGTTTTGCCTTGTACCAGAGCGAAGAAATGAAAACATTAAATATTTCAATTGAAAATATGAAATATTTCGTTTCTTCGAATGGGGAACGAGCCCAGAACCTGTATAATTAATATGTTTTATGTTCTCTCAGTTCAAACAAAGTCTCCTACTGGCTCTCTTACTATTATTCTTGAAAGTATGGAACTGAGTACTCTGACACTTGGGCTACTGCTCGGGCTTCATTGCGTGAATAGAGACAGTCTATTATCACATAAATTCTGCCCAGCGGTAAATAAATCCGCAATACCGCGACGGCTTTCATTCTTCTATAAAACCTAAACTATGTAACACCTCGTTGATGGTGACGCGCCTAAGTGTTATTATAATATTAATTACTGTTAAAAAATTTTATTATGTACATCATAACAGAAAAAAACATTCACCAAGCAAACAGCCCTCGATACGAAGAGCTCAAACTTGCCAATATAAAGTAAGTTGTAATCAAATATAGTAGAAGTGGATCCTTGCAGCGCGCGGTGCAGTTGTGAAAGAAGAGCAAAGTTACGTAGTTAAAGTTAGCCGGCGACGACCGTCCGCTGGACTAATCTCATACTGTACCTACTACGTACTTGTGAATACTGTACATACCTTGTACACATGTTCCGTTGTAATTAATTAACTTTTATAGATATTGGACTTGTAAGTCGAGGCCTGTCGTGGCGCAGCGGCACAAGCGTGTGACTGTAACCGACAGGTTCTGGGTTCGATCCCCAGTCGAGGAAATGAAATATTTAATATTTTCCATTTAAATATTTAATGTTTCATTTCTTCGCTCTGGTAAAAAGGCAAAGTGCAGCGTTGAGTTCTGCCACTCAACACGCAATGCCTCAAAGTCGGCGGAAAGTGGGGAACGGAAGTGGAACGGAGTGTCTTAACACTAGGTTCCCGGGTTTCCTCTGCCTACCCTGCCTCGTGCGGGATACAGCGTGAGGCTAAGTAAGGACTTGTAGGTCTACAGATAGGTATTTGAGCTTTGAAAACAGAAAGCGAGCTTACTAACATAGAGATTATGTCTAAACTAAACAGAAAAAGGACATGATAACACAACATGTAAAGAAAAAATATAAATGTTTTTTATTTTATATTGTTTGCTTAAATATATAATATACATGATCTATATTTTATCACAGGTTTTCCTTTCTTTTCATTTCCTCGAATAAGGATCGAACCCACAGCCTGTCGCGTTTACAATGAAACACTTGAGCCCCTGCGCCACCCTATTTAGGCACAAAATAGACACACAACAAACAATATATAAAATAATACAACCTTCGTATAGAGACATAAAATAAAAAGGAAATACTTTCGTTTGATAGTTTACAAGAAAAAACACTTGATACGGCTGTTGATTTAGGAACAGCGAGTGTACGTGACACGGCGCTCCCCACCCCGCCTCTCTCCGAGCTCTTTCCTTTTCCATCTTGTATCATTGCTTGTTGAACCCTACCTACCGCATCATTTACCTTGTCGGGTAATAACAAGTTAACATATTATTTTAAAAAATGATATGTTAACTTGTTCTTGAGGCCGCTTTTTTTAATGGAAAAGACGGCAAACGAGCGTACGACTCGCTTGATGAAATGTGATCACCGTCGCCCACGGCCCCGTGTAAATCCAAAGGAGCTACAGGATCGTTGCCGGCCGGCAAGGTGGATGGGCACCGGGGCCCGGCATTACCCAATGCAAAACGCAGTGACCAAAGCCACTATTTAACGCCGGTTTTAAATTCCGGGGGTGGTAATAATCCAATCGAGTTTGCCCATGCGTGTTGCCATTGCTGACAACGTGACTCTCCCATACGTACTTTAGTCGCCTCTTAAGACATTATCAGGACCACGGTGATCCTATTCTAAACCAGAATCACACAGCAAAAAAAGTAAAACACCAACACAGTGTACAACACTAAACGTGATAATTGTGAGTTCGATTCCGATTCGTTGGTCGAATGAATCATATTTAATTGTTTCGTATAACAAGACAAAAAAAACGATGAGTTTTACGATTCAATACGATATGAAGCTAAATTAATTTAATATATGGCAATATGCATTTGTTAACAAAAAATATAAGTATTACAAGAAATCCACAATCCCAAGTCCACAGTGGCTTAGTAGGATGACGGCTGATAGAACATGAGATGGTTACGGTATCGGTCTCAATTCGGGGTAAGAAATTATTTCCATTCTCTCTCCTCGGTAAGAATGGCCGACTTCTGATGTAGTCGTATCACAAAAACCCTGGAAAACGAGCATTTCCAAATACATACATAAACGGAGGATAAAGTATTTCATTATCATGCATTAAATATTAATAACTTTATATATAAACAAAGTTACAAAGTCCACAGGTATAAAATAATATAGTAGCTACACAACAACATTATTGAGTCTGTTAGTTTGTACGTGGATCTTTAAATATATATATATATATATATATATATATATATATATATATATATATATATATATATATATATATATATATATATATATATATATATATATATATATATATATATATATATATATATATATATATATATATATATATATATATATATATATTTATATATATATTTATATTATATATATATATATATATATATATATATATATATATATATATATATATATATATATATATATATATATATATATATATATATATATATTAAATTTATGATTTTTCTTATGGTAGTAGCTTAGAGTTCACAACTACACCTTACATCTTACATCTTTTCTGATTTTCATAGTGATGTTAATTGCAGTTTATACAGTAAAATTAAATGCCGTTACAATCTAATTAGATATATTTACTAATGATAACTAGAACTAGGATAGCAGCGAATATACTACTCCTCAAAATTAACATACTCGTATCTATAGTCTTAATTTACGTATAAATCTGTTTAGATCGCTTATATGTTCAACATCACCTAGTGACTGCCAAATAAGTAAATAAAAACAATATTTTCATTTAATTTCCTTTTTTTAGACGTCAGACGCAGATCTGACGGCTGCAAAGTTTGTTTTATGTTCGAAATTAGATAAACATGTTATAATATACACGCAAATATATACGTAATATTAAAATTGCTTCCTGAGTTTTATTAATTTTGAAGAGATTTAAATAACTAATTCAGTTTAAGTGGAATATCTACAAATCTAGTGAATCAAATCAAAATTTATGTTAGAGCTTGGTCCAATACAAACTAGATTGTATTTGCCAAATGTGGATGAAGACAAGCTCCTTGGACAGGTACGGATCGGTAGTTCTAAATAGATAAATACACTTGGAGTAACTACTCACTTAGCAATATATATATATTCGAACATAAAATATAACGTATTACAGAGTAATTAAGAAAATTAGTACTGTGTGTGAATTTTGTGAAATGAATAAAGAAAATACAAGACTTTTTGACAAAAAACATAACTTAAAGAAGTGTTTAGTATCAAACGGTAAACAAATGAGAATGTAAGAATGTACATTGTTCAATATGACACGGATACGCAGCAGTAACTCCACACTTACTGACAGCTATTCAAGTATCATTATCTTGTCTCTACGCCATAAGAGGCACAATAAAAATAAAAGTACATAAACATTTAGTAACAGCTCAGCTTCTCTTGTCACGAAATAACATTCTTTAAAAAAGCTTACAGCTTAGCGTCCGCAATATTTACAAATATATCGCAGGGTGAGCTCTTGAACCATGCTTTAAGGAAAAATATATTATAGAAGAAAAAAAATAATAGCACTTTGTTTTGAGATGATATGAAAAATATGCAAATAATTAACGCCAAGTTAGGATTTCAATCACTCTATCCTGAATGAATCCTCTTTTAAATATATTTTTAGCTTTACACTTAACAGAGTAGATTGAAGAAATTTGAAAACCTAGTATTAAGACACTCTATTCCTTACAAGACACTTTCTGTTCCCTGCTTTATGCTTAATTCCGAAGATATTGTGTGTTACGTGGCGGAAATCAACGTCTTATGTTGCCTCGTCACTGGTAAGCTGATAATAATATAAATGATAATATTAAATATTTTGTTACCCCGGTTGGCGTCTCCCCTTGTGACTTATAGCTTTGCACTTTGACCCCGTAACTAGGACGAACCACACAATATCTGAGGCATTGCCTGTTGAGTGGAGAACCTCCACGCCGCTCACCAGAGCCACGAAATGGAGATAGTTGGTCTCTTCAATTCGAGAATCTAACTAACAACCTGGTAATTTACAGTTAAATGTTTTACTCGTACCTTACGATGACGAAGATAATTTTTTGTATAAAACCATTTAATTTAATTAAAAAAAAATATTAGAAATACAACAATATTCGCTGTACGCTAAGTAATTAGAAACATTGTGTAAATATTATATGTCACATGCATTTAAGTCAGAAGCTAAAATACATTCGTAAGGGAAACACTTCTCGTCACCAACAGCAATGTGCTACTGTTGTAACTCACCTAAGTAATAGTTAGTAATTACTGTTTTAAACTGTATTAAGTTTCGCGCGGATGCATTTACCGCTGCGTTACTTTAATAGATAAATTTATGTAAATCAAGTTAATATCGCATAGCGGATTAAAGCAGTGTCCTTGCGCAAAATGTTTGTAAATTTGATTTGATGTCCATTCGAATCGGATCGGAATTACTGTATTTTACAACAGTTACCAATTCCTCCGTCGAGTATATAGCATGCGGCGTTGAGTTCCGCTTGTCAACCCACAGACTGATTGAATGTTGAAAGAAACTAAGCGTCTTAGCGCTTAAATTCTTACTGCTTTAAGAAATACCACCTAAAATTTGAAACCATTTTTGAAAATATATGGGAATAAAGGCTTTTTACAGGAGTTTGAAGTGAACCGCGAGTACAATACCGACAATTTACTCCGGTAGTCGTCGAGACTAATATATGGAGTATTTTTAGAAAGAAAAATTTAACCCGCGCTGGAACAAATGACCGTTCGGTTCTAAATAATAATAGATTAAGACAAAGAGCTGAACGTTATGACTCTTTACTCTCTTGTTTTGCTCATGTATTTAATATAATACGTGATAAACTACGTACAAATAAACACAAATAACTCGTGAAACTCAAAGACATTCCCTAAAAGTTAATTTAGATATTTCCATCGTAGTACTGTGAAATAAAATAAAATGGAGAATTAAATGGCGGAAAATTTTAATATGTATTTTAAAGACACTCCTGTTAATTGTTCGACCAATTTCAAAATATTAAGCTTGTGTTTGAGTTTTTCAGACCTGATATAAAATAGTGGAACGTCTAATTTAATAACTACTGTATAAAAGTAATCTACGCGTAAAAGTAATTCACGCATAGCGGGTACTGTAGACAGACCTCTGCCTAATACTAAGGCACTTCTTTCCCCGTACACCGCTAAATTTAGAAAAATTTCGTGGTTAACCCTAATATAACTCATAGCAATGCGGATAGAACAATTTTGATGTTTTTTTTTTTCATTGAAAAACTATTTTTTTTACGATGATTCGTAACAAGTATATTTAGTAAGAATCGGCTTAGCAGTTAAAGTGACAGTGATAGATATGTTGAGGGTTCCTTACATGTTTAATTTGTAGTCAGCCATATTAATTAAGTAGAATCTCATACACACATACTACACGTAGATATTCGAAGTTATAGAATGTACTTATCGTCATATCTATGTAGTTAATAACATAATTGCTTATTCAGTACAGTTAATCACCTGGTAATTAGTACTCTATGGGCCGCCTTTGACCAATTTCAATATTATAAGAGGTTTGGTGAAATCTATACTTATATTTGTTACACCGTAACTGATCACTGTTTGTACTTAGAAGAATTATTAATTTATCAAAAAAAAAATCTGAAGTACAACTTATGAAAGTTGAGAAAATGAAGTTTTCATTCACTTTTATATAATTTGTGTTTTTTTTTTATTATAAATAATATCTAAGGGACTGTAGATCTGAACAATAATTATTAATGTCAGCTATATATCTTTATGATCTTTACATAACTGCGTGGTACTTTTTTAAAGTACGGAACCTTAAAAATTATTTTTATATATATATATTACACCTTTACACCGATTAATTGATATATGTGACAATTATACGAATATATAAAAATTACAGTTGTTTTCTTATTATTATAACTCTTCATCCCAATCATGATAACAAAATATGTAGAAATTTTAAAATGAATTATATATGAGTCCAAATATTGCACTAATTGTGGAAGTACATACATATTGTGGAATTTAATTTATATAAACGTTTTTCCCGATTTCAAGCAATAACAAACTGCATGCAGTCAGTCACGTACGAACTGTGTGACGATGTTACCTTTTATAACATAAAAAATACTATACGACTGCAACATAGGTATGTTTAGGAAATAATGTATATTTAAAAGTTTTTCCGCTTTAGGAATAATCTACTGTTTATATGGAGTAATTAAACTTTTATTGGAAAGCAAATCACAGAAGCTTCACTTCCATTCTTGCATAGCAGGGCAAAATTTTACTTCTTCTTTATAAACTTTTTAGATATTGCTTATTAAATGACAAAAGTTAACGACGCGCTTTGTTCATCCGACCGGAGAAATTACAATAATTTAAATTTATTATTAAGTAAGAAATATTATTTTGAAAAAATATTTAAATGGTCGTGATCGGCAACATTTTAATCATCACAATTGAGATATTAAAATAACATAGTACAAACTTACAACGATACAGTTCGTACAGATAATCGGCTTACATAATGTGGGTCGACGACACCGCCTCGCTGACTGTGTAATAAAATGTATTACGAGAAATGCTGAAGATGCCGCGAAGACCTTCCACTAGCTACGAGGAGTATTGAAGTTGACAAAATATTCCAAAGCTATTTCTAAACCATTGAATTTATTTAATAACTCTTTCTAACAACTTTATTATTTGCCTCCGATGCAATATTTTCTTCCAATAATATAAAATGAAAGTATTGTAGGACACGTGAAGCTTACTAGTCGAGTCTATTTACGACATACTCGTATTACATTCATAACAACGTAAGGTTGATAGATATATTATTTGTATTTGTATTGTTCCGCGTTGATGAAGCAAAAGGCGGCATTGAGTTCCGCGGGTTCAAATCCGGCTATGTTGGAAATTTTTATACGCTTTTAAATTTAGTAGTTTCTTCCTTCATTGTGAAATAGCACTTTAAACATAGTAAAATAGAATCTAGTACTTTATACGATTTTCTCATTAATAACGACACGTGCTCTGTATTTTTTTAAGTGTTTATTTGAGGGAATAATATTATCTATTTGTTGAATAAACAATTACGATAAAGAAATAAAAAAAAATTAGAACAAAATTTTAAACGCTACAAAATTGTACATCATGTATATATTAGATGATTTCGACGAGTAAGTCTAGTTTAATTCTCACATCCCAAAGGACTTACACACAGCTCTGAACAATAAATAAAACATTCAAAAAGCCATTGTACGTCAGTGTCCGCGAGGGCTCGAGCGAGCCTGTTTGACAGTTTGATGCGCGCCCGATGGCGGTGTGAATACAATTACCATACTTTTGTATAATACTTTTAGAATTTGTTTTTGTCAACGATATTGAGGGAAAATATGAAAAGATCGTAGCTGGCTCAGTGTTGTACGTTTACCTCCTTCCGCTCAGTTTAGAGATATTTCTCACGTTGAAAGTCATATACAACACCGCCGAATCCTTAAATAAATAACACTATTTTGAGTGCGACTGTAAACGCGACAGGTTGTGGCTTTGATCCCCACTCAAGGAAATGAAATACTTTTTAAATTTTCTGGTACAAGGTAAAGTGCGGCGTTGAGTTCCGTCACTTAACACGGAACCTTTCAGAATTCGCTGGAAAATAGAAAAGTGAAGTGTCACTTGATAAGAACAAAGTCTTTTAACACAAGGTTACTTACTATAATTATTATTCAGCTTAAAGTAAAAAATAGTTATCATACAACGAGTACAGTCAGATGGTTTGTTAACAAATAAGGTCTACAACTAATCTCAGTTAGTACAAGTGGCTTCAACAGCTTGCTTCAACTCTGTAGTCGACGTTTAACAAGTACCAATATTTAGTTTGACCTAAATGTCAACTGATGCGGGAAAAATCGCGAGGCTACACTAACTATTACATTTCTGACTGAAATTTATTACCAGCAACGTTGAAACTTTATAAAACGTGTAATGTGATATTTTTAACATTATTTAAAGTGTTTTTCTTCGCTTTAGAAAATAAATAAAAATTTAAACTTCGCGGAGTTTGAACTCGCCTCTCTTGGAATCTGTCCAAGCTGGCCACTAAGAAATACATTCTCATCAAGCTACGTCGAATGTATTCTACGCTATTCACAACTTGTCTATTTCATTAGTATCTCTGTAGGGAGATATGCGAAATCTTAGAATATTTAATCTATTTATGTCTATAAAAGTTTTCCGTTACTTAGTGTCTAATAGACACCGCACAGACGAAACTATTAAATTCAGAAATATAAAATTTGTCATGTAGTTTAAGTTTTTGTGTAAGAAAGGAAAGTTTCATTGTACTAGTATATATACTGTACTATAAAATGAAGCAAAGACCAAGCAGTCGTAAGACTAGTCGTGGAGCGGAGTCAATGTCATGTGAATGTCAAGTACACAGGTTGTGTATTCGCTGCCCACCCGTAGAATACAATCTCTCTCTCTCTCTCTCTCCCAATACTCGTAAGATTACATATTTAATATATCATTTACTCGGTCGGTATAACGATGTAAAGCGCTATATGTATTGAGTTTCGACTCTCACTACGCACAATGCCTCAAGAACTCGGCGTAAAGTGGGGAACATAAGTGTATTAATGGGAACGAATCATCTTGACTCTAGGTTTCCAGATCCCTCTGCGCACACTTTCACCGTGTGAAATTATAAATTTTTACTTAACAAAATGATGCAGTGTCGATTGGCGAATAGACTTAGCTGAGCAGCCTTTGCGGTCAAAAAAATTAGAATATTAACAGACGTGGCGCCTCGCCTCGTTTATTTTAACTACTTTCATAGTATTATGTCCTACGGCATTTTACTTTGGGGTAAGGTTTCTTTCGCTCTTTTGAGGCCTGTCGTGGCGCAGCGGCACAACTGTGTGACTGTAACCGACAGGTTCTGGGTTCGATCCCCAGTCGAGGAAATGAAATATTTAATATTTTCAATTTAAATATTTAATGTTTCATTTTTTCGCTCTGGTAATAAGGCTAAGCGCGGCGTTGAGTTCCGCCACTCATCACGCAATGCCTCAAATTCGACGGAAAGTGGGGAAAAGAAGTGGAACGGAGTGTCTTTACACTAGGTTCCCGGGTTCCCTCTGACTACCCTGCCTCGTGCGGGATACAGCGTGAAGCTGAGTGAGTTTCTTTCGCTGGTTCTTCTCAAGTCTGAGGCAGTAACTTTAGTGAACTGGTGGTAAATTGTTTGACGTTCAAAAGACGAATCTTGTAACTTCTTAATTTGAATTTGAATTTGAATTTGAATTTGAATTTGAATTTGAATTTGAATTTGAATTTGAATTTGAATTTGAATTTGAATTTGAATTTGAATTTGAATTTGAATTTGAATTTGAATTTGAATTTGAATTTGAATTTGAATTTGAATTTGAATTTGAATTTGAATTTGAATTTGAATTTGAATTTGAATTTGAATTTGAATTTGAATTTGAATTTGAATTTGAATTTGAATTTGAATTTGAATTTGAATTTGAATTTGAATTTGAATTTGAATTTGAATTTGAATTTGAATTTGAATTTGAATTTGAATTTGAATTTGAATTTGAATTTGAATTTGAATTTGAATTTGAATTTGAATTTGAATTTGAATTTGAATTTGAATTTGAATTTGAATTTGAATTTGAATTTGAATTTGAATTTGAATTTGAATTTGAATTTGAATTTGAATTTGAATTTGAATTTGAATTTGAATTTGAATTTGAATTTGAATTTGAATTTGAATTTGAATTTGAATTTGAATTTGAATTTGAATTTGAATTTGAATTTGAAACGGACAACGCGAAATGAATGTGGAAAGGCGTATTGTTGCCGGTAGCAGAGTTAACGGAGCCTTAGCTACATTGTTGAGACGGCGAAACGTCAGCATAGCTGTACGTTTGGCCGTGCACAATGCAGTTTTGGCACCGACGCTGTTATACGGCAAACTCTTCTGTAATATCCATATTACCGAAGAAGAATGTAAGAAAGATGAATACTGTAGATGTGTGATCTCTTCGTCGAATATGCGGATGTCAGTTTAGCTAATCGCATACCCAATGAAGAGATACACAGAATGGATGTCACATTGAGAGTGAAGAAGAACGTGGTCAGGTGGTTTGAGCACGTCGAGCGAATGATCGAAAAGAGAATGGCAAAAAAGACTTATGAAGGAAAATTGAGTGGTAAGAGAGAGGGAAGGACCTCGGTTGATCTTCGAAAACACCGTATCTACGATACTGAAGGAAGGTCACGTAAAAAGCATGAGGACTCCCCGGAGGGCATGTATAAAGAGGACAAGGCGAAAGATGTATGGCGAGAACGTAGCGTTAGGCGCTCCGGTCGCTCTGCCTACCTCGCTAGGGATATAGCGAGAAGCTATGTATGTATGTTCGTAACGAAATAGTTTTTTTTTAAGCGCGGCTTCTTTTATGGAAAAATATATATTTTTTTTATATCTTCACGTTGTATCCCGCACTAGGCAGGGTAGGCACTCGGAAACGGGGTACTCGGAAACCTAGTGTAAAGACACTCCGTTCCACTTTCGTTCCCCACTTTCCGCCGAATTTGAGGCATTGCGTGTTGAGTGGCGGAATTCAACGCCGCGCTTTGCCTTATTACCAGAGCGAAGAAATGAAACATTCAATATTTAAATTGAAAATATTTCATTTCCTCGACTGGGGATCGAACCCAGAACCTGTCGGTTACAGTCACACAGTTGTGCCGCTGCGCCACCACAAGCCTCAAAAAAAAATTATATTTTTGAAAAACTTGTTTCTCAATACTAGTTGATTACACATAATAATAATTTATATTTAAAAAAAAATACACAATACACTCCATTTATTCAAGTGACGAAGTAGAGCAGCGGCCGGCTTCGGAAACTTCGACTTCAGTGAAGTATATCTAAAAGAAGATGCCATCTTAAAGTCATTGTATTAGAATGTACTCGTAAGTACTCAGACGTTTAGGTTTCGACGGCGGACTTTCGCCTTAAGTGCTTTTTAACTTGTCATTCAGCTACGCGATAGCAACTGCGGGTGACACACAAAAACATACCAAATTAAAATTTCCTTTGAACTTTTGTTCAACAAATATTTCTTGAAATATATTGAAGTTTAGCGAATTGGTATTTTATTTTCAATTCTAATATAAGCATAGTAGTTATATCTTACTAATGTTATACAGCTGAAGAGTTCGTTTCGTTGAACGCGCTTATCACAAAAACTGCAGGTTTGAATTAAACTTTGAAAGTGAGTGCAAACAATTTTGACCTAATTTTCGATTGTACTCGTAATTGGGAATAAACAGAAATGAGGTAGGGATTATAAAGTTTACTCAGACAAAGAGGCGGACATCTGCTAGTGTTTTATGAAAAGTACCATCAAGCTTTAATCATTGATCTTATTTCCGACTCGAAATAAACATAATTAACATTACTACTTTTAAACAATTTTTGAATTTAAATAAAAATAATCATCACATTTGGTTTTAAGTCTTCATAACGCTATGAGAGAAAATCTCTCATAGCGGTGTGAAGATAAAAAAAAATGTTGTATAGCACGGCTGTAATGCATTCTCCACATAATTTTAGAATATTTACTGTTGATATCTTTTAAATGTTACGTTGAAATATCAATCAAATCGAAAATAAATATTTTTTTAATAAAATCGCAAAAATATTATTCTTTGAACCGAATACAATACTATGATATTATAAAATGAAATTTGTATCAAAGCAAATCGTCGAGAGACGAGAGCTGACGAGATCCGTCACACTTTACATGATAGATGAAGGAGATATGAAAAATCCGAGATGACCTCCAATATTAATGAAAGCCTCGCGGAGACATCGTACCCTCGAAGTATAAATCATTACACTTTGAACCTAAATTTTATATTACTTAATGAGGACTTAAGTATTTATTTTGGAATAAGTGTATGTAAGTGTTTTTAAAGTCAGTTTTATAACATTAGAACTATTTATTCTATAACTAACGACTCGCCCGCGGCTTCGCCCGCGGCTTCGCCCGCTTGAATTGCACAATTCTTTTTTTACTTATCTCTTTAAGTTTATTTTTTCTTTACACCCAAACAAAACAGACATAAAATGTTAAGGGAAGCTTGACTACACCTATGTTTAAATCTAAGCCACAAAAATTATTTTGTCATTTCATCACAAATCATTAATTTGTGCCTTATTACATTAATAAACGTATTAGATTTTTTTTAAATACAACTTACATGTACAGACAGTGATCAGTTCCAGATGTATTATAAGTTTAGATTAAAGAGAAAGGCAGATATTTTTGTTTATGGTATTAAGAGGTGGAACTTGGACTTTACCTCGTTACCAGAGCGAAGCAATGAAAACATTACAGCTTAATAAGACTAAGCGTTAATGAATATTTAAAAATATAAAAGTGAGTACACTAAGAAACAACAGGGCCTTCAAAATAAAATTTGTTAATAAGGTAAATACTCTAAGAAACACAAGATACCTTCACCATTACCGCTAATTATACAAACTTTTTTTTAGTAAAAACATACAATTTTTCACTTTGCTCGTTTAAAAAAGAATTTATATTGACATTGAGGATGAGTTTTTATGTTTTAAGTGACTTTATGTGAAATCTTATCGTCAATCTTATCGTGAAAATCTCGTCCCCAGCCTTTATGTGTATTACAGCATATATTTTACAATATACATATTATAACAAGTAATATATGTACTAAGTATATAGAGGCACTCTACTAAGATCAGAAGCAAAAGCTTACTTTTAAAATGGCCACATCTAAAGCATTATGAGGATAATCATCTTTTTATAACTCTACAGACAATACTCTTGGTTTCATGAAGCATTAAAACAAACTTTCCAAATGAAACTTATTTTAAACGGCGAGGAGCGCGGCGCAGGGCATTGACTCGGGACCGACATAATATATTGAATAAAGTCGTACTTGGCTTGTAAGTCACGTATAACATATACATGCAGAATGTGTCATTCAAAAATAATACTAGCTGTATTTTCTCTTTCTCTCTTAGTTTCAAGTCGTATCCCGCGTATTTCCTCTTAAGACCTAGCTTCCCCCGCCGCCCGCCGATTTGAGGCACTGCATGTTAAGAAAAGCGAGCAGTTTTTCTTCGATTGATTTACTTGTCTTTATTAGAAATAAAAAATGGCCTTCACATTGGATACTTAAGGACATAAGTCCCTAAGGTACGAATAAAGTGTGTTTTCATATAATTCCAAATAAAATGCATTCAGTATGACACATCATTAACATTTTAAATCATAACTTACTTGATTTTTAAAATCAGCGTTATAAAAGCTCTTAAATCCTCAGGTCATTATTTTATATCGTAAAAAGTTATTATTTTAGATATCAAAGGTTTAGGAAAGTAATAAATTAAGTTTCGTTCACAATAACGTATTAGGTCCGTTACACAAGAGTTATAGGTACTATAGAAATGATACGGCGGTAAGCCGATACCGGCGTAATGGCGCTCTTTGTGAATGAAAGAATGAGCTTTAATAACAATTTCGCGGGATCTCTTTAGATTACAACCTGAGTGTTGAACTTGAAAGGATTATTTGTTCTGTAATCTTATAATAATAAGGTAACAATAAGTCATAGAATAATTTGCTTCTATTGTGTATAAAAGTAATGAATCAAATATTTATACAAATAAGGCGATGTGCGGTGTTGAGCTCCGCCACCCAACTCGCAATGCCTCGAACTCGGCGGGCAATGGGTAACGGTAGTATATTTATGGGTTCGGAATTTCTTAATCCTACGAATGCCCTTTGCTTACCTTATTATGTGCTAGATACAGCGTGAAGCAAAATAAATACATATTAAACCCTTAAAATGTTTCGCTTACGTGACAAAAATCGTCTTTATTTAAGTTATATTTTAACTGTTTTACTCTTTTTTAAATGAACAATATTTTATTTCTTGAAATTTGTCATATCTATAAGAAGATAAAACACCAAGACGTTTCGGTAATTCACAGATAAGATTGAGTCGACGTAATGGAATTTTATTTCAGTGATTATTATTTACTGTTTCCAAATTTTATATAAAATGTAATTAAATTATAACTATAGGATCGTAAGAAAACCAATATCGACACTCATTTCTGCTGTGGCCTTGAATTCTAAATATTATGTTCTCAAGTAATGAAACTCGACGACATATTTATAAACAAGCGACAGGACGAATAATTATTTTTTTATCTTTGAAGTAAAACGCCCGGTCATTTCACTTCCTAAGAATTTCTAATAGTTATAGCAAATAGGAAAAATACGAGTATATATTATATAAGTTTAGTTCAGGCACGAAGGCACAAACGTGCGACGACAGATTCTGGATTCGCCATACGGAGAAATGATTTATTTATGTTTTCATTTCCTCGCTCTAGAAACGAGACAAGTCACGGCGTTGAGTTCTGCCACTCAAAACTCAAAGCCTCCTTAATTTGGTGAAAAGCGGGGAACGATGTTACCAAGTTCCCTCTGCCTTCTAAAAAATCAACAAAGTCAATGTTTAAAAGATTTAATCTGGTGCTCCAAGTTTTAATTCAATTTCGCATGTTTTGTAATTAGTGCGAGATTGAATCGAAGCCAACTGGGGCGCTTCAATCAATTCTCGCATACATTATAAAATTAAAGATTGCATTTTACAACTGCAGCCACTCTCAGTGGAATGCCTGTTTACTTTTAGAATATATATTGTTGTTTTGCTTTATAATTAAAAAATAATAATAATACATGAATTGATTTATCTGAAGCATTGTGGTGCGATGTGTGTGGATCTGAGGAATAAATTATTTATATACCCATGCTCTGGTGAAGATAATATGAATAGTAGAAAGCTGAGAATTGAGTGTCTCGACACTGTATTCTTTCTGCCTCTTTTCAAAAATTAGTGTAGTAGCGGACCGCATCGACGCCGTTTGTCTTCTTACCAAAATGAAAAAAAATATATATATTTCATTTCTACGAGTGGGGGTCAAACCACAACCTGTCGCGTTTCATGTGTACGCTTGTGTCTATAGGAGAGGCGTCTATTATACATTATTTTAAGTAAAGCCCTCTTAATTTAACAGTTAAGAAAAAAATAGCTAATCTAAACTTAAATTTAATTTTTTTTTAAATATAAGTTTAGTATTTTCTGTCCTAAGTGTGGAATAACACTTTAAAACATAGTAAAAACAGCTAATCTATCACAACAAGGAACAGATGTTTCGATTTTGTAACGTTCATAAAAATAAATATAAATATCGTTTAAAATAGCCATTTTACTGTAATAATGGTTCCTAACTACGTACGAGTACCTTATACGTATGTATAGACATATTGGTCGAGCACGCGCGTAAACGATAGTTCAAATAAACGATAAAATGTATTCCAGTGTGAGGCGAATGCAATTTTCCTTGTAGTTGAAGTGTGCAGCGGAGCGGCGTACAGCTTGTAATAAATATATTCATATATATACGACGTCCACATTAGGATTGTTCTCAGTTTTATTAAGTTTTTCATAAAACATATAAGTGATTGATTTACTGACTTACTGGCTTACTCGTGGATCAAAGGAATTACTTAATCAATATAGTAATAATAAGATGAGAAATGTCAGAAGAGTTTAGTAATCGAACGCACATTAACAAAAAGAAAAAATTGCCATAAAAAATTGATTTTATTTAAAAATTCACCTTTTTATATTTATACATGTACTCGTGAAATGCTTTGAATATATACATGAAGTTGAGGCGCGTTTATTTTACAAAAAAACAAGAAATTATTCAACTACTAACGATGAATCAACATCTTATGTATTTATATTAGTAGGTACGAATACAATAGCTATATAGCTATATATTTAAAAGTTTTATTACAAACATCATTTAGACATATGGACACAGTTTGTTTGGATAAGCGTGTAAATCATAGCAATTATTTGCTTGAAAAAAAAAAAGAAAAACTAAATCGGGATCGTCGACCTCATCTCGGTCACCGTGTCGTAACTACCTCTAGCGTCGAAGTCAGCGAGCGGGGATCCCCCGCGGACAGCTCCACACTTTGTTAACACTCTGAATATTATATATACTGTGCTTGTTGCTATCATTTTATGTCATAAATCGATCGTCGCTTTGATTGACAAGATCTTAGATTTGAAAATATTAACGTTGGCGTTTTAATATTTTAACATCTTTAATGGTAAAATATCTTATGAAAATCCAAGCTGTTTGACCACTAGACCATTTCATTCACTGTTCCTATCGAACTATGTCGGGTTATACTAAACTTAAATATAAAAAGCGTATAAAAATTTATTAAATAGTATTCTCTCTCGCCAAACAATAATTCTTACAAGTTGTCTTTGAGTAGCGGAAAGTTGTCTATCTCTCCCTACAGAGATGCTAACAACATAAATAAGTTGTAACAAGCGTATAAGAATTTCGACGGAAATTTCGACGGAGCTTGGTGAGAACGGATGGCTTAGTTGATCAGAGCTCTTGAACGGTTTTCAAGAGGCGCGGGCTCAAATCCCGCGTCGTTCAAAATTTTTGTACGCTTTTTAAATTTAAGTTTAGTATTTTCTGTCCTAAGTGTGGAATAACACTTTAAAAAATATGTCGGGTTATTTATAGGTTCGTTACAACTTATTTAAATCCAAGAGGTCGGAGGTATTTTCATTTTCATTTTTCTTCAGTAAAATATGTGTAAAGTCTCAGTTGTCATTTTTAATTTTATATTCACAACCTTATGTCATCAAAACAAAGTACTATTCTTGAAGTGACGTTATTATAACAGTGACGTTAATATTGTAGTAAGATACATGTGTTAAAGAGGTAATATTATAGCAAATTTACGCGATTAATCTGGTTTAAGTAGTTTATTTTAAAAAGTGATAATCTTCTTTTGATGTAAAGTACCCGGACCCTTACAGGGAGGAATTTAATTTTAAGCCCATCTTTTCTGACTTTACAATTACATTGGTGCGATAGCGCCCGGTATGTGCCCGGAATGCGTGAGGAAGCCCACAAAAGATATTGGGTTTTTAGAAAAACAAAATATCTCAGATATTTGAAAAAGATCGATGTGGATTAATGGAAGACGAGCCTCTATTGCTGAATACTTAAATTAGAAGGTTGATTTTCTTTTATTTTTGCTAGTATTAAAATACCTTATGCTCGTACTCCTTGCATACTTTGCCTTTCACAGCAGATAAGACATTGTTTCAAAATCTTGAAAAATACTAAATGTTCAATCTCTAACTAAATAATGTTACAAATACTATAGCATATGATATATTTATTTTAAATGAAAATATTAAGTTTTATACATTTCTGGAAACACGACGCTTCGAACACTTCACAGGAGTCACGGGTAGACTCATAGAGGGATAGACAATTAATCCGGTTAATTTTGTTTCATTTAAAATGTATAATAATCGCGAAAATCAAAGATTGCATATCAAATCAAAGATTGCTTACTGTAAACGACAGGTTGTGGGCTTGATCCCCACCCGTGGAAATAAAATATTTATTATTTTCTATTTAAATATTTAATGTTTTCATTTCTTCGCTCTGGTAACAGTGCAAATCGCGGCGTTGAGTTCCGCCTCTCATTACACAATGCCTCAATTAGGCAGAAGTGGGAAACGGAACAGTATCTAAACACTAGGTTCTCAAGTTCCCTCTGTCTACCCTGCCATGTGCGGGATACTGCGTGAAGCTGAGTGTAAAATACGTAACACTTTCTAAGTGCCTGAAGTATCTCTGATCGCAGGCCCAGTGGGCTGTAATAAAAAAGATGCCTCAATAAATAGAATCTTATATACAAATTCATTTTTAACCAATATCTTGCACAATAATTTTTGAAATGTTAATATTTTTCAAATTTTTGATTTTCCCTTCTAATATTCTCATAATGTTGTATGACAGTAACGAATATGTACGTATTTGTAAGCGTATACTTGCCAGAACCTAGTAGATGAAGTTTTCTTCAAGTAAATGTTCTCAGGAGACGCATTGAAAGCGATCGAATGAACTGAATTACGGTCAATTTGAAACTCATGGCGTGATAAGAATGGAAAAGAATCTTCTCCCATATTTCATATCGAAAATTACGCGATTGTGTCTTATTAGGAAAAGCTACCTCTAGCTGACTTTGCTCACGTTTTAACTAAGTAAGCTAGTGTTCCTAAAAGTGGTAGTCTAATTTTAGTAATGTTAATTACCCAACTGCGGCAAAGTCCTAAAGATAGATTATGTTTTTACCGCGGATTTATGTATATATGTCCGTACCTTTCGTTTCCTTGCTAAACCAGTGAACTGATTAAGACAAATGTAACATCGTTGGTTTTTCTTGATAGTGCTTGTGTGTTATACTTCACATTTACAGATCTAGTAATAGTGGAGAAAAGTTCCAATAAATATTCATTTTAAAAATAATTTATGCAAAATCTAGATACAGAAAATAAATAAATATATTAATAAAAATGATTCTTTAAATTATAAGAAAAATCTTTGTAATATAGGAGGCATCTAGGATATTGTCCCAATAAAACTGCACAACCGATCTCACAGTCACATTATTAGAAGCTAATGTGCTCTGCCATACAAAGTTTCCGAGTTAGAAACTACTATGGAAGATAAATAACGGCAATAAGATCGCGTCGAGCCAACTCTAACTCCTTCGCGGAAGCGCGAAAGACCCGCATACTTGTAGGAGATAACTTAAATTTTACTGATTATGGTATTCCATTACGAGTTTTTCTAAAACTAATTGTTCTAATTTTGTTGTGTTTGTGTTTTGAGTAAAAATGTGTAAGGCACAAAAAACTTTTTTACATGGTTTTTTTACACTTAAAGTTTAAGAGGTGGAACTCAAAGCCGTGGCTTCTTTGAGTGGGAATGGTATCCAAAACTATTACGTTTTCAGTGACTTCAACTTTGTTAGGTATATAGATATTTGATAAATTATTTTAATAATAAGGTTGCAAAATTACATCAACTAAAAATAGAAGAATAAAAGAACTTGTTGTCTGTAAAGTCGGTATATGAACGATAATTTTATGCAATCAACATCGTACGCGGATAGATAGAGAGAGCGGAGCGCCAAACGATACGGTTCGGTCCATACCTTTATTACGACTCACTTTTCCTTCATAAATCATTTTTGCCAATCTTTCATCACTCATTCTTTTGACGTATCCAAACCACCTGAGCATGATCTTCTTCATTATCACTGTGACATCCACGCTAGTACCTACCATTCTGTGTACCTCTTCATTGGGTATGCGATCAGCTAAACTGACTCCGCATATCCTACGAAGAGTTCGCTTCTTCACAGTATTCAACAACAATTTTACGTGACAATATTAATAAAAACATTGATGAAAAATTACATAATATTATGAATTAAATGAAATTATTATATATTTTTTTCGGTAAATTAAAATTCATTTGCACTCGATAATTTCAATATTATGCAACAAAAAATCCACTAATTAATTTAAATTAAGAATGTGAACGCTTAAACCCATCGTGACTCTCTATCGTTTGTTTCGCGCTCTCGGTGGCACACCCGGCTCAGGAGGTAAGTTGCAACCAGCCTTACCTTTTCATTCATCGATTTATAACACGTTAATATAATTAATATTTCAAAATTCCTTACCCGGAGTAAGTAAATTTCGTGTATTACCTACCGACAGTGATACTGCATGTAGCGCGTAGAGCGCGTCTCGCGCCTTCACGTAGTAACGTAGCTAAAAGCTACGCAACGCCACAGTGCCACTACGGACCTTAGTATTGTATTTTTTTGTGTTAAATTATTACTTTTTTTCTATTAAGTGTTAACTAGATATAAACGAGCCTAGAAAATGAATGCAATAAGAACATAACTTTTATATTCAGGCTGAAAAGTTTGTTAAGGAAACTATGCTTATATAATCTTTAAAGAAGGTGTTTATTTATTATGTCTTTATTTGGTTAAACGCGCTAGTCTCAGGAACATTGTATGGATTTTAGAAAAATCTTTTTACATTTGATATATAATTTATCATGTGTTGCTATAAAATAGTTAATGTTGAAAAAACCGGCGCACTCGAGAACTTCTGTGTGTGCGCTGAGTAAACCTGCCCAAAAACTATATATGACAGACCTTGTAGTTATTATTCAAATTTTAAATTCAAGCTGCCAAAACTCCATAACAGCCGGTGGGGCAAGCATTCAGTACGAATATGAATATGTATACTTTGGCAAACAAATTTCTTTTAGGTCACCAAGCATGAAGATTAACCAGAACCTTCATCATCTTAAATATGCATAGAAGTATAAAGAAAATGAATTAAGAAATAAAAATCTTTACTGAAATTAAATAAGTTAAAAAAAGACATGTCCCGCGGAGTTTATTTCGCCAGTTCTTCTCAGGTCTGAGGCAGCAACTTTTGTGAACTGGTGGTAAATTGTTTGACGTTCAAAAAACGAAGCTTGTAACTTCTCATTTTGAATAAAAATATTTGAATTATAATTTGAATGTATTGGCTCGAATTTGCTTCCATGTCTCTCTTATGATCCACAGACTTAGATCTTCCTAATAAATATAAAATAAAATACGTAGACCATGAAATGAATGAAGGACTCAGCCTTAGAAAATTGTGAAAACAATATATCCCACATTTCATCTAATTTTCCAGACTTTACGTGTTGAGTGAGAGAACTTCAAGCATTATCTACCAGATCGGGAAATTATTATTATCGAGCCCACAACTACTATGCCTGTTTTTAGTCAAGCGGCCTCTAGTATATTTTTAACTGTAGTTATAAATAAAAATACCTTTACTGTAGAAGTTAATAATATACCTTCACGACTTATAAACTGTTATATGTACCGGCGTAGCAGCTGTAGGCCGCTAGGAAAAACTATGAGGATATGAGCGGATCCTAAATCAACATCAGGTGTAGAGAACTTCACCTGTTAAATAAATTTCTGCAATCCGTGACGTATTAATTTCCCTTTACTTTAGTTAAACTAACTACCACGTGTTTATTTTGTATACTTAAATAATAAGGGTTTCTCGAAGTAAATTCCACAAGTAACACACGGAAACATAAATTAATACTCATAGGATATTCATTTTATTATCATTACTAGGGACCGGCGTGGCGCAGGGAAGCAGGCGTGCACTAAACGTGACAGGTCGTGGGTTCGTTCTCCGCTAGAAATAAGTAGATACTTAATATTTTCATTACTACACCCTAGTAACGAAGGCACAGAGCAACGTTGAGTCTCAACGCCACTCTACACGCAATTCCTCAAATATATGCGGCGGAAAGTGGAAAACCGCATGTTAGGTCGTGCTTGGGACACCTCACAAGCGGTTTTCCTATTATTATTTCCTATAGATTACCAGGTTCCTTCTGCCCCTGAGAAGATAGAAAATTCGTTGTTTTCAATAAAATTTTACCTCGATAATATATTTACTTTCACAGAACAACAATACATATGTATTTATTACGCTTCAATGGTTATTACAAAACAGATTGC
Organism: Eueides isabella; assembly: GCA_019049475.1. Taxonomy (NCBI): domain Eukaryota; kingdom Metazoa; phylum Arthropoda; class Insecta; order Lepidoptera; family Nymphalidae; genus Eueides; species Eueides isabella. The sequence continues at coordinate 1,479,267 of CM032392.1, forward strand.
CGTGTTAACGGTCACAAAATCTATGAAAGTTGGTCAACGAGTAGCGGCGAGTGATGCCTCTCGACAAGTCGTCCTGTTGAGACGCTTTGTTTCTGACGGCAAGTATGTACAGCGGTGCTCGAGTAGCTCGAGCTAGTTGTCACTTCAAATCTAGTTCACTTTCGAGCACCTCTCCACAAAGTAAGCTGCATAATCGACGACACTCGAGAGTTAGCTGGCACTCCGGTTCGGAGGAACGGTTTGTATTCATTATAGATATAAGCTTGGTTAACCACACGGTATTCATATTTAATTATAAATTATTATATTGCTATCTACTTTGCAGTGTTCATGTTGCTTGGAAACTAAATATATATAATGTATACTTGTTAATAAAATTAATTCAAAAGTAAATTGTTTTCTATTATTCTGGCGTTCCGAGTGTCCTTTGTTTATAATAGAAAAATTGTTATAATTTTAGAGAAATATAAAACTTCATTATTTCATTACTAGAACTAAATAACTATATTCTTCATATATATTAAACATACCATCGCACATATATCTCGTATGTCTTTTTAAAATGTATCCTTTTCATATATATTATTACTAAGAAGTTATTATTTTTTTAGCTTGACACTTTATACTACGTACAGTGAAATAAATACATACAAGATATTCCAGTTAGTAGAGTACACTTCAATGAGTCCGCCACTCAAGACGCAATGCCTCTGTGATTCTGCAGAAAATGTAGATTGGAGCGTCTTAATACTAAGATCCAAAGCTTCCTCTACCTGCTATGCTATTTATGGTGTTTAGCGTGAATATACAGAAAATACCATACCATTTATAGAGAAAGCTCATAACTACTTGAATGTATCATGTGATATATAAAACTCCCGCTTATTATTCACGCGAGTGAAGTTGCAGATAAAAACAATTTGTTGGTTAATAATATTACAAGAATAATATAAATATTATATAACATATAAGAATGTCTATTTACATTTACATATGTAAGAAATATGAATTCGATCATTTGATCGCTTACAACGTAGAGCCATTCGAATCGTTTGAGACTCTTCTCAACCACATTTATCACGAGGAGTGTTCTGGAGAACTTATGAATTGGTACCTGCCACCGAATTTAACCCGCACCGTGTGTAACCTTAAAGACACGGAGCCGAGGACGGCGGTGATCACTCACCAGCAAGTGACCCGTACCTTCGTTTGTCTAGTCTTTTCTATTAAATTATTTACAGACACATACTTGTCGTAGTTAAACATTACATACACATAAGTGTTGAAATTGACAAAACAATTATAATCACTTTTCTCCAAAAACTAAATAATGTTACTGCACCAGAAGGTATAAATAATTTGTACAACAAAAGTACTTTGTAAAGTACACAGCTCTAGTAATTATGTGCTTAAAGCAGTTTGTGTAATGTTCGCAGTTACCTCGCGCGGCGCCGCGTCGTCCGGGGACGGCGCGCGGCGGACGAATTACACTGAGTTGTGGAAAGTCTAAATGTACGCTTTTCTTTTTTATTATATTCGTATTTTTCGGAAATTAAATACGCCCAATTTGAAGCATTGCGTATTGAGTGGCGGAACTCAACGCCGCACTGTTCCTTATTATTAGAGCGAAGAAATGAAAACATTAGATATTTAAATTGAAAATATATAATTTCGTTTTCGGGTAAGGATCAAACCCGCAAGTTGTCGCGGACACACGCTTGTGCCATTATTACGTTGACGTTGCGTTGAAGCTAGCCGTGGTGCAGAGGCACTAATTGTGCTATTGGACGATAATATTTAATATTTTAAATTCTCAGCTTAACTTACTTAACACGTAATGTGTCTCAATTCATTGGAAAGAAGCAACGGAAGAGGATCTTAATGGAGACAGAGTTTTAACATTACCGACACATAGCCACCTGAAAAGTTATTTCCAACAACCCTGCTATTTACATAATACAGCGTGAAACTACAAAAAAACTTGATTTATTTATATCACAATTACTCTATTTTGTTTTGTTACTCGCAGAAATCATTTAAAACAATCAACAAACTACGTTTTTTTTGACAATAACAAAATACGGAACTAAATGATCATTACATGCAGGTGAACCATCTATACACGTAACGACACTTCGATAAGCGCGCCGGCCGTAGAGGCGGCGCGACGCGTGCACTGTGCGGCGCAATGCGACCGTAGATTTATGGGACACTTGCTAATGTGTGCTACATTTCTAGCTCAGAAATTGGAAAAATATACTACTTATAGAAGTATATTTTTTTTTCGTTGTATTGTCTCAGCTTCACGCTGTATCTCCACATGGCAGGGTAGGCAGAGGGAACTTGGGAACCTAGTGTTAAGACACTGCTTTCCACTTCCCTACTTGCCGTGAGTATCACATGACCTGTCCTGTTTACAATCACACGTTCAAACGTGTGCCTCGGCGCCACGACAGACCTTGTTTGTATGTCCTCCTCGAACCTCGATCCCTTTTTTCATATGGCTCTGAATAGCTCATTTGGTTCAAATTTTACACGGATTAATAGTTGTAGGCTTAACCAATTCAGGATTTTTTTTTTAGGTTTACGTTATATCCGAATTATGGCAAGTTAGGCAGAGACCTGGTGCCAAAACACTCTGTTCCCGACTTTCCAATTTTCGAGACGTTCCATGTTAAATGGAATTTAACGACGTGCTTTATCTTTTTGCTAGAAACAGAAATGAAAACAAATAATTATTGGAGCGGGAATCCAACTAAAAACTGTTTTACTTTTACAATCAGATGCCGTGTCGCTGCTTCAAGGTTTTTCATAGTAATGCTTATATAATTTTCCGTATATCGTATATTCTGATGCAATAGAGCGCTCGTTATATTTCTAAATTAACAAAAAAAACCTCTGCTAATAATAAACGTGATCAATAAATTAAGGATAAAAATATTTAGCATGAAACGATCACACAACAATCTCCGATAGTAATAGTTCTCGTCCGTCAGTACTACAATGTTCCTCATTAAGGCTCCACCGTCGCCCCGTCGCGTCGTTTTACCGTCATTCACGTAATGACGCATGGAAATGACACTATTTATTATCAACATGTCACTCTGATGCAGCGCCGCGGATGATAACTTTATATAAAAACGATATATTAATTATCAATTTATAATGTACGAATATGTTATAAATATACTACATTGTTAATAAATCTACAATTCACAACTTAATATGATTAATTATAAAGCTGTTATGTTTTTATAATTATTTATTAAAAGCCGCGCTTCCTTTTGTTATAGAATAAAAATGAAATATTATTTAAGTTTAGCACCACAAGAGAATTGGCGGATTATTGAGAACTCGAGGGTCCTAAAGGCAACCTAATAGTGTATATAGTGAATACCTCGTTAAAACTAGACTACAGCGGTAAACCTAAAAAAATAATAATACTACCAGCAGTATGTACGCCACAGTCACATACCATAATGACATTATTGTTAGTAATATAATTTTAGTTAATATAATCTAAGAATGGAAACGGTTAAGAACGAAATAAAGTTAACGGTAACGCCTAAAACGTTATGATATCTAGAAGCTGTATACGGGGGTTCAAATCCCGCTATGATCAAATTTCTATACGTTTTCTATATTAATATTTTTCATATCTAAATGTGGATTATCTCTTCAAAAAATGCGAAAATAATAATTAATAAATAGAATTCTCTCTTGTCAAACGATTATTCTAAGGAATACAACATAAATAAATTGTAACAAGCATATAAGAATTTCGACGTCACGATGGGAACTTATGGCTTACTATCAGAGCATTTGCAAATGCTATGTAAGCCATACGAGCAATAAGTATAAATCTTCTTATAGTTTGTCGTATATATAGATTACTCAGTCATGGAAAAAAAGGATATCGATCACGATAAGATGTTTTCAATAATGCGCGCGTCTTGGTGAAAGAACATTTCAAATTATTATCATTTCGTATTCATAAGCGACCACGTGAAGTGAAACTCGGCACATTTTTGGCCAATATTGCGCCTCCCGTAGCGTGTGCCATTACACGAACTGAGTACTAAATGTTATTGCTTTTGACGAGTTCCACCATCCTCACACAACCAGGTCAATTTTAATTGCGCATTGTGCCTCAAATCTGTTTCACATATTGTTTCATTTCCAAATATGTTATCAAACAAGCATTACTGACATAACTTATTAAATATTATCATTAGGGCCGTCGTAACGCAGCGACACGCTACACTATAAATCTGACTCACTTCACTCGAAGAAATGAAACACTTTCATTTCATCCTCTCGTATCCTCTACTTGTATCTGACATACGGCATAAAGTAAAAAAAGTATGTTTTAAAAACAAGATATATAAATAAATATCATACATTTATGCTTTAATAACATATTTATATAATTATCACACGAATAAAATATTAATGTAACGAATTAAAAGTAAAATAACATTTCAGCCAAAATATAAAACTATTATAAAATAGTTCATTTCAAAAGCTGTATCTGGCACGCGCGTTTGCTGTCGCTCTGCGTCAATCCTGACGACCGGAACCGCTGACGACGAACAAACAATTATTTTCCTTTGCCTTGACTAGAGCTTGTATAAAGCTTGTCCGAACCGATCACGGCCGCTGACAGCTGATGATACTGTATGTACAGATGCTTCACTCAATTGAATTACCTATTTGTTTTTCACTTTATAGCGAAACTGTTTCTGGGATTCTCAAAGCGGAGAGAGAATTTCCGTTTTACTTTTTGGAATACGATTTCAGTTTCAGCGCGCTTAAGTTTATTCTTCAGTCTGTTTCATTCACAAAATGTATATAAAAATTGTTTTTGACGCTTTCACAGTTATTTCTTTAGCTTATGACTATACGTACACTTTACAAGCTGTTTTCAGAAAACTACGTAACATTTAACAATTTTTTTTTCTGTAATCTTGGAAAGTGTGTTCTCTAAGGCACGCCCATACCTGACTTAGAAATGATTAACAATACATAATGTATCTAAAGTAGTAATGTTTCATAACAACAGCAACAACTAACAGCAAGGAGTATAGCAGTACATGAGTGACGGTGGTCGTTTGCCGGACGACACGCCGCTGCGCTGGTGATGAATAGTTATATAGAACCGATTGACATTTGTTATTTAGTAAAGAATTTCGTTTTCATTATTTTCGATTTGTTTATATACAATTGAACTCGACTCTTCTAAATATTACAGGTGACTCAAAGTGTGTTAATAAACAGCATATTTAATATATATTTTTAAGAGCGATTACGTCATCATTGCCCTCAATGTACTACATAGAATTCTGTACAAATATATATTTTCATTTTTCTCGAACTATAGCAGGGACACAATATAAATATAGATATATAGTTGACTGACGTTAACCATTTAAATTACATTGAGCGAAGCTCGGCAGCCTATCGCGCCGCTACGCCCGCGTTTGATCAGTATTTAAGCAGCCCTAATTATTTGCCGGAGAGACATTAATACGAGTATGTGGCTTTCCACATCAACCTACTTACCGCATTAAACAATACTCGATTATTATAAATTGTCCATATTTAATACGGGTGACCCCATTCTCACGGATGTCTTGAATTTGAAAGTAAATTGGAGATAGAAAAGTCTTAATGGGGAGTATCTTAACACTAGATTAGTAAGTTATTAGTACTCTGCTTACTCTCAGATAACTCTCTGCGTATCCTTCTGTGATAGAATACAGCGTGAAAGAAGCTACAACTACTTCATACGACCAGTAATATTCACTTCACAATAACCTTAACTAAATAATAATAACACAAATAAAAAAAACTGCGCCGTACAAGAAACAAATAAAATAATAATTAAGCAGCACATTTTATTCACTTTATGATACAAATGTGACAGAACAGCGACCTTCAGTGCCGGTCGTGACGGTCCGACGTTACAACCCTCGCCTGATTGCGGACTCAAATGCAGATAAGCCCACACGTATCTACTATTATAAGCAATAGTATCTACGGTTAAATGTCTAAATTAGACGCTGTAATGTACTGATACGCCTCGTAAAAGTTTTGAGTCGCCAGATTAAAGTTTTATGTGTACTCTTTATTGCGAACTATTGCTGACGTTTGTAGGACAGTCTTGTTTTAGAGTTAAGCTTCGTACGCGTGTTATAGAAATAGTAATAGAAAAATTCTATGGTACCTCTGACTTGTTTAAATCGTACAAAATTTTTATAATTAATCGATAATAGTTAATCGATAATATATGTTTTAAATTTGTTGTTGTTATACTATATTAAAGTTACTTTTAATGACTTTTGACCAAGCATTGCTTAGCGCAAAAGATTTTTTCAAATCGTATCTTCGATCTAATATATAAATTAATAGTTTTCAACGTAACAAATAAATAAATAAAACATGTCAAAGTGTATCTGTTAGAGGGTGTGGTGTTAAGGATATGCAAATGCAATCCGACCAACGCAGTAAATTGCAACAGATTTATCTTCTATATAGTAGCAGAGACCTAGTGTTAAGTTTTTATTTCTTTTAAAAATTATTAACAATAGATCGAACTTATTTTTTTTCTTTTGGCTGCCTTTGTTTATTTAATATTTAATACATATGTAAAGGACAGTGAGTGGCAAAATTATATTTCAAATAAAAATTATTTGTGCCGTGTACAAATAGTTTTTATATTATTATATATCGGCCTGTCGTGGCGCAGCGGCACAACCGTGTGACTGTAACCGACAAGTTGTGGGTTCGATCCCACTCGAGGAAATGAAATAGTTAATATTTTCAATTTAAATATTTAATGTTTTCATTTCTTCAGGTGAAAAACTCGGCGTTGAGTTCCGCCACTCAACACGCAATGCCTCAAATTCGGTTGAAAGTGAGAAATGGAAGTCGAACGGAGTGTCTTAACACTAAGTTCTTAAGTTCCCTCTGCCTACCCTACCATGTGCAGGATACAGCGTGAAGCTGAGTATAAAGTAAAATAGACAATTTTTTTATAAATAATTTTATTCATTTTTTTTATATTCAGTCTTATCAAAATTCATACGCGTCTCTCTTCAGATCATGTTTTACTATTCTATTTAATAAGAGTTAAAAAACACGTTTTTGATTATTTCTTAATTTTGAGTACTATTTGCTCAGCAGTTGGATGGCGAATATATATTTTAACTGTTGTGTCGTTTGTGGGTAATCAGAACTCGTTCTATGACTTGACTCTAGTTGTGTAACGTTTCGTAAATGCGCAAGCACATATGCCTATCCTATATGTACTTTATGCTAATATAAACAACCTAAAAGCGGTTTCGCCGGTTTATTTTGCCCAAATATAAAATCACGCAGCTGTACATGGCACGGTAGGCAAAGGGAACATGGGACCTAGTATTAAGAGACTCCACCGTCCCATTCCCCACTTTCATTTTGCGGAACTCAACGCCGCGTTTTGCCTCGTTGCCAGTGCGTGCAATATTAAATATTTCATTTCCTCGAGTGGGGATCAAACTCATAACCTATATAAGTCACATACTTGTGCCTCTGCGCCAGGACTGGCCACATATAAAATATAAAATCTTTGCTTATATAATTATGGCCTCTGTATATATACTCGTATGAGTGTATAACTTATATATTATAAAGTTAAATCTAAATCCTTCTCTTGAGGCCTATCGTGGCGCAGCGGCACAAGAGTGTGACTGTAACCGACAGGTTCTGGGTTCGATCCCCAGTCGAGGAAATGAAATATTTAATATTTTCAATTTAAATATTTAATATTTCATTTCTTCGCTCTGGTAATAAGGCAAAGCGCGGCGATGAGTTCCGCCGCTCAACACGCAATGCCTCGAATTCAGCGGAAAGTGAGGAACGGAAGTGGAACGGAGTGTCTTTACACTAGGTTCCCGGATTCCCTCTGCCTACCCTGCCTCGTGCGGGATACAGCTTGAAGCTAAATAAATAAATAAATAAATCTAAATCAGTTCTGTAGTTGTTGCGTGAATGTGGAACAAATATCCATCCTCACAAACATTCACATTTATACATTTAAGTAGAAAAAAATAAAGCTATATATTGAGATTAACAAACTAAACAAACGAACTTTTCGTCTGTTTTGTTGCTAAGATGTCCTCGCTCGAAATAAAAAATATGTCACACAAAACTCTTAGTTGATTCCACTTGGCCACGGCAGCGGAGCCGCAGTTAGATATAAAGGTAATACCTTCATCGCAATAACGGTGACATTGGTAAAATATAGTTTGTCCACAATGTTTAACTATAAAAAGCAAACATAGTAGGTATTTAAGAGCGTACCATAAATACGCAGTGCAGAGCTCGCTGAGCGTCACGTCTACGCACCATTTAACTGGTAGAGGCCGCGGGACAAAAATATTTCACCACAATCTCCTCTTGCAAAGCCTTTTGTTTATGTGGAAACTAGCTTTTGATGAGGGTTTATGCGACAATCGTGAAACGTAAAAACATTTGAAACTCATAGTATGTGCAGCGTGATACCGGTTTCTGCGACTCGCGTGGATTCCAAGTTCAACTCTAGGAAATTAACAAATTTGCATCCCCACGTTGGTAAGAAGGTACAATGCAAGTTTGATATTTGCCTTTCAAGAAGTATTGGGGGGAGGTTACTTAACACTGTTCCCTTTACCTACTTGCTCATGCGCTACGCTCAACAAACTTAAAGTAATTATAAGAAGCACCAGACAAGCAAAATTAGTCACTAAAGTTACATCGACTTCGCACTGATATATCGGCGTCATCTTTAGATGCAAGTACACTTTACAACAGGTTACATAGTAAATTTCTCGTTTAAAGAATTTCATTGTATCTACATATATATGTAAAAACGTGCTAAAAGTTCCAACGTTGTAACATGCGTATTATTTATTACGCTTTTTCCAGAAACAACAGAGAGAGAGAATATTATGCACTTTATCTTACAACAATACTACTACGCTCTACTTACGTGGATACAAAAGTTCGTACCAACGAGGTCTCGCGGTTCGAGCAAATGTCAATAGTTAAAAGTTCGTAGCACACGTTTCTAGGACGCGCCCTGAGAGGGGTCTATGTCTTGTAACAAAGAGGAACTTTAAACGAACTCAGCCACTTTTCTTTTGCAATATCTATGCCAAATTAAGAACTATCTAATACCATCATAGAGAGGATGGTTCCATTGCTGCAATATTATCTCTTTTATTTTAATATTATTTATTTTCTTAATGCCACGCGACAGCAAACGCGACAGTTATATGCTGCGTTCCCACTTTGTGAAATGTTTTTTTTATTAATTTCATTTTCTTACTGTGGTAACGAGGCAAAGCGGCGTTGAGCTCCACCACTCAACATGCAATGTGTCGACGGAGAGAGGGGAAACGAAGTACCTTCGTACTAGCTACTCAGGTTTCCTTGGCCTACCTCATCGTGTACGGGATACAGCGTATAATATCAATGTATCGTTTATTTTTTACTTTTTATATATATGGCAATAATATTTTAACTATAAACCGCTGGCTAATATTTCACCCAAATAAAGTAATAAAAACATATTCTTATTAACACCATAAAGAAGAAAGACGTATAGCGAGTACCACGTTGGCCACCTATTACATCACGATCGAGGGCCGTCTGACCGGTTTAACAGCACGGAAAATTGCATCCTCTATCGCTGTACACCGACCGCGACTTCACAGCGGCCGCTGACGACGCGCACTCTAACTGCCATTTATTTTCAATGTGTTCACTCATTTTAAACAATAACGATGAAAGAAATTAAACATACATATATTCTTTAAAATGTTAACCAAAATATCTTGATAAAATGTATTAAAATTATAATGTAAATTCAATCGCTACAATCAGTACATTTTGTTCGACAAATTGCTACACAACGCGGGCGGTGCGAGGGGGATGATATGTCTCGAAATGAATCTAAGGTTTATTTTCCTTCGTCATATGGAAAAAAATAGTAGTTTTTTGCTGCCTTTTGTTTAGGATCGGTTAGCTTTAGTTATCTGTGGAGGTCGTCGTGCTAATTGTGATTGCTTCATTCAATATGCTAAAGAGCTCTGAACAGAGACTCGACGCGCGCACTCTGCACGATTACATTTTTAAATTCTGCCAAATTCTGTCTCATGATTCAGTCCGCCGGTACTCTCCTAACTGCAGGCTCTGGATCTTGATCTGTTAATTAGATAGTGATAAAGCTTTGACGAAGCTCGAGGTCGAACTAAACATTTTTATTTAAAAAATAAATCTTTATTATATGTACTGATTGATTTAATTATGATTATTTATACTAATTATATATAAATAAAACAGATTTGTCACTAAAGAAAAGTAAGTAAAAATGAGAAGAATATCGTACCGCAGGGCCGCAAGCGTTTGATTATTAACGCAATACATTGTAATTGTGTAATTTATAAATGTGTAAAATCCCACTCGAGAAATTAAGTATATTGATACTACTACTAATCTTTTTATATTTTCGTTTTCCTCGTTCTGGCAGCGAGACAAAGCGCAGTGTAATTTTTGACGCTCAACACGCAATACCTTGAGGCAAAGTATAAAGCTAAAAAAGTCAGTTTCTGATATACCATAATCGTTAAATAGACAACATGATATATTTAAATCTATTAAGACAAACTGAAGAAGTAGACATTCTTTTAATTTAGATGCAGTCTGATATTTTATTTCTGTAAGTGACCTCCTGTATTCTGACAAAATATAATGATTAAAAATATGCAACAAAGTCAGCATACAAAATATGTGTGTTTGATATCACATTAGTGAACACTTCCTCTCACCAATCTAGTGTACACTACTTATCGATGACGTCGCTCGCCCACGTCGGAGCTCGCACGAAATTATTTAACTCAGTAATAAGATTGCTAATTGGCAGTTATTCAATGTGGGCGCTCGGGGAGTCATACGTCAAAAGCGAATGCGATTAAAATGTCATAATACCGTAAATTGATTCCATTTGTAGCCAAAATTGTGATGCAAATTAATTCCGTCACAGAACAGATATGTTGATATGCATACATATACCTACATACCTAGCTGTACCACCCGCGCTCTGGTTGAAGCGTGAAATATGCGATATTGGATAATAGAAATTATTTTTAAATGGAGTAAAAGTTATTTTTGTACTCATATATTTAAATAATTTATTTATTTTTTATCATTTGGCAGCAGCTTCTAACCCGCACTACATACTCATATGGTAGGATAGGCAGAGGGCACCCAGTGTTAAGAAATTCCTTCCCGTTGCCCACTTTCCGCTGAATTTGAGATATTGCTTGTTGAGTGGCGGAACTCAACGTCGCGCTTTGCCGGAACGAGAAAATCAAAAGATTAAAGATATAGGAGTGGTGATGGAACCCACGACCTGTCGCGTTTACTGTCACGCGCCTGTGCCCCCGCGCCACGTGTTAACTACACTGTCGCACAACAATACCATTACGGTAACGATTACGTAATAGTTACATTTTTGTTGTCTTTCATTTCTCGTATGTTCAACAGCGAGGGGAAATACTATATTACGATCACAATATTACGAACCTCTAGTATCTTTTCTTTTCGAGCTCATTTCTATTACGGCCTATTCATTATCATCGCGCATACCTCTTACGTCTCATCCGCATTCTTGTACCTATACCTCAATAAAGTCTCCAGGGTCCACATTAATTTACTTCATACTAACACCTTTATAGCTAAGTAGACTAATTCTATTTACACATATGTACAAAACAATAAATTTACTAGAAAACTGAACGTTAGCATAAAACAATTATTAATAGGTGATATTCAGGATTCGCGAGAAAATCTTAATTTGTTTTAACAAGAATAAAAAATAAATAATCGAATATTCAATACTAATAATAAATAAAAATCGTAACTAAACACCCGGTCTAAATATTTTTACTATATTTTAAAGTGTTATTCCACACTTAGGACAGAAAATACTAAACTTAAATTTAAAAAGCGTATAAAATTTTTTTTTTTTTTTTTTTTAATTTATAAAAATTTCTGCTTCGTTCAAAATTTTTATACGCTTTTTAAATTTAAGTTTAGTATTTTCTGTCCTAAGTGTGGAATAACACTTTAAAACATAGTAAAAAAGATATAAAATAAATAGTATTCTCTCTTGCCAAACGATAATTCTTACGAGTTGTCTTTGGGTAGCGGAAATTTGTAAAAATCTCCCTACAGAGATGCTAACAACATAAGTTGTAACAAGCGTATAAGAATAAATATAAGAAAGATATTTAGATAAAACACAGCACACGACAGTTGAATCATAAAATAAACTGTATATTTATTTTCCAAACACATGTTTATTTAAGATTTAGCCGTGTGATTCCGGCTTAGAATAGGATCACCCTGGTACTGATGGTGTCGTAAGAGGCGACTAAAGTGCGTGTGGTAGAGTCACGTTGCCAGTAATGGCAACACGCATGGGCAGACTCGACCGGATTATTACCACCCCCGGCATTTAAGACCGGCATTAAGTAGTGGCTTTGGCCACTGCGTTTCGCATTAGGTAATCCCGGGCCCCGGTGCCCTTCCAATTTAAAGGACGGCAACACTCCTGTAGCTCCTCTGGAGTTACTCGGGGTCGTGGGCGACGGTGATCGCTTACCACCAGGTGACCCGTACGCTCGTATGCCGTCTTTTCCATAAAAAAAAAAAGATTTAGATTTCGTGAAATACGTAAATATGCCAAATTTGGCTTCCCTTGCGTACGCCGAAGCGTAGTTTGGTTTTTATTTACCTCTTATATAAAAAGTAACGTCGAGTCCACTCAGTGGGTCTCGTAAAAAACTACTGTTATGAGGGCTCGCGGAATACTTTTTGGCTAAATAATAAATAAACAATGCAATGTTTTTAATCTTCAACCTATTTTCTAGAAATTGTTAGTGAAAAGTAGTTTAACTGGCGTCATGTTTATACCAATGTCAAAATTAACTTACATTGTACGATTTTCAAGCGAAAGTACATGATTGAAATAGAATGTTGCACGTAAAAATATGATTTCATATAAATATGGTAAGATTGTAGACATAGTTACATATATGTTCTGGGCGGAGGACCTAGATTACACGTCGATATACGAGTATGTAGGTACATCAATAACAGTTACAGCTTTACAGATAGGAGAGTTTGTTTTTTCACATAACTAAATATATATGTATTTACGAAATAACACTATATATAATATAAAAGTTTATGAGGTTTCAGGAATAGCTTATTTCTAAAAAGAATGTAACGTCTGCTTGCGTGACTGTAAACGCGGCAGGTTGTGGATTCGCCACTCGAAGTATATATATTAAATATTTGCAAATCAAATATTTAAAGAGTATATATATATATATATATATATATATATATATATATATATATATATATATATATATATATATATATATATATATAAACTCAAATTTTAATCAAGTTCTTCGCTCTCGCAACAAAGTAAAGTGCGTTTTAATTACTATGCATTGTTTTATTTATCGTGTGTTAATTTGTTAGTTCAACCAACTAAGGTTATGAAAACCAACACCCAGCTAGTCATATTTTTTTATTTATACTAGTAATATAATATCAAACGTTAGATACAATAGTAAAGTATGAATTATAGGAGTGTGTGTTAATATACGTTATAACTCATGCTCAGCTCCCGCGCTCGGCCTTGTTGCAGCACGACGCAGCGCTCTTTAGTTTGGAGTACTAGATTTATATCTTGTTCGACTATCCACTACGACTACCTGTACATTATTGATTGTTATTTGTAGAAAATATACTATAAATAGACAATGAAAACATCGTCATTTATTCATATTTAGGTAGTCCTCTACTATTTTCTTTTCTTAATTTAAAAAAAAATCCAAGCCTACATTGTATTGCTTTGTAGTGTTTTAAACATAAATACAAAACAGACTCAGCATATACATAAATATATAAATCAAGGTATTTATTTGACAATAGTTTCTTTTATACAATACAACGTAGCCATTAGCAGTTTCAACAATAACCGTGAATCTGAATCAAGTAACATTAGTACCTACACTAGCTATGGCACAGTATGGCATTAGCGTTAGAACTAACCCAATAATTCCAAACAATAATGAATCGAGCGTAAAACCCGATGATTAACTAACAGGTTTAGTTCAAATATGTACTCCGTACCCCGGAACGTATGGAAGTTAATTGATTGATGACATTAAAGCCGCCGCCAACAATACACTACAATGAGATTACACCAAATGCGAGAGCTTTGTACCAATTAATTTGAGAATTTTGTTTATCGTTTGATAGTATTAAAACAATTATTATAAATACAATATCGAGGCAGGGCTCACTTACGTTCAAATTATTCTGAAATATGCATATAACGCACATGGCAGGGTAGGTAGAGGGAACTTGGGAACCTAGTGTTAAAACACTCCCTTCCACTTCCGTTCCCCACTTCCGTTCCCCAAATATGCATATAGTTGTGTATTTAAAAAATTCTAAAGTTTTAGTTACAATACACATGTTAGAAAGTTTATAGTGATTTTTTTTGTTGTTGTCATTTTTAGCTTGATAATTTTGATCTTAAATAAATTTAAACTGAACTCTAAAATATATTTGAACGATCGGCTTAATTATAACTTTACATATCGACATATACTTATATAAATATGTCAGTTAAATAATTATGAAAATAAACAATAGTAATGAAGTCGACAATTACGAAGTAGCTTTATAACAGTCTACATAAAATCCGGCAGAACTATTTTTCTAATCTCCAGAGCGCGACACGGCGGCGGTGCGGGTGACGTGGGATGAGCCTGTCAGCTTTGCATTGCAAAAGTAGCGAGCAGTAGTTAGAGCCCCTGTCTCGCTTTAACTAACTTCATTTACAATCTAATGCATTATAACTAGCCACTCCAAGTTTCATATAACTTTGTTTTTTAAAGAACTCCTACAAACTTGAAGCGACAGCGAAATAAATTGCTAGCTTGTCATGCAATTACAGTACTCACTTTGCCATATCTTGTAGAAACTTCCTGCAAAGACTTGTCAAAGTGCCTACTCTATGTCATATATTGAATAAATATTTGAGCAGTGGCCTATCGTGGCGCAGTGGTACAAGCGTGTAACTGTAAACGTGACATAGGTGCTATCCCCACTCGAGGAAATGAAATATTTAATATTTTCATATGTGATATTTAAAGTTTTCATTTTTTCGCTCTGGTAACAAGTTCTTTGCATCGGTAACAAGGCAAAACTCGTCGTTGAGTTCTACCACTCAACACGCAATACCTCAAATCGGCGGAAAGTGAGAAAGGAAACGGAGTGTCTTAAGACTACTAGACTAGTCTCAAATGCCCTCTGCCTACCCCGCCATGCGCGGGATACAGCATGCAGCTGAGAAAAAAGAAAATAGTTAATAAAATCGATATTTTAGACTAAACCAGATAGAGAGGAACCCAGTTTGTCTTATTCTTGTGTTCTTTTTTACAAAATACATTGAAGTGGTCAAAGTAATGAAACTTCTTCAACTATATCACCAAGTCGAATTGAAGCTATCGACAATTTAACGCTTTGTTGATAAATAAACTCAACCAGCAAATGCCATGTGCATGCCCGCCACAACAAAAACCCAAATTTGACAAAAGTCTTAATAATATTTGAGTTATGTTTTAGGATTTTTAGAGAGAAATTACGTTTTGTTTTGTTTTAATTTTAAATACACTCTCTTTTAAATATCAGAACCTGTATCAAAATTTGTGACGGTATATTTAATATATTTGACAATAAGCATAGAAACATTCCATATTAACAACAAGAGTCCGCATGGTTTATACTGGAACAGAGGCCAATTCACGTTATTTGCGATTATTTGTTTGTTCACGAGCGGGAGTACGGCGGGAGAGTGGCGGGAGCGTGGCGCACTTCGCGGGACTGATTTCCCGCGAGGAACTGATAAGCTAACAACATACGCCTGGAATTGATGCCACAGCGCTATTCTCATCTGAATAGCCTTTATTTAGACGCGTAAATTAATGTATATTCATGTCCTTTAAACGACATGAAAATGGAGTTTCATACGATAACATAGCAGTATCTTATGCGAAGATAGTAACTTCATTCATATGCACATTTACTGTTTGCTACTTGTTACGTCACAGAATATATTATATATATATATATATAATATATATATATATATATATAGTATATATATATATATATATATATATATATATATATATATATATATATAGATATATATATTATATATATATATATATATATATATATATATATATATATATATATATATATATATATATATATATATATATATATATATATATATAAATTTCTTTACTGATTTAAATCTTATATTATTAAAAATTTAATTTATAGAATTTGAAATATTTACAAATGACTTAAGTTCATGTCTTATGTTATAGCGAAGGAGAACAGGATGACAAACGCTGAGGTCCCAGCTATAATAGTGCAATACTACAGGAGTGTTACTTCATTATAAAGAAGTACGAAATCTAACTATTCATCTCAACTTCAACTAACTTTTAATGATAAAAATATATTTTATTTCAGACTTTTGGACCCTTTTTGTCAGTACACATTTTCTTAAACTATATTATCATCCAATATAAATATTACGTCAGTACTTAGGAAACATCCTTCCTGCAAACCAATGCGCTATGTTCGGTTTACGCGTGGCGACGAATGTATTCCCGTTTCACAAACCACAGTCCAGGTACTGCAATGCCAAGGCCTCGATAACACCGCCCTCAGTACATTGTTATACTGAAAACGGAGGATATTAAAACCTCAATCTTAATTCGTTTAGAAAAAAAAATGTCGCAGCAGATTCAATTATGTTTACAGTTATATTAAAGAATATGGTATCTACCTATTTTACTTAAATTTATGTTTTATAGATGTTGCTTCTATGAAGCATAAGAGAAGGTACACAATACAAAGGGAGGAGAATGCAAGCGCCAGCCATTTGCTTATTAGCGAGTGCGGTCAGCTTTGAGAGGCAAGTTGCCGCAATCTTGCGAGAGTAAGACAAAGGCGCCGCGACCGTCGACCGTCGACCGCCTCCAGACCGCGCCCGGACATATTGAGACATACTGCCTACCACAAAGATCGTTTGTATCTGTACCTGTACCTGTCGTGGTATGCGTTTAGTTGTTTATTCATATTCAACTACTTGGTACATATTATTTCGTTACATTTATTTTACGGTCATTGAAATAAATTAAAAAAGTATTGGTTTTGCAAATATGACGACTTGTTTCATTATTTATTCATTCAGCGTCAGTAAATCAATTTCCATCACTAAGATTTATATAACAACTTTTGATTTTTCTATTATAAAAAGTAGAGATGGATAATCCTTGCAATCCACTTTACTAAAAGATATTGCCCTGATGTTTACAAACGAACTGCTGTCAAATTATTCACGCGAGGCCTGTCGTGACGTAGGAGCAGCAGCCCGTAAAATATGACAGGTTATAAGTTCAATTCTCACTCAAAAAAATGAAGCGTTGAATATTTTCACGACCTTTAGTTCTGCAATACTGCTGCACCACGTAATGCCTGAAATCCGCACGGAAGTGTTTCAATGGGAACGGAGTGGCTCTGTTCGACTGCCTCCCTTTATAAGTGTAGTATTAACTACATATAAATAGTTACAAGTTTTTATTTCGCGCCTTAACTAAAATTTAAATATTTGAACATCGTGTGAAATTCCTATTCTCATTATGAGGATGTCACCGTTAGAACAAACTAACTAGATCGAGTAACAAGCGCGCAATAAGGAGCTTAGGGGGTGAGGTCGGCCGTCGACGCGTGAACGCCTTGCCAAACTTTACTTTAGATTGTTTTAATGAATTTACCTGTACCTACTGTGCTAAATCAATTAAAATTCTTGTTAAAATTTAATTAAGTGTACATTTATATTTGAAATCATTTTCATGTTATTATATCTAACATTTATGAAATGATAAACTACAATAAAGTATAAAGCGAAACTAATGGCCGTAGAAAGCTGTGTTGTATGAGGGTGACTGGGTAATATAGGAAGTACTTCCCAAAATTCCTAAGAAGTTAATGAAAATACTAAACTTCTTGCAAACCAACTCGCCGACGACAAATAATTAAAATGTCTAGTACATACTCAATGTACAAAGCTTATGTTTTCATTACGTTAGTGAAAACTAAATCCATCTAATATCGTAATACACAAAAGCCGATTTTTAATTGTCATGTTTTCTGCTGAATCATAATACTCTAAACATTTCATCAACTATTAGAAATCTATGTAAACAATTTCTAAAAGTTGCTTATTAAATATAAGGTAGGTACTGACGACGACTCGGCCCGCATTTCGCATACAAAAAACCTCACGTTGGCAAAAAATCGCAATATTCTGCCACTTCATGTGACGTATTTCTGGTAAAAGCACGTCCCACTTTGTTTCAATGTCCACTTTTATCCGCGTGTATACATAGTTTGTACGTTAAAATGTCAGAATTTTGTATATTTTTAGCCAGATTTACAGAAATCACTTGTGAGTGAACCGCCACGAGCTCCATCAGTGTAACGAGTTACGAACTACGAACTACTATATATTATAGTCTTATATATACGTTAGAGTCGAGTTACATTAAGTCCTAACATGGCCTGTCCGACAGGTTGTGGGTTCGATCCCCACTCAAGGAAATGAAATATTTAATATTTTTAATTATTTTTTTCTATATGGGCGTGGTTCGCACTGCCCCATCGTAGTTAAATTTTCACTTGCAAGAAGTTATCCAAGTATAGAAAAAATGCTAATCTGTTGGAGCAAGGTCCGGGGTACAGTGGATGTTTTAGCTGTTCTAGTTTGGTAGATGTAGGTGATGCAGTATGAAGTCTACACGTACGGGACGTTGTCGTACAGCAGCAGTGGCGTAGAGCGATTGACCAGCCTTGGTGGCTTAACAGCTAGCTTTTTTCTATCACATTTTGCAATTGCTGGCAATAGAAGCCTGCTTTAATAGTTTAGCCAGAATTCAGAAAAGTTTTAAAAAACCTTCATTATTGTGCTGGTTAAGTAATATTATAACACAGTGTCGACGCTTTCGTCTATTGTATTCTTCACTTAATTCGTAAAGTACTGCCTTTACCTTTCAAACGTTTTAATATCCCCAAAACATCACAGCCTGCAGCTAACTAGGATATGGTTTGGGATAGATTCGCTTACACAATTGCCTATAATTCTTCTTTATCAACTTGGGTCTTCGGCCGTCCACGGTGCCACGGTGAAACTGGTACTACTAAATAACGCGATATGTTTAAGTTTTGTTGTAAACTGAGTGACACAAAGAGAAAATAACAAACGAATGACACCTAATGAAACACAACAACACGTGTAAATAGCTGTATAATAATTGAATTTTGAATTCTTAACAATATAGATAGAAGTGGCCAGTACCTACGGCAAACGATAATTTCAATAGGTCTTTACTATTTACTTAGGAAAGTTACAACGCCGTCTACAATTACAGTTACAGTGTACACTAAGCTTTATCAGATAAAAATAATACCTTAGTGTGTTAAGTGCCTACCACAAACAAACATCGATGTACTAAACTTAAATTTTCTGTCCTAAGTGTGGAATAACACTTTAAAACATAGTAAAAAACATCGATGTGTTTTCAGCTTCAGTAAACTTTTTATCTCATTCATATAAGTTAAGTGTTCATGTCGTCATTCATGTCGTCGTCATGCACTAATTACTATACATGGAAAACATTATAAAAATCAACTCCTAAAAAAGTCATCATAATCTTCTGTAAAATGTAAGCTTCCCAAAACAAATTGACGCGTGGTATTAGCGGCGGCGGTAATGAGGCGGCGCAGGATTAACTGCGCGCTGCCAAATTATACTATAATAGGTTTTTCCTATTTATCCGCACTGTACTACATACAACTAGTACTTTACAATTATTATCTTTATAAAACCGTAAAGGTCGAGTCCGCTACTCGACATACACGAAAGATGTTTGAGAAAAAATGTTATTGGTAGCATTTATTGACATAATAAAAACGAAAACAATATTAAAATATTTGTGAGTTTGCGTTTGTTCATACTCGTCTCAGAAACAGCTTAACCGATATGTGCAGTGTTTAGCAGTCTAATACTTTTGTCAAGATTCCTTTAACATTTTGTGTTTGTTTTATTTCGATCACTTTGTAAATAAAACAATATTCCATATTTATGAATTAGAAAACAAAACTGTTTAAAATAATTACTTTATTAAATTATATTTTAATATAAGTATATTGTTTTTAATACTATATTATTGTTATAAGTTGAAAGTAATGTAAGCTAAATGAGTAAATGTCACCTTAAAGAAACAGTATATATTTCATTTCAAATATAATATAAATTAATTTTACTATTTTAAGTATATTGAATATTTGTTAAAAATATTACTCTAAAAATATGTTTCATTTGTATTAGATAAATTCTCCAGTCTGCACAGTGTTGACAGAAGCCCCGCACAGCAAAGACAAATTTTGAATAATCACATTGACATTTACTATTTCAGAATTAAAACTAACGTGTAATCATTTCATAACACAGTTTGTTAAAAAATATCTTAAGCGTTTCATAAAGAACTTTGCGCTCAACCTTTAAACAATTATACTTATAAGCTGAACCCTAAACACATACGGATCTTACATACCCGTCACATAGCGGGCGCTGCTGTTGACAAATATTATATTCAGCATGCGACGGAACAACGCCATAGGCCATGTAGTCTTCTATGTCAATTCTATGAGGAATCAATATCTTCCTTAATTTTATTATAAAATTCAACGAAACTGTTTTATGGATATCGTATCAAATAATCGAAAAATATTTAGGTTCGTTAAACAAATCAGTAATGAATCTTATAACGTGGGGTCATGGCGGTGCTATATCTACGTATAAACTTTAGTTACGTCACTTGCAACAAAGGTGCACGGTCCGAGACCTCAAGTGTCTAGAGCTGATTCATATAAAGGTTGCGACACATCAAATGGTTTGATAATAATAATAATAATAAACCCGCAGGGCAGCTTGTGGCGAGCTGTTGGGGAGTGGCGACCCCACGGACCTGAGTCCTCCAGAGGGGAATTGTAATCTATCCCCCGCCTCTGGCTTGCCTTTGTTGGCCGGCAGAGTGGAGCGCAAGAGCTATATGCTCGAAAGGGTGGAAGTGCTCAATCTGCGTAATAACGGGGAAACCCACTCACGAGTTTCTCGTGATGGTGAAACCGGTGCACACCTCTCTACACCCTCAGCCGACCACGCCGATGTTGCGCCCGAGGCATTACGCCGCTTTGTGGGGGCCCATCTAGTGGGAGGCGAGTCACCGTCCGTCAATCATTCAATTTGAGACGTTGAAAAGGCGGACGTCCGATAGTCTCCTCCAATAGCCCAGTTCCCGATCCATCCAAACTACATTCCATAGACCCAATTTAGTTTTTCATATTTTATATAGTTTCTACGCATTATCCGGAGACCATCTCTGGGCAATTACCTCTGGTTATTCAGAGATGGATCCCGGTTAATGCGTCACAGCAAATTATTTTAATATTCTCGAAGGGGCCTCTACGTGTTGGACTCGTGTCCCCACGCAAGCCTTCCAAAGGACCGGGTTCGATTTTGAACCCGAGAACTTAAGCCGAGAAACATAATAATAATAATAATAAACTTTTTATTTCGGAATTATCCATATGTGTTAGTAACCTTTCAACTTACATGTCTATTGTTAGTACAATAGTTCTCAAATAAAATTAATAATAATCAATAACAATCAAAAAAGAATCCATAATATTAAAAAATCATAACAAAAATTAAATTCACAAAATTTACAAAATTATTAAACAAATAATTTAATAATAATAATAATAATAAAAAACAATCATTACTCAAAAAACATACAATTTAAAATAATATTCAATATTTTTATTGATGTGAATGTGAGGCACCCATGGACACAATAAATGAATTACTTAGCAGCTCGGCCTGAAGGGACGACATGCATTATGGTCCAATGCCTAGTTACAGGGGAATCAAACCGGTTTGCCACTGTACACAGAATGCTGTTTGAGCTTTCACGCATCCGCCTCCACAGAGATGCCACACGCTTACGCATTATTGCCTGAAACCCGTCAATATGCTCCACCGCAAACATCTCCGAGGCACTACACTGTAGTGTAGGGGAGTCCCAACAGCGCCCTAAACGCATTATTATATTAGACGCAGGACACTGAATGATAAATAAATATAAACTTCAGTAACCCGCTTGTGTATATATATGCATAGGTATAGTATAATATATGGAATCTTGTCGGTATGAGACAGTACGCCCGGCGCGGGAACGACCGACGCTGTCGCAAGAATTAATCTTACCATTAAATTTCCCCACGCCGACAGGAAACGTTGCCTATAAATTTATTTCACATTATACACTTCTGCAAGCGTTTAATTTTGATAAGCGCATACTAATTTCCTTTTCAAAGTTAATATTCTACGTCAGATCATATTTAACAGCAATAATGGGAAGGTTAATAGCACCAGTAACCGACCAGATAGTGAGAATAGAGATAGAAATCTTCTTAAATTGTAAACTCAAAGCGAAATGCATGTATATTTTCGGTTAATATTTAGCACAATATAATTTATCCGCACAGTTATTAGCCGCTCGCCATCTAATCGCAGTCGCAGGGGCACGAGCCTATTTATTCTAATAAAAAACTTAAACTGACTAAAATTTATTTTACCTACTTCTGTCATAAATTTTAATGAAAACTTTCACATTATTAGATTATATTAACATAATTATGTACAACTAATTACGGGAGAACATCGATACGTCGTTCAAACTATAAGAGAAATCAAATTATGTTAAAAAATAAAATGAATGAAATATAAAATGATAAAAGTTACGTATTACGAAACTTGTATTAGTGATTATATATATTATACTAAGAACCCGTTATAACCAATCTCTAATGTTATAACGGGTTTTTACTATGTTTTAAAGTGTTATTCCACACTTAGGACAGAAAATTTAAGTTTAGTATTATAACGGGTTCTTAGTATAATAAATACAATCACTAATTGGGCTACTACGTCCAAGTTTAGTTTTTGTTATGTTGGTGTTGAAGAACAGACACGGGTTACGAGGGTATCTCTGCGGCATATTATTACTGAATCTATTCAGTTAACAGTTCACTATCATCGCTTTTTCGAGAAATTCTACCTCTAAGGGGTTGCCTTCGGCCTTTAAAGTTTGTATAGAATTTCGTTACTACATATTTTTTTTGGAACATACATGCTAGCGAATTTTGCAAAACTAGATTTCTAACTACAGGTCTTTAGAGTTGGTTTTTATGAAACTTCGTCAATATAAGTGATTGTGAGTCAAAAGTATTTTTTGGACGAACATGCTACAGTAGGGCTTTTATGAAATTCAATGCCTAAGAGTGTGTTTATGGGGTTGATAATCTTAATTAAACTTAGTTAAAACGACGCGATGATAGATATGTATTGCAACACAAAAGTATACACATAACAGTACATACATAAATATTAGTAAATAAGTGGACATAGTAAGTTACACATTGCTAGTACTTTATGCTGTTATAATGTTTTTATTTAAGGACCTGCAAATTACGACTTAAAAGTCATTGTTGTTAGTTCTATTGTGCTGATAAATGCCACTTCAAATTAGTTTTCTTACATATCTTCAATAATAGCTTCACGCTATATCCCTAGCGGGGTACGCAGAGAGAACGGAGCGCCAAACGCTACGGTCTCGGCATACCTCTTTCGCCTCGTCCACTGTCATCAACCTCTTCATACATGCCCTCCGGGGGGTCCTCATGCTTTTTACGTGACCTTCCTCCAGTATCGTCGATACTGTGTTTTCGAAGGTCAACCGAGGTCTCCCTCTCCCTCTCTTACCACTCACTTTTCCTTCATAAATCTTTTTACCATTCTTTCTTCACTCATTCGCTCGACGTGCCCAAACCACCTGAGCACGTTCCTCTTCATTCTCACTGTGACATCCACGCTAGTACCTGCCATTCTGTATTTCTTCATTGGATATGCGATCAGATAAACTGACTCCGCATATTCGACGAAGAGATCGCATCTCTACAGCAAGCATCTTTCTTACATTCTTCTTCTGTAATACCCACTTTTCGCTGCCGTATAACAGTGTCGATACCAACACTGCATTGTGTACGGCCAAACGCGCAGCTATGCTGACGTTTTGCCGTCTCAACAATGCAGCTAGGGCACCGTTAACTCTGTTACCGGCAGCAATACGCCTTTCCACATCCATTTCGTATCTTCCATCTCTGCTAAACATACTTCCCAGATATACTACCTCATTCACTTGTTCTAATATCTTATCATTTACACTGACCTTGCAAACTATTCTTTCTTCATTTCTTTCAAATACCAGAACCTTCGTCTTATTCGCATTCAGGCTTAGACCATTATTCGCGCATCCTTCTTTCAGAGTGGTAACCAATACCTGCACCTCGCTTTCTGATGATGCAATAAGCACTGCATCATCTGCGTACAGCAGGCAATTAATATTCGAGGTACCTACTTTCACTCCCATGTCAACTTGTCTCACTCCATGAAGACAGCTGTCCAAATACGAATTGAACAACCAAGCTGACATGGCGCAACCTTGTATAACACCCGATTGGATGTCAAACCGAGGCGACATGCCAGCTCCTACTTGCACGCAGGCTGAGTGATCTCTGTAAAGGGACTTTACAGCCTGCAGCAAGGGTCCGCTCACATTGTACCGGGGCAGTATCTCCCATAATCTCTTTCTTACAACCCTGTCAAACGCCGTTTCCAAGTCCACAAAAGCACAGAAAACTTTTTGGTCTACTGCCAGAAATGTTTCCGTGATCATGCGGAGGGAAAAGATCTGATCCATACAACATCTTCCAGGTCTAAAGCCTCCCTGTGCCTCCCACAACAGCCTTTCAGATCTATCTTGCATTCTTCTCGCTAATATTTTAGCATATATTTTACTACCTAAGCTAATCAAACTGATATCACTATAGCTTGCGCAATCTATCTGTGAACCTTTGCCTTTATGCAAAGGCACGGTGACTGCACCTCGTCAATCGTCTGGGACCTCCCCCGATTTCCAGCATAAATTGCACAAAAACCAGAACAGGTCCAAGACGCGTGGCCCACCATATTTGATCATCTCGGCAGTAGCTCCATCTGCTCCCGCTGCTTACCACATTTCAAACTTCGTATGGCACTCTCAACTTCTTTTATACTGATTTCGCCATCCGCAACATCAAGACTCAGCGTTTTGCTGTTACTTGAGGCAGAGGCGTCATCACATTCATAAATCTTTTTGTAAAATTCCGCCCATCACTGCAAAACCTGTGGTTGTTCTGTTAAAAGTTCACCGTCTTTCGAAAGCACCCCTTTCATTCTACAGGTTAGCGAGAAACTCCGGGAACCACTCACTTCTCGCCAGAAAAGCTTGGTGTTTTCCCGAAAGTTGTTCGTTAACCTTTCATCTCTTTCTTTCTCAGAGCTTTCACGCTTCATCTTTATCAGTACTTTCGTTTGGTGTTTTTGCAGCTTATACTCTTTCTTTCCTATTTCTCTCATGCTTTGATATACAATTTTATATATATCCCTATACAAAAAGTAATAATGCAATAAACATTTTAAATAAAAAACTCCTAAGCTAGCAAGCTTCCTAGCAATTGTTTTAACGAAGTTTGAGAGAACAAAAGAACTTGAGAATTAAATTTTGCAAAATCTCGTCTTCGGTAGCACCTACAAGGTACGTTCCAAAAAGAATACCTATGCAAAATTTGGGGCTCCTAGCACTTGTAATAACAAAATTTCATATAAACTATGTCTCCCTAAACAAACTCTTGGGGTAAAATAATGCAAGCATGAGAAATTTCAATCCAAATCTGGAGATTGAGGTTATTTCAATTCTTCAACCACACAATATCATGACACTTGAGAAAAAATTACAATTACTTATTTATTTAGTCATTTATTCATTTACAACTTACTTTAATTCACACTCACGGGATAGTTCCTGAGCTCTACAACGCAGTGAAGTATGTAATACAAAGTTAAATAACATACAAGAATGAGTTTTGATCCCTTAAGATAAGAAACGTGAGGTTTGCTCCAGCGAGCGCGCTCTTCTACATCGAAGTAGGAAAGTTAACCAGTATTAAGCTTCTTTTTAAAGAAATAAAACAATACTGCACAATTGTTCTTTAACTTAGAAGATATGATATCTTCCAATTGGCTTCACTAATAATTTAAATAAAATTATGTATTAATAATTTTTTACCTTCAAAAACAATAGCGTAATTCAGGTTAGTTAACTTAAAAAAGTCATTCATAATTTTGGTGATACTTTTAAAATACTTAAGGTAAGATATTAAGTCAATTAATGATTCTCAAATATCTTCTTTTTTTTAGCTTCACACTGTACCCGTATGAAGCAGGGTAGGCAGAGGGAACCCGAGAACCTAGTGTTAAGACACTCCGTTCCACTTCTGTTCCCCACTTTCCGCCAAATTTGAGGCATTGCGTGTTGAGTGGCGGAACTGAACGTCCGCTTTTGCCTTATTACCAGAGCGAAGAAATGAAACATTAAATATTTAAATTGAAAATATTAAATATTTTATTTCCTCCACTGAGGATCGGTACCCCCGAACCTGTCGATTACAGTCACACGCTTGTATCGCTGCGCCCCGACAGGCCTCGAAATATCAACTGATTAAATTCTGATTTATTGAATAAAACAGCGTGCGTGGACTCTCGCAATGATGGTTAATGATGACCAGAATGCTGCTCATAAAGCACAGAGGGTCCCTGCTTTATATTAATTTCATAAGACTTTTCATTATTTCTAAGGAATTCCACTGGTCTACGGAGCACGTTAATTATACTGACTCTATCTACGAGTTCTACTTAGGACGCTCCAATTTGCATATTACTTTACTTTCATCTGGGTCGGGCTTAACGAAATTTTAAAAAGATCTCTGTGCGTTTGAGAGTACTTGTTAACATTAACATTTCAACTTCTTTCTTGTTACTTATATAATATTCGACATAAATATACCTAACAATCTCAAATTTCCAAATTCTTATTCCTTAAAAATTTTATAATGTCACGTTTGAGACGAAAAACAAACAAAATAGATATTCCAGATCGATCATACATATTTTATATATTTTTAGCGGAATATAACAACAGACAATATGTGTAAATAAAACATGTGCATGTGAAAACTACATACCCGTGCTGGTCGGGCGACGGCGGGCACGAGGGCGGGCGCGAGGGCGGGCGGCGGCGCGGTGGAGGCGCGCGCGCTACGCGGCGCCGGCGTGCGACAGCGGCGCGCCGGGCCCTCTGCGGACACCCAGGCCAGGGATCAGTCAGTGTGTGTTGACATACGTACT
Organism: Eueides isabella; assembly: GCA_019049475.1. Taxonomy (NCBI): domain Eukaryota; kingdom Metazoa; phylum Arthropoda; class Insecta; order Lepidoptera; family Nymphalidae; genus Eueides; species Eueides isabella. The sequence goes on from CM032392.1 coordinate 1,506,868, forward strand.
ACATCGAGGCTCACATATAGCTGATGTGTGGAAACCGCATGAAATTACATATGTAAATATATAATACGACCGTACACAAATTATTTATACTAAGCTCTATCATTTGTGTAACGGAAATAAACATTTGTAAATGTAGTGTAGCTTAAAGTGTAAAAACTGTTAGTAAATTGTATGACGTTCAAAAAACGAAGCTTGTAACTTCTTATTTTGAATAAAAATATTTGAATTTGAATTGAGATTTTATTATTTGTGTACTTCCAAATAAGCAATACTACAATGGCTATTGTTAAGATTTCAATTCTAAGGAATATGCTCGTGTTTAGGCTGACTTAATACAAAACGTGCACTGTAGACCTTGTAAAGTTTTGTAAAATATTTTTTTAATAGCTAAAAAAATAGATTAATTATTTCATTTAATAACTGAAAAATGAGATCTGTTTATACTTTTGTTGAAAAGCTAAAATATATTTTAACATATACGTATTGGTTTCAGTCTGCGGTAAACCTGCTAAGCCTATTAAAAATATATTTATAATTACGAAAACCTGTCGAGTCACAAAACTAATTGTAAATAAATGAATAATGAATTGAATTACCTTTTTTATTTCATATTGTAAAGAGAAGAGAATAAATACATTTTAGAGCTTGTAAAAACCTAATAATAAGTTAAATTACTCATAGTTTTTAAAAACGTTTCTTGTCTCTACTGAAAATTTGACTTAAAGGCTGTTACGAAGTTACACATACATACATACATTCACATGTCATTAACCCTTGATTGAAGGTTCATACTTTTATTCTTTTACACACTTTAAGTTGCGCTACATTTTCAAATGTTTATTTCCGTTACACGAATGATAGAGACCTACGCAGAAGCAATGATAAATTAATCAGGATATTGTAACTTTTTTAAATATATAAAGGACGTACGTAGTAAAATAGAAGTAAAGATAATAGTCAAATGGCTGTATGCTGATAACGAATACTTTTTTGTTGTTTTATAACAGCTTTGAAACTACGCCTTGTCTAAAACGTTTATGTGGTGTCCTGTGACACTGAATGTGAATTCGTAAAGAATTGAAGAGTAGTTTTTACGCTGTTTAAATTACATTATTGAAAATGATATTGACAATTAAATCTTGACAAAAAAAAATTAGGAAATATCGTTCCTAAACTTAGAGATTTCTGAATTTATGAGTGTTATATAATTTAAACTTTACTATAAGATTAAAGTAGTATTTAAGCACTATGGAAAAAAAGAGGCAAGAGTGAAAATAATAGAGAATAATTATGTACCTACTACACATATTTGCATATTTATTATAGTAAAGTAATATGAAACACATTTAAAACAATTTTAATAAATTATGATTTCTTATATTCTGGACAATCTTATTTTTTACTCAAAAGCTACTACTGCAACATGTCTTTTTCTGTAAAACATATGAATTATGTATATTTTTGTGAGCTATGGTAAAAGACGATTAGATGATGCACGCGGCGAGAGACAGTTACCGTGTCCGGAGCGCTCGGGCGGCGGCGGGTCGGGCGTGCGCGCGCGGCGCCGCGGCGGCCGCTCCGCCGGCAGCGCCAGCAGCTGCCGGTACAGCTCCAGCTCGTGGTAGAACTCCGGCGAGGGCGCAGAGCCCGCGCCCCCTGCCGCGTCCCCTGCCGCGTCCCCTGCCGCGCCCGCCACCTCCGCCGTGAGCCCGTTGAGCACGAGGCGGCGCGCCGCCATGCTGCCCGCGCGCCCGCATCCGTGCATGCCCGCGCGCGCGCCCGTCAGCCGCGCCGCCGCCGGGCACCGCACTGCTGTGTACTCATCGCCTCATAAAAAGGAAACAGTCGGCAAACTAGCCTCCTTGGTAACACTTCACTACAGCAGACTTACGCGCTGATCCTCTGGGAACACTGATGAGCTACCGGTAGTTTTTAGACTAAAATTAAATGCACTATTTGATGACGTCCTGACACCAAATAACAAGACAAGAAGGACGATGACAGAATATTTTTTAAAATGTTAAAACGTAAAATATTATAAGTTATGAACAAAGTTTTACGTAGAACTCGTGTTTGTAGGCAGAGCTGGTAACAGCGTCCGACGCCGATCGCTTCAACCGAGCGACTGGCGCCTGTTGCTCCCGTCGCGGCCCTCAATGCCGCGCACGTGCTGCAGGAGCCTTCTTAGGGGCAGTATTTCGGAGCTTTTAGTATGTATATTATAAAGAAACCTACTATCGATGCTATTCATTGATTCATTATTTCAACTTTATGAAAATCATGTCAAAAAAAAATAGGAAAGAATATTTAATTGCACATAAAGAAAATTTAAAAAATATATATACATAAAAACAGAAAGAAAACAGGCATGCAAAGAGCTTTATTGTATCAAGCAATGTCTAATAGACAAGCGTTTAGAAAAAACGGACTTGTAATGAAGAAAAGGGGAATAGTGGTACCTACGGTGTTCATTTTATTTAAAACAAAAGAAAATAAAATAAATGCAATATAACATATTAATACGGGTTCTTCTATAATAAAACAATAAAATTAAACTAAGTATAAATCATGTAATGTAATCAATAATCTTAAGCCCAAAGATATAAAAAAACTAATAACTAAACTAAATTTTAAATCAATACTATATCACTACGCTAGATCTTAATAATAAAAGGGCGACAGGAGAGTTTTTATTACAGCTTGTGAACGGAGCTCTGCCGAAACCATGCCACTACTATTCCAGGGCTTAATTTCCCACGGACTGGGTGACTAGTGGATCACTGAGCTTAAAGGGCGTTTCGATAGGCGACAACAATATTATTTAACTTCTAAATTATTACACGATATAACATGTAAAACTTGCCCCTATGGCAGTTTAAACACCACTAGAACTATAACTAATGCTCATCTATTCAATAATATCTCGAATTTCATTAAATGAGAGTAAAATATACTTGAGCTTAATACTTAAGCTATGAGCGGTCATTTTAACGTTCATTTCTTTTTAAAAGCACTATCCGTCTGTCCTCTCTTTAATCTTTGTTTAAGGGAACCCTACCCACACGTTACACACATGCTTTTAAATAAAATTACTAAAATAAAAATAAACAAAAACCGAAACGCGCAAAGACAGATTTGAACTCGGGTCGCGGCTACTAAATTAGAACAGATAGCGACTGCGACTGCGCTGTCGACTGCTCTGTCGCACATCTTCAGTACTTGTTGAAATACCTTATATCATAATAATATAAAAAAATTAAAACAATACAATAATTTTGCTTAATATTTATATATTATACGTATATAATACTTAGATTAAATATGTAGGTACTCTTTAATACGATATTTAACAAAGTGCAGTAATTTGAAATGTCAAACTATTGTAGTAAGTTAATTGCAAGCAATCGCTAAATTCACAGTGAAGGAATTACAATAAATCATTAAAGGAGATTGTCACGACGGAATCTAAGGTCGAGAATAGGAAGTAAACAGACTGTAGGGACAAGAATCGATTTTTTTTAAATATGAAGGGTATTGAAAGTGGTAGAGAGAAAAAAAGAGCATGGTACGTATGTGGAAGTTTCGGCGATGTCGGATAGGGAGGCATCCAAGCTTTTGTAAACGCTCTATTTTATTGAATTGATCCGATAAGTCTGAGTAACCGAGTGGAAATAATCTAAAATTTGTAAAAGGTGTGAATGGTCTAGAGCAGTTTTGGTTTTAGTCCAAATCCAATCGTGGCATATAGTTTTAGGCTAACCTCAGCAATTTATATAGACCAATATACAGAACTGTCTGTTGTAGTCCCAAAGTTCTGAGTAGATGGAAGACTGAATGGTACGGGGACCATTCCAATTAAGCTTTTTTAATAGTACTAACTAGTTAGGATTCACAGCTAGGCTGAAAGATCTGCCCCGCGTTTAGCTCGTTCTGCAAATCCTCGTGAATGGCCTCAATAATACCATGCGACGGGTCAACTAAGTAAATTTGTAGACTGCCAGCATATAAAGTTATAAGATTTATTATTAAACAATAATTATTATATGAATAAGATTGTAAGAAAATCACAATAATGTAACCAAGACATAAAAAATCTTCACACTTGCTGTTATATATAATAAGTACACAGTATATCTATATAAATAAATCAATAGGTCGCTCACTCACTCATGCCGAAACTTCAGAAACTAAAAAGTCCTACGAGTTAAGTATTTTTCATGGGGTTTTTTTTAAGATCTAAGTGCTCATTAAGACTGGATTTTGCGAAATTAGATTTCTATGGAGTTGTTTTTAGGGTTTATAGACTAGAATCTCGTGCAAACAAACTCTTCCCATTTATATTATTAATACAGTTGTATATTATTACCACTCCACCATAAAAATACTCATATAATAAAATTATCCCTGAAAGCTGTCTGTATATAGAAGTTAGTGTTTTGTTTGAGAAACAAGTTCTAAGTACCTAGTAATAGAGCCCAGGTCCTAAAAATAGAAACTTGACAATTTCAAGTTTCTCTATTTCTAGGTTCTAGATTGAGTGTCGCGTAGAGTGAACTCAAAGCTGCGTTTTGAGATCGTCAATAGTCAATAGTCAAACCAAATCGTCAATAGTCGTTCAGAGCAAGAGAAAATAAAATTATTTTATTTCTTACTTGATATTCCGTTTTTCAATCGAACGCTAACGTACCCCTGCACCACGACATGCTTGGAATACATGGAAGATATATAAAAACAATTGTTGGATGCAGTTATCAGCGTAATAGAACTCAAACAAAGCCTTATATAATTCTTGTCTGTTTGTTCATACTCATCTCAGATTACTCTACCAATTTATATGCAGTTTTAATTTTTATATTTAAGAAAACTTTTCTTAGCAGTTATTGTTCATTTTTATTTCAATCGCCACTTAAATAAGACCGTTATATCAAGATACATAGTACTTTGTTTGATGATTGTGAGTTCAATCCTCATTCGAGATATGTCATACTCGTATGTTGGAAGTAGGATTGAGCCCACAACTTGTCGCGTTTACAGTCACACGCTTGCACTGCAGCTGCTTGCTTGTGCACCTGCGCCGCGATGGGCCTATTAACACTATTCAGATAACTATATGAGTAACTATATAAATACGCCGGTCAAACCGCGAAGTGTACCCGAAGAAATGCAATGTATATCAAAAACTTTTGTTTCCTTTTCATTAAACATGATTTATACCGCGTAAATGCCAATCGCGCGAGAATTTCAGCATAACAATATATTTTTGTATTTATTTATGTATACATGTATGTTTTTTTATTTGGAATTTATAATAATTATTTATATATTTTAAATATTTATTTTAACGCATTTAGCATTATGCTAAATGATATAGAATATTTTCTTGCTCTTCAAGTATTTTTTTTATTATGGAAAAGACAAGGCAAACAAGCGTATGGGTCACCTGATGGTAAGTGATCACCATCGCCCACGGCCCCGTGTAACCAGGGTAACTACAAGTAGGCCGCCGGCCTTTGTGGTAGAGGTAGACGAGCTTTTTAAAGGTAGCCATGTCGCATAGACCTGGAAATACTGGCCGAAACTGGAAAAACGAAATAGGCCGTTCCAGGGATGTGTGGCGCGTAAAGGAAATTACTACGAAACCGCACAGTAGTGGAGTACCAAATGTCCAGATGATGAAGATGGTACGGCGGCAGGTACCAAGTGAAACAGTTCCCCAGAACACTCTCCTTGATAAATGCGGTACAGAACGCACAGTGAAGATATATCTCTACGCAAAGCCAAAGTGTGAAGCCCTTTACAGATCATTGGGTCCCCAACGATTCAAACGTCTCTATGTTCTACACGATCAAATGGTTCAAGCTGATTCTGGGGTGCACCCAGAGGTATACTGTTCTCAATATACTGTTATCAGTATCCCATATGAGGCCGAACCTGGGCCCAGTACATGGCCAAACGGTGTTTTGGTGTAGGACATAGGCTTTCTCTTTCACCGTATGGACGGAAGCGAAAGCTAGCTAAAGCTGTTAAGAGCAGCTTTTTTGAGGGCCCAAAACTGGCCAGTTCTGGACGGATAACTCTCAAGCTTCTCGTCGATTTTAACGACGTGCGGACCTTGCTCTGGCAATTTGCCACTTAAAGTAGCTAGAGGCACGGTTGTACTTTTTAAGGTTTTCACCTTTTTAAGGTTTTCACCTTGGTATCCTTAGTGGCAAGTGCCTCGGCCCAGATTCGATATGCCTCGCGGTTGCCAGAGGCAGCAGCAAGTTTGCGAGACGTATCAAACCAAGGCCGTGACTTGCCATCGATTGGCACTACGGAGCTACGAATGTAAAGTTCCATATCCTGCCGAACCACGTCGGCGACAACAACAGCACAAGCACTAGGATCATCAGATTAGAAGCAGGCCAAGATAACCAGCCCCCTAGAGATAAGAGTAAAATGAGAAAAATGTACACATCCCATCCCAATCTGCTGACTTGTAGTGCCAGATGCGATGAGTCGTTGATGTACTGCGGTTAATAACACGGCACAGCACTTCGTACCAGGCAGTGGTCTGAAGACCCTAGGGGGCCATCGACCACAACCTAGTACTGTTCCCGATGTGAAATCAGCCGAAGGTCCAATAAGGAGGCGTTGTTGTTGTCCACGACCGGGATTTCCGTAGGCGACTCGAATAAATTGGGACAATCCATTCGCCATAGCAAAGTAGAAAACAGCCCTCTCCGCGAGGTCGAAGGTGCGTGACCCAAGCCAACTGGCATTATGCGCAATTAAATCGCCAAGAATCACGAGCTCTGCGGTGGGGATCTGTGAGAGTGCATCGTCAATAGCCGATTGCATGTGCTCCATGAGCCGATCTGTTTCTGCACTACTACTATAGGACCTGTACAGGCATGCGTAGATTCGAACACAATCGTCCACACGGAACCAGATGGTGGGAAGGTCCCGACCTTCAAAATTGACAAGACGACATTCGGATTTGAGTGTACGCCCTGATGTTGGTAACGTCAACGAGGAACGTACTATACGTGAAACATTGTCGAAAGAATTTGTAATTATTAAAAAGGAACTATCATCTTTTGAAGAATCTATGGGATCAATGAAAAACAGTTTGTTGTTCTACAGAATATTGTACTTACTTACTTAGATTCACGCTATATCCCTAGCGGGGTAGGCAGAGAGAACGGAGCGATAAACGCTACGGTCTCGGCATACATCTTTCGCCTCGTCCACTGTCATCAACCTCTTCATACATGCCCTCCTCGGGGGTTCCTCGTGCTTTTTACATGACCTTCCTCCAGTATCGTCGATACAGTATTAACGAAGGTCAACCGAGGTCTCCCCCTCCCTCTCTTACCACTCACTTTTCCTTTATAAAACTTTATTACCATTCTTTCTTCACTTATTCGCTCGACGTGCCCAAACCACTTGAGCACGTTCTTCTACATTGTCACTGTGACATCCACACTAGTACCTACCATTCTGTGTATCTCTTTATGGGGTATGCGATCAGCTAAACTGACTCCGCATATGCGACAAAGAGATCGCATCTCTACAGTATTCATCTCTCTTACATTCTTCTTCTGCAATACCCACCTCCTGCTGCCGTATAACAGTGTCGGTACCAACACTGCATTGTATACGGCCAAACGCGCAGCTATGCTGACGTTTCGCCTTCTTAACAATGCAGCTAAGGCCCCATTAACCCTGTTACCGGCAGAAATCCGCCTTACCTCATCCATTTCATATCTGCCAGGTCTGCTAAACATACTTGCCAGATATACTACATCATTCACTTGTTCTAATATCTTATCATTTACACTGGTCCCTTCTTCATTTCTTTTAAATATCAAAACCTTCGTCTTATTCGCATTCAGGTTTAGACCAGTATTCACACACCCTTCTTTCAGAGTGGTAACCAACGCCTGTAACTCGCTTTCTGATGATGCAATAAGCACTGCATCATCAACGTAAATGGGATCATGCGGAGGAAAAAGAGGTCAGAGAGAGAGAGAAAAAAGATTCCAGGTCGAAAGCTACCCTGGGACTCCCACAACAGCCTTTTGGATCATTCTTGCATTCTCGTCGCTAGTATTTTGGCACAAGCTTAACTACCCAAGCTAATCAAACTGATAGCCCTATAGCTTGTGCAATCTATCTGTAAACTTTTGCCTTTATACAGAGGCACGATGACTGCACCTCGCCAGCGTGGCCCACCATATTTGATCATCTTGGCAGTAACTCCATCCGTTCCCGCTGCCTTACCACATCTGGACTTACGGAACCCAACTGTGGGGCTCAGCCAGCAATAGTAACATTGACATTCTAGAAAGATTTCAGGCTAAGACACTCAGAAAGATCTTTAATATTCCTCAACACATCAGTAACAGATTCATATATCAGGACTTTATTGCTTATTCCAGCAATTGGGGCATTCAATACAAGCGCATAAAAAGGCATGATAGCCCATGTCTAACAACCAGTTCTCAAAATAAGGCCACTAGTCAATAGTGGTTCTTCCCAATTGTCCGAATAAAAAGATGTTAAATCGAACAGTGAATTGGCTTATTGTTTAAGAAACAGATCGCCAAAACGTACAAAGTCATAAAAAAGTGCCTGAGACCTGTGACTGCATGTGTAAGCTTTATGAAATCCCTTGACGTACACTACTCCCCCTTTCACTGCTCAATCCCAATACAATGACAGATCAGCTATATGTATATACATAAATATATATCAGGTATATAAAAAAATATATATACATGGGTCCTAAGCAGATTAAAATAATAATTAATTGATTAGGCAAGTAATTATCCAAAGAATCGAGGTTAGCCAGCGGCCGAGTACGAGTAGTGTACCGAGTCACGCCAGAGTCAGTACTGCTCGGAACTTGCAACCGACATACTCGTTTATTTTAACTTATTTTGTTTCAAGGATAAAAATAAAACACCAATTTTTACTCTGTCGTACGACTGAATACGACGTATAATCGATCGAATAAGATTAGTCATAATTACGCTTATATGCATAGTATTGAGCGACGAGAGCTACAGGCCGAGCGCGCGCAGCAGGCGGCGCGGGTCCAGCGCGGCCGCCGCCGCCGCCGGCCAGCGGTGCGCCAGCAGCGCCAGCAGCGCCGTGCCCGCGCACAGCGCCGCCGCCAGCGGCAGCAGCGCGGGCGCGCGGCGGCGCGGCGCGGCGGCCGGCGCGTGGTGCGCGGGCAGCAGCTCGCGGTCGGCGGCGGCGGCGGCGCGGCCGGCGCCGGCGGCCAGCGCGGCGTCCCAGGCGGCGTCGAGCAGGCGCAGCGCGCCGTCCGCGCGCGCCCAGTGGCGCAGGTGCCAGAAGGCGTAGGCGAGCGCCTCGCTGTCGCCGCGGCGCAGCACGTGCTCGGGCGGCAGCGTGAGCGGGCGCAGCTGCAGCAGGTAGTCGGGCACGTGCGGGTTGTAGTCGATGGCGCGGCGCAGCGCGTGCAGCGCGGCGAGGTCGGCGGGCGCGCGCGCGGCGGGCGCGGCGGCGAGCGCGGCGCGGCAGCGCAGCAGCGCGGCCGTGTAGCACAGCGCGGCGGAGCGCGGCTGCGCCTCGTCGTCGTGGCGCGCCAGCACGGCCTGGACAGGAGGCGAACTCGGTTAAAACTCTTCAAATATCCTATAGATGCCAATAGAAGTATCGGCCTCGGACAGTTATGTAGTTTAATAATTTCTGTGTAGCAAAATATATTTAGATTTTTTAAGATAAGCATCTTAAAAAATTGTACGAATATGACCGTTATAAGTTGTAGTGAATAAAAATTATTTACATCATCGTATTATATTTTTTGTCTATAATATTATTTATGACACAAAATTAAAACACAAACAACGCTTCTTAAATGCTTTCAATAAGAATACAAAACGGTTTATTTAATTGTTTTGGCTTCACTTGTGCTAGGTAAAAAGAGTAATCAGAGGACACCAACTAATAAGTGACCTCGTTTATCATTTTCTGCCTTATTTTCGTAATAACGTGTGTCGAATAGCAAACACACAATTCCTCGTTTTCTGTTGACGAGAAAATTATTTTTTTTTATGGAAGAGACGGCAAACTAGCGTCCGGGTCACCTGATGGTAAGTGATTACCGTCGCCCACGGCCCCGTGTAACTCCAGAGAAGCTAGCAATTCGGTCGAGTCTGCCCATGCGTGTTGCCATTACTGGCAACGTGACTCTACTACACGCACTTTAGTCGCCTCTTACGACACCATCAGTACCAGGATGATCCTATTCTAAGCCGGGATTGCACAGCAAAAATAATTCATTCGCTCGAGAGGAAATTGAATCCACATTTATAACATTTAAAGTCTGCGTCGAGAAATGCGATAGCGTCCTCTTCACGTCCCTGTGAATGTACAATAATGTGAAACCTGCACGTCGGCGTAGGCGCGCTGCTCCAGCAGCACCTCGAGCAGGTTCTCGTGCAGCGACAGCGCGTGCAGCGCGGGCGGCGCGTCGCGCGCCAGCTCGCGGAACAGGCGCGCGGCGTCGCGCAGGCGGCCCAGGCGGCGCGCGCACATCGCCGCGCGCCGCTTCACGTGCGCCAGCACGGCCGCCTCGCGCCGCGCCGCGCCGCCCGCGCCCGCCGCCGCCAGCGCGCGCCACGCCGCCTCGCCCGCGCGCCACGCGCGCCGCAGCACGCGCTCCGCCTCCGCCACCGTCTGCGCGTCCTCCTCCGCCAGCAGCAGCAGCGCCGCCGCGCACTCGGGCCGCAGCGCCAGCGCCGCGCGCGCGCACGCCACGCGCGCCGCCGGCTCGCGCTCGCGCCACGCGCGCGCCAGCGCCTCGTCGGCGCCGCCCGCCGCGCCCCCCGCGCCCCCCGCGCCGCCCGCCCCGAACCACGCCTGGTGCTCCTGCGCGGACAGGTTCATGTCGTAGTAGGTGAGGGGCGCGCGGCGCGCGGCGGTCCACAGGCGGCCGTACTCGGCGCCGCGCAGGAGCGACATGGGGTTGCGCCACACCTTGCACTCGCCGCCGTCGGGCTCCGCGCCGGGCGCCGCGCCGCCGCCGAGCCACGGCCCCAGGTGCGTCAGCGACACCTGACGATGACCAGTTGTTGATATAGCACTTATAAGTTTTCTTTTAATAGATTTAACTGAATTAATTGTGTACATTTCAGTATTGTACACTTCACGTTTGGATTCGATTTTTCGAATATCTTGTAAGAATCCAGGTCTGCTGGTCACATGAACCACGAGTCACGAACACATGCAAGGGTAAATGACCAGGTTGCCAAAATGAAAATGTCTTAAAAAGCACTCCTGTTAGTGAAAAAATCTTAGTTTAATCCTGATTTTACTTCTTATTTCAAAGTAGAATATCTTTGAAGTTGTAAGAAGTCCAATAAACCTACATTCATGCCAACAATTCAGGTTTCAATCTTAGTATATAATACCTCTACTAAGTCTGCAAATGGAACCACAATCAGGCTAATTAAATAAAGTCAGTTCCATCATTAAAACAAATACTGATACTACCAAATTTAAATTTAAAAATTATTACTATTACTATTATTTATATTACTATTTTTTAAAGTGTTATTGTACACCTAGGGGGCTGAAAAAATATTTTTTCCTGTCCTATGTGTCAAATAACACTTTAAAAAATAGTAAAATACTGATACTACCAGTCATAAAAATAAAAATATTAATAATATCATCTTTACTACAATATGTTTATCTATGCCATCTGTGGCTGATTTATATATTCTAAAAAAAAACACTTCATTCACAATTGGATGCATTTTAATTTATATTTCAATTGTCTTCATTCTTTTTATGGACAAATGTATTTTTTATGAACATTTGACTTTTTAGATATCTGGATGTTACATCTGATATCTAAGAAACTGTGTTACTATTTAGATTAGGTGCTCTCTTACTAAGATGTAGATACACTCAAGTAATATATGTAAACATTCCTTTAGAGTTCAATCAATAAATTTATTGAATGACTTGGCACTTCAAATTATACTTTCTAAATCTAAACATATATTGAAAAAATCTGTTAAAGAATAATTTTTGTGCTTCAAACAATGTTATTAATACTGGCTATTTTCAACACCCAAACGATGCACGAAGCATGGATAATTAAAAATACATATTACTTTTAATGATTGATATTTTTCTTCTGTATGTGTGGCTATAACAAAGTATTTAATTTTAAAATTTAATTTTAAAAAATAATTTTACTTGTACTACTAAATATTTTTAAAAAAATAGTTAGCTTAAGCACAAAAAGTATCTAATGTAATATCTATCTAGTTAATCGAGTTTCCACTATACAATGGAAATAAAATATAACTAAAAGTAATTTAAAAGATATGTCATTCACTCTAGACTAAGTATCACTAATCGGTAATATTTTAATTGAGTATATTACCTGTTCTATGAACGAAGTACCATATTTACGAAAATACCACCATTCAAAAATAAGTATTATTCCCGAAATAAGGGAAGAAGTGCCGGTCAAAGCAACGTAAAACTTTGGTGTTAGTGCACCCAAAAACGTTGATGAATCCCACATCATTTTGCTTCACGTTGCTCTGTTACACTCACAATAAATATATTACTCAAATATTTTATGATTACACATTCTTATTAGATCTACATCATTGTTTCTTTAAATTTAATTCATAAGTAATGTAGGATTGTAAGATTGTCAACACAAGAACAACAAATTTACATCAATAATATACGACAGTGACACTGACAACTACATAACATTTGCAGATCAAAGTTATACTATTGTATCATACCGTACTTTAGTAATACACTGCATCGTTTAATATTGACTATTAAATAATTTATATACATTGTAATAATTATAATATTTCCGTATATATAGTTGTTGTTAATAAACAAAAAAATATTAAATAATTTATTATAATGTGCAAATTGAGTTTGATATTATAAAGCTACATCTCAAGTCGAAATGACAATTGACAGAACAAGACACTGACTGACACTGAACATTGGTAGAACTAGAAGTTTTACGTAACGATACCACGAAAACGCAGATCATTTTAATTTTGAATTAAATACTTTTAAGTAAAAGAATATAACAATGATCAGTAAATTGGGCAGACGTCATGCTGAAATTGCTGCCAGCTTCATACCAACTTTGGCTGGATTCGGAGGAGGAGCGTTCCTGGGCCTCCTGTACTTCACTGATTGGAGGGTGTTCGTCGGTAAAATCCCCTTTTACAATGGCAAATTCAAGGATGAACCATCCGAATAAAGAAAATAAATAAGTCATCTACTTTTGTTATTTAAACTAGTAGTTATTTAAATGTTATTATAAGTTCTAGAATATGAATGTGTTTAATTTATACCTTTCCTTTGGAAATTTAGTTGTCTTGTGTAAAAACCTCGTAATCCCGTGATTAATCTAAATATACTTTTAAAATCTTTGAGTAGCCTACTTTAAAGATGTTTTGAGAAAACTGTGTAAATCGAGTATTTTTTTTATATTCTTGTAGTGATTTTATGTTAATACAGATTAAATTTTTCAGTGGGTGGTGACCAAATAAATAGTACACCAAATTTCATGTAGGCCACTAAATAACAGTAGATCAATTTTATATATTCAACCCAAGATTACTTAAGTGTATGCAATTATATGCTGTTGGTGATTGTTTGTGAAACCAACGAAAAAGTGGTGCATGTGCAGCTTCACTTGCTTTTCTTTGACTTAATATTATTTAATTATTTATTAGTTTTACTAGCTTGTAAATGAATATGCCACACAAACCCTGTAAAAAAACTAGCAGTCTTTGAAAAGCAATGAAACCTCTTGGTAAAGCCAATCCTAGCTTAATGTTCATAAGGGTCAATTTTAAATTTATACAGCTATATTTTATGTGACTTACCATTGAACATTCTTTAAACAAAAGAATGTGTTGACAAACTGAAATAATGAATATATATATATATATATATATATATATATATATATATATATATATATATATATATGTATATGTATATGTATATGTATATGTATATGTATATGTATATGTATATGTATATGTATATGTATATGTATATGTATATGTATATGTATATGTATATGTATATGTATATGTATATGTATATGTATATGTATATGTATATGTATATGTATATGTATATGTATATGTATATGTATATGTATATGTATATGTATATGTATATGTATATGTATATGTATATGTATATGTATATGTATATGTATATGTATATGTATATGTATATGTATATGTATATGTATATGTATATGTATATGTATATGTATATGTATATGTATATGTATATGTATATGTATATGTATATGTATATGTATATGTATATGTATATGTATATGTATATGTATATGTATATGTATATGTATATGTATATGTATATGTATATGTATATGTATATATATATATATATATATATATATATATATATATATATATATATATATATATATATATATATATATATATATATATATATATATATGTCGGCGTTGAAAATTAAATAGAAAATATTGAGAATAAATTTATAATTATTTTAAAAGATCTTTTAACAAACAAATTTATTAGTGAAATTTAAATAGAATTTAATTTAAATAATTTATGAATATAGTTCTTTAACGCAACTGACATCATCGAACCACTCAATGAATCAGGCGAGCTGTGAGGAGGGGGCTTAGCTATATAAACGTCGGGCAACGCCAATGGGACACAGTTGGTTTGGTCTACCGTCTTGCTCACAGCTCTATATCGTGATTGGGATCACGCCTGAATCATATCTGTGTTATTCATACTATGGAGAACTACCCTCAGAATAACCAGACGTCGAAACCTCCTGGATCGCCTATTCTGCAACCTCGAGCCGATATATATATATATATATATATATATATATATATATATATATATATATATATGTATATGTATATGTATATATATGTATATGTATATATGTATATATGTATATATGTATATATATATGTATATATGTATATGTATATGTATATGTATATGTATATGTATATGTATATGTATATATATATGTATATATATATATATATATATATATATATATATATATATATATATATATATATATATAATATATTTCATTAGTTCAGTTTGTAAAATAAATTATCAAATATATTAAGTGAGCGAAGCCACTTCTTCTTATATGTAATTGGACTTGGCAAATCTTTAGTTTTGACATAATAATGAAAAATATCTCATGCCTTGAACAATTTTCACCAGTGTACCGCATTTCACATTTATATTTAGCTGGACTATGATTATTCATCAGAGGTTTTAGGTGTTTTATTTCAATATGTCAATAACTTTGGAAAAAGTGGCATTTCAAAATTTCTTATAGCTTAGCAGCACTGTTATGGTCATCCAACACGTGTTCTAGGTTTTTTATTTTCATATATCATTCGATTGAATTTGAAAATGTATAAATACCTACAACGATACATTTTAATGCATATATCTAATGTTACACTTATGTTCACAACTAAACAATTAAATATTGTGTAACGTTTGAAAATAATTAATTAAATTGTGGCTTCCATCAAAATAAATATATTAATGTTGCAATAGCAACATTGCCGTTTAAATAAAGTTATTTTAAAGCAACAAGCTTTTTTTTGGTACGGGGAAAAATGATAGATTATATGTAGAGGATAAATAATACTACACACTTATAATTACATTATATTTATTTCAATAAAACTAGTGAGAATTAAAAAAGTGCAAATAACTGTTATGTGATTTTTACAGATAGGCGCTTAGTAAAATGATGAATCAGGATTACAAATTGTTATATATTAGTCATAAGTTGTGGTGCCGTCAGTCTGCCAGTCACTACAGGGCACTGCAGAACAAGCTGCGAACACTGAAACACTACTGCCTAGTGCCTAGCTCTAGTTTGTGACTACCAATTATACCGACATTGGAACATTCTTAAGCTTGTTACATAGACTGGTACATTTTAAATAATTATTAGGTACATTACACACTAATACCACTATGCTTAACTAATGAAGGCGTCAGATACATCATTCATTTCATTATACTTTCAACTTAAAATAGGGGACAACAGCCTCGTTTAGGCCTTCAATAGGCTATTTATACTTCATTTTACAATAGTGAGTTAACATTCTGTAAAACTACTTTATATAGTGCCCTTGGATTCCGACATCGACAAGTGCCGCCTCGGTTTGATGAAACTTTTACTTCTTATTTCTTTTTCTTATTATAATTTTAAAATTCTTATGAAAATAAGTTTCTTCCGCATGTATATTAACATTGCGTGGGGTATTATCGACTACTGAAATAAAAAATATAATACGCCCGCTCGGAACAATTAGTTTGTTCTAGTTGTAGCTCTATTAAAGTAACATTAAATAAGTGAAACTGGAATCTAGCGCGTAGCAAGTAGCGGCGCGCGATGGCGGGGCGCTGTCACTGCACGGCGCCGCGCCGACTGCTGCTGTCAAATATATATTTTAATTAATTATTAGGGGTTTAAAGTTATTATAAACATATATAGGTGGTAATCGATGCCATAAAGAAATATATTATTTAACGTGGGATGGACGTTACAGCGTCACCGGGCGTTCTCGTCCTTGAACTAGTTAATGCGAGATGTTGTGGACGCTCGTGAACGAAGCAGCGGTCGCAGATGGGGGCCCCGCGTGCGGTGACATTTTAATTTGCATACAGCCAATGTTCAATGATTTATATGACGTTATCACGTTATGTTGTTTACGTTATCAAATATATTATTGGTTATGGTATAAAATAGGTTGTAATATTTACTTATAAATCCTGCGTATGTAACAGGGTGTACTCTGCTCTAGAAGCGCAGCTCGTTGTCGCGGTCGCCGCTGCCGCCCGCGTCCTCGTCGTCGTCGGGGGGCCCGGCGGGCGCGGGGGGCCCGGCGGGCGGCAGGGGCGCGAGGGGCACGAGGGGCGCGGGGGCCCGGCGGCGGGCGCAGGCGGGCGCGCCGCGCGTGCGCGAGCCGGGGCGCTCCACGCCGTGCGCGTCCACGCACCAGCACACGCCGAGCGCGGCGTGGCACTGGCGCGCGCGGTAGAAGCCGCGCGCGTCGCACGCCGGCACGTACGCCCCTGCGAGCGCGGGTCATGGGCCTCGTATTATGAAGCCGATAAAAACAACTTATATTTTTCAAATGCATAATTGTCTTTTCATTATATATGAGTAGTATAACGATTAAGCCTGTACATGGAAGATATATTTTAGGTAGGACGTATATTATATAGTAGGATCTAAAAGTGATTTTAAATTTTTGATCTGTTTGTCTGAGCATCTGTACATGTCAATCTCAGAAGCAGCTAACCAGGTTTAAAAGCAAAGTCTACTAGTATATTTTAAAAAAACCTTCCTTCAATATTTAGTGTTTTTTAGTTTCTTTAAATCTTTAAAGAAAATAAACACTAAATATTGAAAGAAGCTTAATAAATATAAAAGTTAAGTCAGTTTAAAACATTTAGTGTGATAACATTACAATATTTTTTTAAATGTATTTAGCTGTAATGCTTCGCTGTAATGTTAGTTTTCAATGTATAAACATTGGCGGCACTGACCGGGCGGCGGCGCGGGGTGCGCGCGGGACAGCGCGGCGCAGGGGCGCGCGGCGCGGCGCAGACACGCGCACCACGCGGCGCGCGACACGCCCTCCCCGCCCTCCCCGCGCTCCCCGCCCGCGCACGACGCCAGGAAGGGCCGCAGGCAGCGCTCGCGCTCGTCGTGCCCTGCGCAGGAGCACGTGTGAGTCAAGGCGAGGGCGCGTCATACGGCACGGTACGACGGTACGGGGCGTCACGCACTCAACGCATACAGGTCCGCCGGGGACAGCAGCCCGTCGCCCGCCGCGTCGAGGTGAGCGAACATCCAGCGCACCTCCCCCTTGCAGTCGCGGGGGAACCCTGCGCGATATTAGAACATTATATTTATTCAGTTTTAAATGACTAGCGAGCTGTAGCGTCGTGTCGTCGTGTTACCGTCCTGCGGCGGCGGCGCGCCTCCCGCCTCGTCCATGAGCACGGAAAACCAGTCCAGCAGGCGGTCGGCCATCTTGTCGAGCGCGCAGGCGGGCGCGGGCGGCGGCGGCGGGGGCGGCGGGCGGCGGCGCGCGTGGGGGCGGCGGGCGCGCGCGGGGCCGGCGGGCGCGGGGGCGGCGCGCGCGGCGGCGGGCGCGCAGGGGCAGAAGCCGCGGCAGGCGAGGCGCACGGGCGGCGCGGCGCGGTGCACGCAGTTGTGCAGGTCGAGGCGGCACAGCGAGGAGTAGGTGCGGTTGTCGGAGCCGCAGAGGAAGGCGGCGCGCGCGGCGCCGCCGCAGCCCACGCACCTGCGCGCGGGGAGCGCGGGGAGCGCGGCACTTCACAGCAATTACCAATATGACAATGTTTACAAAAAGATCGCCACTGACGTGACGGAACTCTACTAGATAGGCGACTTGACAACATTATAAATGATTTATTATATTTAAAGTGTTATTCCATATTTAAGAAAGAAAAAGGCCTGTTGTGGCGCAGCGGCACAAGCGTGTGACTGTAACCGACAGGTTCTGGTCCCGAGTCGAGGAAATGAAATATTTAATATTTTCAATTTAAATATTTAATGTTTTATTTCTTCGCTCTGGTAATAAAGCAAAGCGCGACGTTGAGATCCGCCACTCAACACGCAATACCTCAAATTCAGCGAAAAGTGGGGAACGGACTGTCTTAACACTAGGATCCCGGGTTTCCTCTGCCTACCCTGCCTTGTGCGGGATACAGCGTAAAAGCTAAAAAAGAGACGTTTAAGCAGTTAGGATTTATTCTCAGGTTATCTGAATCTTTTAAACATGCCAAAACCTCGAAAATACTATAAATTCCTTCCTTCGCAGTCATCTTGAATTTGCTAGCATTATTTGGAACAAACAGTAGATACGCTGTACATTGGAATTTGCACAGGGGGAATGGTAAATTGTTTGAAGTTAAAAAATAAATATTCTTTTTTGAATCAAATTTTTTGGCTTTGACTTTTTTTTGGCTAATGGACAGGCGGTCTCGTGATAATTATGTTGACAGACTACAGAGTGGTCCAATCATCAGGATATTTTTCAAAAAATATCCTCAAAAATATATTACTACGATATTTATTCCTCGACTAAATGAAACTTGTATTATATCTGCTGTACGACACCTAGAGATCTCAATGTGCGGTACCTGTCGGCGGCGGCGCGCGCCTCGTAGAACACGTCCTCGTCGTCGCCGCGCTCGCCGCCCGCCACGATCATGTCGCTGCAGACGCAAACGTCCCCAAATTACTTACTTTTTCATAGAAAATACAACTTGTGTAAATACTAGTAATTATTCAAGATCTTAATAACAAGAAGAACAAACAAGAAATGTGTATATTAGGCTTTTACCCTCTCCGAAGAATATCTTTCTTGTTAGAGCATAGCGCGGTGAAGGCGTCCCGCAGAAGGCATACTTCTCTCTTCTTGCATACCAGCGTGCGACACATCGGGTCTGAAATGTGACGTAATTTTGGACGTGAAATTTTGTTTTAAATGATTGTTACTTTAAAGATTATCCAGGAACCATTTATTGTTTAGCTTCACGCTGTATCCCGCGCGTAGCTGGATAGGCAGAGGGTACTCTAGTGTTGAGACATTTCGTTCCGTGTCACACTTTCCACCGAATTTTAGGCACTACTAGTTGAGAAGCGGAACTCAACGCCACCATTTGCATTGTTACCAGAACGAAGAAATAAAAACATTATATACTTACATATTTAAATTTATTAAGCATATTATTTCCTCGAGTGGCGATGAAACACATAACATGTCGCGTTTACTGTCACACGCTGCGCTACTGACGGGCCTCGATCCATATTATGTGATATTATTATGGTGTGTGAAAAGACAAAAAATAAGTAATAAAATGAAAAATTATTTAAAACCTACTATTGTTTTTCAATTCTGGATCACAAATATTTTTATGTACAATTTAAAAATGACTAAGTACATAATTATTATACAATACGTAATTAACGTCAGTCAATATGAGATAAATTTAGCAGTCATAAATTAATAAATTAACAGACAAGGCCATCGAGACGGAGACACTTCCGGCAATATGCATTACTTGTAATTAGCGCTTGTAAGCGCAAAGTAATGAACACCGGAAAACAAACAATCGGAAGCGGAAAAAAATATTGCACACTTACCCCCTAAGTTACTTTGTAAGGGTATTTTTATATATAGAAGTTTTCATCGAAGAGATATGTTTATATAATAATGACTTGATTTTCGAGATTGTTACACATTTAAAATGAAACACTTTTAAACGGATTAATCGCGTTTATTGGTTTTTGAACATTTTTGGAAACCCGACGTTTCAAACACTTTACAGTAGTTTTTTTTTTTTTTATGTAAGAGACGGCAAACGAGCGTACGGGTCACCTGATGGTAAGTGATCACCATCGCCCACGGCCCCGAGTAACTCCAGAGGAGCTACAGGAGCGTTGCCGTCTTTAAAGGTGGAAGGGCACCGGGGCCCGGCATTACCTAATGCGAAACGCAGTGGCCAAAGCCACTACTTAACGCTGGTCTTAAATGCCGTGGGTGGTAACAATCCGGTCGAGTCTGCCCATGCGTGTTGCCATTACTGGCAACGTGACTCTACCACACGCACTTTAGTCGCCTCTTACGACACCATCAGTACCAGGGTGATCCTATTCTAAGCCGGGATCACACTTAAAATATTTATAACTGTTGGACGCATATGAGACACCATCAAAAATATATAAATACTTTATAAATATTATTATTACCGGGATAGGCTTCTGCCTTCGTAACTTTGCGTTAACACCATTCCCATTAAGTAATTTTCGGCCGAATTCGAGGCAATGCGTGTTGAGTGGCAGAGTTCACCGCCGCGCCTGGTCTTGTGGTCAGAACGAATACTTAAAAATATTCTATATTGTATGCGTTTACAGGCGGAATCTTGTGCCTTAAGTTGCTATCTGGGTCCAGACGGGCTTTGAACGTTACATTTAAAGTAGGTAAAAAATATTATAAATATCCTCAAACATTAAAAACGTCAATAAGGTGTATTTTTACGGTAATAATATTCAATTCTTCATATAAAAATCGCAATAATTAAAAAATATTTACCGTTCAAAATAGTCGAACAGAATCTATGTATTGTACTTTATATATGTTAATTATGTTTTTTAGCTTCGCGTTATCCCGCACAAGCAGCAGGGTAGGCACAGAGGGAATCTGCATTTGTTTGCCATTTTGCGCGAAATTCTTGATACATTGCGTATTCAGTGACGCGGTCAGTCACTCTACAGCAGAGCATAATATATGATATTTAATATTATCTAATGGGAATCGGAATTAAAAATTATGAATGAATAAAGATTATTTTTCACTAGTTACAATTAGCAGCGTTTACAAGTTTGTTTTATTTATTGTATGGGGTTATGGAGGTACGATAACGAACGTGAGTTGCCTGAGGTATATGTGGTACATATATTAATCGAAGTCAATAAGCTATGTCGACGTTAGTTTTTTACTAATTTACGATCTAAAACATTCTTAAAGAATTTATTGTGTACGTAAAAGTAAGATATGAGAGCTAGCTTTGTTGATAATGTGGTAGCTGATAGGTATATATGGTAATACAGCTTAAATTTAATTACAACTTTATTAAAAAGGTCATTTCCACATTGAATTCAAAATGTTTATATTGAAGGTTAGACTTAGATGAAGGTTCTACAATGTTTTAAGTAAAGTAAAGTAAATAACAGCAAACACTTACTTTCTGGGTCATAGATATATCTGCGAGGGCGGCGGGAGTGCAGCGGCGGCGCCTCCTGCAACACACCATCCACACCGTCATTCCTCTGGACATATACCGTACCAGACTATGTACTTAATCTGTCACCAGGCAGACGTGTGACGTCAGGAGAGGTCAGGCAAGAGACGAGTCCAGAGATGGTCCTTTGGAAACTCGTACAGGTAACTATGTAATGTTTACTTTTTGATGTACCGATAGTAGCCTATATAAAGTAGAAAAGTCCTCCGTAGCCTTACTTAATACATTTATAGACAAATATAAATTACTTTCTATTAGATTAAATCGCTAATCTAATTGACGCCGGAGGTCAAGGCACGGGTGCGAAATTTGATTGCACATAATATAACATAAGAGAAACGCAATACGCAGCCCCTGAAAATCAATACAGGAACAAAATAGACCGTGCAAATGTTATAACGATGTAGAGATGCTGACAGCACACATTCCATTGCACCTACGAAATGCAAATTCGACTCGATTCGTTGCTTTGCTTACAAAAAATATTAAATGGTAACATACAAAATGTAATCTCGCGCGTAATTCCCCGGAGGAGGCATGGTATGTATGAGAGTGGAGGCTCGTCGGCCTCGTATATTTAAGATGAAGTCCTATAGGAAGTAGGTCGCGGTGTGAAGGTCGAGGGGGGTGGTGGGGGTGGGGGGTGTCGGTACCGGGGCGTCGTCGAACTCGAAGTCCTGTTCGAGGCGGCGGGCAGCCAGCGCCGTGGCCGCCAGCGCCAGCAGCAGCGCGGCGTAGCGCCAGCACGCACACATGTCGAGCTCGAGCGTCTTCCGTCCCGCGCGCTCGCCGGGACACTGCCGCGCCCGACCTCTGCCGGCGCCCGGCGCCCGCGGCCGCCCCCCGCCCGCCTCTCAGAGACAGAGACTAACTTAATGTTTACATTCGCAACACTTAACACGGACAAATAATACTCTCTCCTCGACCACTCTCCCGAGTTGAGGATCGGTCCTTCGCCGCTAACTAAGATTAAGAAACAAAGGACTGAGGTAACTAAGATTTGGAATATTTTCGTACTTTGAAAATAAGAATAAATGCTAAATATTGAAGCTACAGATAGACGAAATGTTAGTGGGCATTAATGTTGTAGTGGTGCGTGGGCCGGTCTGCGCGCGCTGCGTCAATATTCTATGCGTAAGGCTCGACCGGTCGGTCCCCCGCGGGCGGGCGGTGCGGGCGGTGCGGGGGCGGCGGGGGGCGGCTGTGTCAGCATCGCGCCGCATCGAGCAGCGAGCGGCGAGACTCGCCGTCGCGCCGCAGCGGAGCCGCCTCGCGCCCCCGCACTCCCCCCCCCCCCCCTCCCGCACTCCCCCGCGATCGATGCCTCTCGCCCGCACTCCACGTCCACGCAGCATCCCAGTTACCACTGCTTGTGTTGATTTTGACGTTCGCATCACGCATCGTAGCTTAAGTCTGGTAAGTACTACATAAGATGATCGAGCCTAAGATGAATTGTACTAAGTTATGTAAAAACGAAATAAGCGACAAAATTGAAAAACTGAGGATAGAATGCAGATCGTTTCTAGGCATAATAAACTGTGTTTTAATTTTATTTTGGTGTTGAAAATTCACCCCTAGAGCCTTAATAATTAATGATTATGAGTGAATCAACACCATTTTGACTTGTGTTTCCGAATTTAGTTTACATTGGATAATTGCAATTTATTTATTTACTTTAAGGATTATGTTTCATTTTATTTTATGTGAAGTTTTCGATAATCATCAACGTCATACGCGACGATTATCAAATATATTAGTTTATCTTATATTGATATTAACAATGACATCAAGATTCAATTTGATGAGAGAGCTTTGTATTACTAAATTTCGATTTGAACTTTTGCAGAATTTTATTTCACTGAAAACAAATAGTTTTATCTTTTAAAACTATTGGTTATCAGTGAAATAAAATTCGTTCAAACGAACGAATTACTAACTTAATATAGCTAAAATACATTAACGATTTAAGAAGGAATGACGAAGTATAAGTTGCATCGTAATATATTCTTAATTAATCTGGGTTACATATAGGAGGATATTTTACTTTAAGATACAAATATCATACACAAACATCAGTAACAAGGACACAGCGACAATTTGAAGACCAAAATGTTTGGAGTCTCTCAAATGTCGCTTTATCTATTCTTACTTAACGCACTTTACTAAAGTATATGAAAGTCATTTACATCAGGGCATAGTGAAATGGTGCCTAATTATAATTAACGTGCTTCGGTCAACTACGATAGGTGATCAAAATTAACATGCGATGGTTGTGATTTTCATTTCTACGCTCTGGATATTGATACCAAATTCTTGTTTATAAAAAAAAAAACCAAAATAACAGGGTTAGTAAAGAGTAAATAAAAAAGATTACACAAAAAATGTCGGCATGTTACAGGCGGTAACCTCTGGAATATAACCGCTATACAACAATATACATACAATATTTCTTTTGTTATATAGCTAATAAGCCTGGGTATTTAGGGTATAATTTATCCTTGAAACTGGAACACTTGATGTAGAACCTTCAGGGACCAGCTAAGCAATAAGTAATATAAAATAGACGCCTTAACCGGATGGTGAACAGTTTCTGTTAATCACATATTGATTGGGTTAAATTTAGTATCTATTGTTCGGAAAGTAATTTGTTTTTTTTTTTGTGCAAATGAAAGACAAGAAGTTTTCGCATAGTAAACAAATACTTTATTAAATTATATATTGGCTGTTCAGGTCTAACTCTTGCCATCTTTGTGATGGTAGCATAATTCCACGCTCATAAAATTTTTGGTCATTTCTGGCAAAAAAAATATCGAGGTGGTTTTTTATCTTCTAGTTTGAGGTAAAGGTTTTACTGTCTTAAAAATTTTAGAGTGATCACAACAAATTATACTCCGAGTGTCTGATCTGGAGATTATTGTGGATGTGATATCGTATCCCATTCAAGCAGTAAAAGCTTTTAGCGTGTAACCAAACTTGTGTGTGTTTTCAAGTTGTCTTGGGAGAACGCACCTTTCTTGTTGATTAATTCTGACCTTTTCGACTCGCAAACGTCAATGCGACGACACTGATTTCTCTCTGAGAACATGGGGAACCCATCGAGCTTCGAGAATAATACCAGGTCTTTCAAGAGGAAAGGACCAAGAATAGACCCCTGGTGGACCCCAATACTGACTAATAATCCAGAAGATTTCTTGCAATTTAAATTAACCCTCTGAATCCTCTCAATGAGTTAAATACAAAGAGGTCACAAGATTGATTGCACTTCATCTTATGCTGTGATGCTTCATGACCAATGTTGAGTGCAGCACGCGATCAAAAGGCCTGGACAAGCCACAGAATATTCCAAAAGCATTAGCTTATACCTAAATACACTTAGAGACCTATACCAGCATCGGTAGTAGAGCGACATTTAGTAAAATCAAACTATTTGTGATGCATAACTTTGTGTGAATTAAAACGCAATGCGTTTATTAGTTTTTAATGTACAGATTTAATGTACAATTGATATATATTCAAATATTATATAAGTATATATGAATATATAGCAATAGTACCTATATAGCAAACGATTCTAACGAATAGTCTTTGGGTAGCGGAAATTCGTAAAAGCTACGATTGGGCTGGTTATATTATGTACTTAAGTATGTAGTAGCAGCGTGTCTTATTTTTATTTTGACACATTCAAAATTTCTTTTGAAATAAGTACTTACCTAGTAGAAAATTAACAACAAGTCAAAACAGTCTGCTATTTATTTTGTTGACATCACGCTTAATCCCGCTCGTAGCATGGCAGATACAGAACCTGAACGATATTTAGTTAAGAAACTGAGAATTTAGTGTGATGGAATACGGTTTCCCATAGAAATTATTCCGTTCCTCACTTTCCGCCGAATTCTTGAGGCATTGCGTGTTGAGTTGTTGAAATCCACGCCATGTTTTTATATTTGCCAGCGGGTACATCTTGTTATCATCTGAGGTTGAAACGTGTTATTCAGAACACGACGGTTATCTATTGCCATTGCGAACCAAGTTAATAATGGATTATTAATTAGCACGCAGGCAAAGCTCTTTTCTCAAAAAATTATACTATACTCATCTTTTTTTTTTAGCTTCACGCTGTATCCCTCACAGGGATACAGCGTGTATCCCTCAGGCAGGGTAGGCAGAGAGAACCCGGGAACCTAGTGTTAAGACACTCCGTTTCACTTTCGTTCCCAACTTTCCGCCGAATTTGAGGCATTGCGTGTTGAGTAGCGGAACTCAACGCCGCGCTTTGCTTTGTTACCAGAGCGAAGAAATGAAACATTAAATATTTAAATTGAAAATATTAAATATTTTCAATTGGTTAATATTTTAATAATAAAATATGAATATTTTTATATATTATAATTAAAATATTAACAGTTATCGTATTAAGTAGTTGAGTTTATAGATATTACAAAAATCTAAATTAAACTTAAGAAATCCACTTCAAATTTAACTAAGAAATATAATATTCACTCGTAAGAAATTCTTCCTACAAGTTCGTGTTGTAAGGATATCAGAAGGGAACTAAACGACAGCACTTGTTAATCACAATTTAATTATTTTCAGCTTCAGGCAGTATCCCACACTCACGGCAGGGTAGGCAGAGGGAACTTGGGAACCTACTGTTTAGACACTTCTTTCCGTTCGCCATTTCGAGGTATTACGTTTTGAGTGGCGGAATTTAACGCCGCGCTTTGCACTGTTCCACAGCTAAGAAATGAAAACATTAAATACTTAAATAGAAAATATTTCATTTCTCGAGTGGGGATCGAACCCACAACCTCGATTACAGTCACACGCTTGAGCCGCTGCGCCACGACAGGCCCTCTACTTATTTTAACTTTCACATATACGCCTTTCATGTATTATTCACTGCACACTTTACACAATTTTAGTTCATTTTTACTTTACACTTTTACACGTATTATTAAAGCAAAGCAATATAGGCACCTCACAACAAGCAAAAGAACGACATTCTAACTCAGTCCACCCCCTTTTTTAACCATTCTCTCATTTTTTATTTATAATTATGTAGGCTTTACTATTTTATTTTCTGTAAATAACTTTAACACTGACTGACTTACTTACAACATATATGTTGTCTGACTTACAACATATATGTTGACATATAAGTCACAATGTTTTAAAAGAGTATTAGAAACCAATTTTATCATATTTTTTTAACTTTATGCAGTATACAGCAAAGACAGTAGGTATATGGCAGAGTAAGGAGAGGGGTAAATTGGGGCCTCCTCGAATAGTAATCAAACTCACAACCTATCGACCTGCACCGTTGCACTATGATTAGCGTCTTACCAAGTAGGTACTTACTACTCTTACTGGCAATTTTATGAATTAAGAATATTCTAAATTTTTACCAATAATGAGTAAAGTACACACAAGTAGGCCAGATGTGACCATTTATACTTACTTTTAACTAAATTTGTATCTCCTTAATTACAGATAATTTTTTTTATTCACTTTCCTCGCGAAAACTATAACCCCTAATTTGCATTCTGTAAAAATGTTGTTAGCAAGTCAAATAGGCCAATAATTTCTTTATTAATAAATTATTTACTAACTTACTGACAATGAAAATCCATGATCGGTAAATAATTAATGAGGTCAATGTACAAATATGAGTTTTTTAATGTATTGGTATATTGCGGGTGGCGGCAGTGCGGCAGTGCGACACCGTGGTTCATTGTTCAAACTATTTTTTTTTTCTTTAAATACTACATACATTATGGCTTTCATATTAAATATCCTTATCATGATTATCATTACCGTAATAATAATAATAATAATAATACAATGTGAAAGTTTATAAAAAAGGACTTTGCTTTGACCTTTCTGAATCCGATAGAGTACCAATGTAACTAGGAAAGTGCCCATCAGCCAGACTAGAAAATACAACGACGCAAATGTACTAATGTGGATGTTGACGCCCCTCGCCGGTGCACCTAATGGATGTTAATGCTGTTTTATGTTGTTTCCGTTCAAATGTATCCATTATTCTCTTGCTTTTATTATATTAACCGTAGTTTTACTATAACCATATAGAAATAATTATTCAAATATTATAACAAATAATAATGTAAATTTGCTTTTTTAGAGAATATATTGTAAAGGGCGATGCCAGGATCGTTCCTATTTATATTTTAAACCAGGCCATTTTATCAGATACCGGCGTCATGTTATTTATTCACTCTGAGTAGCAGTTGTTAAATTAATTTCTTGTCCTAAACAAGAAATTAATTTAACAAACACTTTAGCTATTTGCCCGATTGTTTTGATGCTTATGACTAGTAAAGTATATTTTAGTATTCCGTTAGTCGGTCCTTATTACGTAAGTATACGAAATAATAAGCCAATAAACAAAAATGTGGTAAATAAAAAAAATATACAAAAGTACAAAAACCTCCATACAACTCCAAAATTAAAAAGAAAAATAAGCCAAATCCTTAATTAAGGTTATCTTAAACTTATTCTTCAAGCTTTTAAATCCTCACAGCCTTGTCGGATCGGGAGCCTTTTAAAATGTAAATAAAAAATATATGATTACTTTTTCACCCCCGTTTTGTTACTCGCGTATATAGTTTGGTATATTTTAGAACCCAGAGATTAGAACGCTCTACGGCACCGGTGCAATGAAAATATGACACATAGGTACCTATACCTGCTTACAACACTAACATTATTTTACATACTTTCATAAAGCTTCAGTAGAGATTAACCGCTGTAATGTTGAAGTACAACTCGGTAGTAGGCATAGAAGTTCTATGCCTACTACCGAGTTGTACTTCAACATCACAGCGGTTAATCTCTACTGAAGCTTCTATGAGGTTCTATGATAGAACCGACAACGCTCGTCGCTGCCCAGTAGGTAGTAGCTAGTACCCACACAAGGCAGAGTATTAAATTAATTTCATCACGATGACGTCTAACTGAGGTCTAAGTCACAACCATCTGACCTTTTTTTCTAGTTTTTACAATTATATTTTGGCAACCTTCTCTCAACATTTAGTGTTTTTGTTTTAGTTCAATTGCTTAATAAAAACTGTCAATTTAAAATATTTAGTTCAACTTAATTGATTTTTTTATGATTTAGATGAAATTTGAGTTTTAATTGTAAACATATCGTTTTAAAAGCGGTAATATAAATTAAAACACAAACGTAATTGTGTTTAATAAATAAAAAGGGAATATCAATCGGCGATGCCGCGAGCGAGTTGTTAGTGTAAAAAAATACTTATAATTTACGTTCTTACCACCGCTACACCATGAAGTAGAACGTATTTAAAATATGTTTAATATGATTTGTAAAATCGTTTGCACTGTATGAATTTTGTGGAAACCGTCATACATAATTACTTAATTATCATAATTTCGACGCAAAATAAACCAAATGCTATAAAATATTTGCAAGACAATAAAACATGGTAGCCCAGCCCCCCTCCTTAGCTAGCTCTCACGCCAGCACGTGACCCGCAGCCGACATCGGCGTCGTCCAGCTCGTCGTATAAGCTAAACCGCTATTTTAGGTGTCTTTGTTTAAATTTCACACGTAACACACAATCCTACATCACATCCTCTCAGGACATTGTCCGAACACAGTCAACTGATACGAGACACAAATATGTACGTAGTAGTTATGCCTTCAGAGTTTATACTTGTTTTACAAATGAAACGGTAACAGTTGTCCGCAGTTGCAGCCCCTGGACGTCGTGAGGCGGCGGTGAACGTTGACATCAGCATTGTTACAGAGTTTTCAACCTCAAAAGGAATAACAGGTACTCTCGTAAGATCACGTTGTTGTCTGTAGAGATCATTTGTCTGAAGGTCGTGTGATTCAGATGTACGGTATAAACTTGCTATGCAAATATAAGAAAAAAAATATTACAGCTTATATTGAAGTCACACAACGACGCCCGCACACGTAAGTGTGTCAACTTTATTCGCTACGTAATAAGGGTGGTTCTATGAGGTATTTACTAAAAATCTACAATTATGAAATTTGGCAAGAAATTAAGTCTTCTAATACAAAGAAAGGAAAACGTATAAGATAATTACAAAACAATTACAAACTTATAATTATAGATCATTTCATACAAAAGGTGTGCCTTTTTCGAACGTTTAAGTTAACCTGTATTTCGCGTTGACTACAATTTTGAAATTATTACGGGACCCTACTAGGTGGTGAACGACTCGCATTTTTTTTTATTTTTGATATTAAAACTGAAGTGATATTCTTTCTTATCTCTAACAAAATTAGACATTAATATTAGTTCCGAAGCACTCCTTCTTAGCGCCATTCTAAAAAAATATATTAGTAGGCAACGTTACATAAATATATATTATGTAAATTTATTATATAAAAAATATACATTATCTATGTCACAGTTAAAATTAGTTTTTCGTTAGAACGCGTTTTCCCTAGTTAAAACGAAATGTCTTATTTACTACTAGAAATACCTAGTTAAAACTAGTTTCAAGTGAACAAGTTATATAAAAAGAAAAAAATAAAACAGGAACAAACAACCTTAAAATAATGTAATGATGTAGTTGTTATTAAAATTTGAAACAGATTTTTTTAAACATAATATTTAAAAATAACCAAACGACTTTAAAATAAAAAACGGGTAAGGATTCATGCAAGACAAACTCTCATGACATTTCGAGTTACAAATATAACTATGTCTCTTGCAGAGACATCATTGATATACATGAATTCTTGAGAAGGCAGAGCATAAATCCTTAAGTTCCTATGGCTGTTTCCTTAGCAATTAACCTTAAGGCACCTGAAAAGCACTATTGAATAATTAAGTTTTTGTCAGTGATTTTTTATAACTTCACGCTTTACTTCACTCATACGGCAGGGTTATTATACGGCGGCGACTCTGTTCCACTTCCGTTCCCTACTTTCCGCCTAACTTGAGGCATTGCGTGTTGAGTGACAGAACTCAACGCCGCAGTTAGCCTAGTTACCGGAGCGAAGAAATTAAAATATTAAATATTTAATTTGAAAATATTTCATTTATTTTAATATGCTATGTTCAGAAAAATCTGTTTAAAATTTTAATAAGGACTAAATCATTACATTATTTTATTTTAAGGTTGTTTGATTATTTTTCTGTTGTTCAATGTTCCTGTTTAAAATTTTATGATTTTATGTATTCTGTTCACGAAAACACGTTGTAACTGTTACAGGCATTTAGTAAAAAAATAGTATTAACTAGGGAAAATTGGTTTTAACGAAAAACAAGTTTTTACTGCAACCATATACAATATCAAACTTAACACTTTTTTTTTTAATTTTGCAAATAACGTCCTTCCATCATATGTGAGCAAAACATTTAAACAACAAGTTATATAAACATACATGATAATTTATTACTCTTATACATACAATAAGTTAACAAGACGACCCCCCCCCCCCCCCTGTCTCCTCACCCCCCGGCCACTCCCCCCGCGCGCCCCCCCGGCGCCGGCGCCGGCGTCCTCGTCACGCGGCGTCACGCGGCTACTGCGCGGGGACGAAGTGCCACTGGTCCACTGCAACACGGGAGCGTGTTAGTGCGTGCGTGTGTGTGTGTGTGTGTGTGCGTGTTCATGTGGTCGGAACTGTTCCGGAACGGACTTCTATCGAATTATGTTCCAGAACAGTACAGACTACATGAACTTAACTGTTCGGAACAGGAATTATTCATTCCAAGTTTAAAATGTTTCCGTTCCGTTCCGGAACAGTATAGTTTCACTGTTCCCAGCAATCATTTAAAATGAATTTGTTCCTAATAGTTGTATATGGATTAATTATCTCAATAATTCAGATTTATTAAAAAGGGTTTTCTTAAAATTATGTTAATAGTTTATATTTTTCTTAATTATTTTTTTATTTGGAAACCGTCTAACATGCGTATAAAAATTTCGACGTAGCTTGATAAGAACGTATGGCTTGGTTGATCAGAGCGCTTGGACGGTTTTAAAGAGGGTGCGGGTTCAAATCCGGCTACGTTAAAATTATCATACACTTTTAAATTTAAATTTAGTATTTTCTTCCCAAAATGTGGAATAACACTTTAAAAAATAGTAAAACATAAATGTTATTTTTTTCTAATTATTATAGCAATTTATTAGGTATTATATTATTATGTAATGTAATTTATTATTTTGTAGTTTTTTGAGAAGTTATTTATCTTAATCGTTCTATTATTATAATTTTGAAGTAAAGTTAACAACAACTTTAACCTTAGTTTTTCTAAGCTTTATTCTAAAATTCCTTATTTTTTTTTATTTGAGCTACTTTTTACATTTATATTGTTCGTTTAGAATAACTTTCAATCATGTTTTTGAGTTAATCTTTAATTAACAAACAGTTCAAAAACGTAAGTTACAATTGTTAAAGATTTTATATAGATATTTAAAATATCGATAGTCTTTCCTCAGGTGTATTAGTATGTAACTGTAGATGCAATTGTTATCGGTTCGATTCCCGATCGAGGATATCAATTATTTAAAATTTTCATTTTTTTACTCTGGTGACAACGCAAAGCGCAGCGTCAAGATCTGGACCTCAACATGTTACACCTCGAACGAATTGCTTAGTTGGTCAGAGCGCTGGAACGGTATTCCAGAGGCGCGGGTTCAAATCCTGCTTCGTTCAAAATTTTTATACGCTTTTTAAATTTAAGTTTAGTATGTTACACCTCAATTTTATTGAAAATTGAAGAATAGAGAGTTTTAACATTAGGTTCCTAGTGCCTACCCTGCGGGTTACAGCGTAAAGCAGAGTCCCGCTTAAACTAAAACAATCTCCGTTGTAAAATTAATGTTCCTTCTCTGTCTTCTTTTGTTTCTTTTCTCCGAATATATGTGAGTATAACGAGACAATTTTATTTTCTTATATTAATGTAAAAACTTTATCCGTCGTCATGTTAACGTACATAAGACGTGTATTAGTAAATACAAATTCAACGAGCAGTACTCACCGTGCGGCGGCAGCGCCTGCGCCAGCGCGGCCGGCGGCGCGGCGCCCAGCACGCGCGCCGCCTCCGCGCGCTCCACGCGCGCCGCCGACCCCGCCACCGACACGTTCATCCTGCAACACGCGGCACGTCACGTCACGTCATGTCACGCACGTCACGCACGTCACGCCGGACGTCACGCGCACAGATACTCACTTGCAGATGTCGTCGGCGTCGGCCTCCCCGGACACCAGCGCCTTCCAGTGCTCGTGGACCTCGTCGATGACCTGGTGCGCCACGGCGGCGCTCTGCGCCTGGCCGGCGAAGGCGAACTCGTTGCGCGGCTTGCCGTCGGGCACCTTGTAGAGGCGGAACCACTCCACGGACGCGCGCAGCAGCCCCGGGCACTCGCGCTCCACGTCGGCCACGTCGGCCACGCGCGCCGCCAGCGCGTCGCGCTCGTCCACGGCCAGCAGCTTCCAGTCCGCCTCGCCCTCGTCCAGCAGCGCCAGCGCGCCCAGCACGCGCACGCGCAGCACCTCGCCGCGCCGCGCCACGCGCGAGCCGATCTCGATCACGTCCACGGGGTCGTTGTCCCCGCGCGCGCCGGCGCGCGCGTCCACGCGGCGCGGGTCCTCCCACGTCTGCGGCAGCGCGCCGTAGTTCCAGATGTAGCCGTGGTGCGGGAACACGTTGCTCACGTAGCGGAGCGCGCCCTTCTTCACGTCCTGCTTGATGGGGTTGAGGGGCTCCCCGAGGCTGATCTCCATCTTGGCGTTGCTCCAGCGCGGCACCTCCACCACCATGTGCGCGACGCGCGCGGCGCGGTCCGCCCACAGCGGGATGTCGTGCATCGGCGAGATGGGCCCGCTCTCGTCCTCTGCGGGCGACGACATACAAACAATGTTTAAAATATTTTCGCAAAACATTTATGTAAATTCTGGTACTGTCATAGTTTTCCAGCAATTGACTTAATTTTATATATACTAACTAGTTAATCCAATTATAAAATGCCGTCCAACAGATAAAAAAAATACAACTTTTAATAAATAACTGATTATAGAAGATTATGTTTTAATAATTTAAAACAAGAGCGCAGAACCACTGCATCATTATTTACAACAATAAATACTCTCAATAAATATCTTCTATAATGAGTTATTTATTAAAAGTTGTATAGTGTAAAGTTAATAATTTAAAACAAGAGCGCAGAACCACTGTAACATTGTTATGTGTTAAGAATATTAAGGAAAAGAAAGGTTTCTTAGAACAATATTAGAAATGACGGTATGCGGACGCACACACCCTTAAAGTTATATCACTCTATGAGATGTTACTGTAGTTGCAAGACGCATCGAAAGTCTACCAGAGGTAGTATGTATGACAAGATCGCAATCACAACTTAACATTTAGTTGTATAGCCTATATATATATATGCTATACTAAATGTTAAGTTTTGATATAAACATACTATAGCCATTAATTAACAACAGAAAAATAATCAGGTAAATCCAACGAATATGCAAGACACATCTATAGGGACAGGACTACTGGAAGAAGTTTGGCCTGGAATTAATTATAAATAATTTCATATGTTTTGTTTTAAATGTATGCAACTCTCCATGAGTCCTCTTGGTCCATAACATTTAATATATTTTTTTAATTACTCAAGACTAAGCTTATGTGGATATATGGATACATTTTTATTTAGGTTCTTAAAAGAGTCCAGTGTAAATGTAAAACTATGCCAAAAGTAAACTAAACCTGAATAATTTTACAATCATGTATTTTATAATTTGTCTTATAGTCACAATACATCTAGTATTGTGACTTTTCATTTGATTTTACTAAAAGATACAATAATAATCTCAGTTTCACGCTGTATCCCGCACACGGCATACAGTGTTAAACTGAGACTGCACTGCATTGCGGGCTGAGTGGCCGAACCCCACACCGCGCCTTTCCTTTTTACCAGAGCGAAGAAATGAAAATATAATCGGATTGGACAATAATACTAATATTGTTCTCCCATTAATAAATGTTGTTGTGAACTTGTAATAGTGAATGTTTAAATTTAAAATATCTGACCTACAAAGTAATATCAATACAATAAAAGTAATATGTCATGTTCCCAAATTAAATTGCTAAATCCAAGGCTTCAAAGTGAAAGTATTGGTAAATTAGTAGCAAATTTTTACATCAAGTAATCATTTTTGTAATGATTTGTCAAATAATATTCACAAATATATAAATATTATTAACTCATAATCAGCTCTTCATAAACAATTGAATATTAGTTCATTCAAAAAGTTTTAAATATCATTGGAAGCTAGCTATCTTTTTTATAAATATGTGTTGATAAATGATATCAAGAAGATTATTTATCTTATCCAGTACAAGACACACAATATGGAAATAAATATTGTTATTTAATATCATAAAGTGTGGGAATAGTTGATTCAAGCATATCAATGACGTATTTGCTTTTTTATTACTTTATCTAATAATATACAGATACTTAAGTGGTATGAAAACAAATTATTTCCTTATTATTACAAACTAAATAAGTCGTGTTTGCATTTAGAAAATAATGGCAGTCAGAAAAAGGTATTGGCTTAGAATAACGCTCTGAATGCGAGGTATAACAAAGAATTTATCATAAAACTATCTACAATCGATAACTAGTTCCGCTAAAGGTCAACCGTCCTCAAAACTTGATAAACATTTTTTTAATCAGTCTTCTACGATAGCACTGCAGTAATAGGAAACGTACATCACAATAAAAATTGTAACGTAGGTATGACGCAAATATCAGGGAAGTAAATATACTCACTGAAGTAGACTCGGTAGTCGGGCGAGTATGGTGATCCTCTCTCTTCTGCTATATACATTTTAGAAGGGTAAAATCTTCTCGAAGTAGTACAAAGAGCGCGCGCCGGTCCACACAGCTGTGTCACAAGTGACAGGGTGCGATGCGGGGGTAACACGCGTGTTACTGACATTTTGACGCTTGCGTACTTACGTAAGTCACCAGAGTGGATTTAAAAACGAAAATACGATATAAATGTTGCCCGTTCAAAAAAAATAAAATGTTATAAAATATTTTAATCTATTGTTTATAGTAAAATTATTTATTTTGCTGAAATAAAAACTAATATTGCATATATCAATTAACTAAAATATTTACTGAGCTGGGTTGGTTTATCGGATTTTGTTTTTGATTTTTTTGTCGTAATTTTGCCAGGAAACGTCAAAACGATCAAAAATTATGAAAAATTGAGGAAACGCCACAATCAAACGATCAAACATTATGAAAAATTGAGGAAAACATAATAAAAGAAACAATTTAATTATTCCATATAAAATATTCTACTTAAAATTCTGACTCCTCTGACGTTTGTCTTTTCCATGCGGTGACTAGAGTCCACTCGAATTAAAGCACATTACACAGATTAAGTACGGCGTAATAAAATTTAAATTTTAAATTATTATATTGACAACAATTTAAGCAATAATAGCCATGTATTATAGTAAATAGCTGTCATTGTTGGTTCTTTCTGAAAATTTTGTCATTTTATTGACACGTTTGATTGTTATTATTGTTTGAAATAAATAAAAATAAGTTTTATTTTTGTTTTTTTACATATCTATTCAATTTAAACGCGACAGACATTTTCTAAAGACAGACAGAAATTATGCCGTTATTGAATTGTCACCACCACCTCTTTTTTCATTTCTACATTGTTTTTAAATAACTCTTCCTCTATCATCAGTAGGGATCCCTTGCAAAATTAGAAAAGTATCGATACTCTACTCGATATCTATTCGTCGCCAAGCATCGAATAAAAAGCATCGATACATATAAAAATATCGAATGAAAAGTATCGATATAACTGAGTATCGAACAAGTACGTTGTCTTTGCCTGGGGAAGTGTTAAAATCTCAAAAGTACATTCTTAATTTAAAATCTTTCCATCCTTTATGGTCCTTCTTCTTCAACTTCTGTCTGCAACTACTGTCCCGTTTAACCGATTGTCATGAAAATCAGTATGACCATGTATTTTTACACAGAGGAGATAAATATGACATGTTCATAGATGTAACTCGCCACTAGATGGCGCAGCAGAGCAACAACCTCTACCCCGTTTAAGCGATTGTCATGGAAATCAGTATGATGAAGTATTTTTAATGGGTAAGATGAATATGATATTCTTATAAATGGAGGTCAACACCAGATCTCGTTTCCATGTATCAAGTTCATTGATTACTTATTCACTGATTACTAAGTACTAAACGAATTCGTATTATTATAAGTTCCAAAAATACATTTTTGGGTGCGTTAAGTAAAATAAAACTACAAACTTTCTTTTCGTTTGTAATCCTTCTTCTTTTCTTCTCTTTTGTCTTACTCGCCGCTGAGACCCGTTCGTCTGAATTGTAAAAGCGAAAAGTTAGGTTAGAAACTGATCGAATACGTACTAATCAGACCCGTTCTTCCGAGACAACTGAACTACGGGAAAGAAGGCTGGAAAATGTTCGAATAAGCACTGCTCGATAAAAACGAACATCGCTGATTTGAATCTTATTATGACAGTAATATTGATTACAAGCTTCATGCAAACGTTGTTATTGGAAAAATGGATAAAATTTGCATGTACTGTAGTGCACTCAAATTTAAAAATGAAACGCCTGTAATGTGCAGCGCCAGTGGAAAAGTTAAGCTACCAGAATTACATTCACCACCCGAATCACTGTCAACGTATCTGTCTGGTGTTACACGTGTGTCGAAGCATTTCTTGGAAAAAATTCGCAAGTACAATTCATGTTTCCAAATGACATCGTTCGGAGCAACGAATATCGTGCGCGAAAATTACATGCCTTCATTGGGAGTCCAAGGGCAAATTTATCATTTTGCCGGATCGCTTCTACCATTGCATGACGCAAATCACATGTTTCTTCAAATTTATTTTATGGCAAACAGTGATGAACAAGTTGAACAACAATGTCGTTACAATGCGGGTACAATGAATTAGTTCAGTTGTTTAAAACTGCCATTCACCGAATGCCAGCCGATGACTATGCAGTTGTGATTTGAGCAGACAAAATATCTGTTGGCCAACACAAGAGATAGTTCAATACAGCAATAATCGATGAAGTAGCGATCGTAATAGTTGGCGAAGAATTTGATTCGCGTGACATAGTTCTTCATCGCAGTAGTGGTAATATTCACAGAGTCTCCGAAACTCATCGCTCATACGACGGATTGCAGTATCCGATTCTATTTTGGAGATGATGGATATCATTTTAACATCAAAATGATACATCCAAAAACAGGTGAGGGAACGAATAAGAAAGTCAGTGCCATGAATTATTATTCATATCGATTGATGATTTGTAAAAACGCTGAAAATCACATTCTGAAATGTAGACAATTTTTCCATCATTATATCGTCGACATGTATGCGAAGATTGAAACCGAACGCCTTCTATATATTCGATTGAATCAAACCGCGTTGCGTTTTGAAGAGTACATCCATTTACGAGACGCATTCGTTAATGATGGTAGCGTCAATCCAAACAAATTAGGAAGAATGGTCTTATTACCGTCTACATTCACGGGGAGTATACGGCACATGTATGAATACGCACAAAATGCGATGATACACGTTCGCGCGCATGGTCATCCAGATTTGATATGCAATCTAACATGGGATGAAATAAAAGAACTTCTATTAGTTGGACAAACATCTTCGGACCGCCATGACATCACCGCACGCGTATTTAAACAAAAATTGAAATGTTTGATGGATTTTATTAAAGCATCATGTTTTTGGAGAGACACTTTACTGGATGTATTCCATTAAATGGCAGAAAAGAGGATTTCCACATGCACATATTTTGGTTTGGTTAATCAACAAAATTACTCCAGATCAAATTGATCATTTCAGCAGAAATACCAGATAAGAACATTGAGCTAGACTTATTCGATGAATTTGTTGAAATGTTGAATAAAGCGAGCCATCTCTCTTGAGACCAGTGAAGAATAATATTCCTTTGCAGTGTGCATGGAGAAGCATCGGCTGACTGTGGCTTATCATATATAGGTCAAACGAAGAGAAGCAAGTTAGGGTGAAGGAACACTAGGTTAGATAAACGTCACATATTTACTAGGGAGAATAAATATATCCCTAGAATGATACACGAGAAACTTACCTCCACATGGAACCCACTCTTAAAAAAAATAAAGTCTCCAGCACACCACACTAGAGGACCAGATATAGTTAGCTCATTCTGCAAGAATCCAGGGCAGTACGCGACGCAATTAAGGAATCGTTGGCGGTAGTTTGATTTAATAGTTATATCAACTGACAGACAAATGCCATCTCAGTCTACCCGTGACCACAGAGTACTGTAAAGTGTTCGAAACGTCGGGTTTCCCAAAAATGTTTACCATTCAATATACGCGATTAATTTGTTTAAAAGTGTTTCATTTAAAATATGTAACAATCGCGAAAATCAAAGATATTCAACAAAATGGCTTTGAATGAATTGAAAGCTTGAGTACTTATTTTTCTTAAATTATTTTTAGTTGTTGGCGTAGCAACGCGCGACGGGTACAGCTAGTGTGAAATAAAAAAAAATAACACTGAAATATAAAACTCCCACTACCACGTGTGCCAACCAAAACAACGGATAGTAAAGACAACTTTAAAATCTTTATTCAAAAATTAAAAAAAACATTTCACACTAGTGTAAAGTGTTCGAAAAATCATTTCGAAAATGTTTACCATTTAGTATACGCAATTAATCCGATTAGAAGTGTTTCAATTAAAATAACCAAGACATTTTCATTTAATAAATCGTCAATAAATTACAAGTAATTAGTAATTTATTGAGGTGTCAACCGACGTGTTTAGGGTACTATTAGGTATTTAGTGGCCGTTTTCATCTAGCTCCAGTGTATGAATGAGTCCAACTTTAAAGAAGTCACCGGACTTGCCAGTGCCTATTTGGTCGACTATGACTTAATTTTTAATGAATCCTCCCAAAATAGTACTTTTCCAAAACATTTTCGGACTCCGAAGACGGATAGGAAGGGAACCATCATCAGCGTTTACTATTCTACTAATAATTGGTTTTCTTGGATTGGAGGATTTTAAACTTTTGATACTACGGAGAGAAATATTTGCGCAGGATACGATTTGCAGGCTGTTATGCAGTGTTCTGCAGGTGAAATCCTCATCTTTTTTGTCTATATTTATTTGACTTAACTAAAAAAAGGTAAAAATTATGAAAATAAGAAGAAAAAAAGTGTAAGAAAAACGGTAAAGAAAACTTAAATGAAATAGCTCCTATTTCTTATTTTATTATAATTGTTACTGCTTTTTCTGGGATGAGGTTCGTGGCAAAAGAAAAAAATAAACTCCTACTAATTAAATCAGGTCGTGTGTTTTAGAATATTTATAAAGTTTAAATGCGCAGAATTGTAACAAAAGTCTTCACACTCCTATATTCTGATAACTGTTGTGGACAAAATAAAAATAAATAAATCTTTTCATTATTATGCTCTTTCTAAGTTAGAAAATATTCTATATCATTACTCATATATATTTAGTAAAAATCCATTCTCAAAATGAAAGAGATAATGTTCATAGTTTGATAGAAAAGGAGATTAAAATAAATAAAATATCTCTGACCCTTTATACACACTTAATCAATATGTCATAATAATTAAGCACTCTCACAAGTGTGTTTACACCTCTTTTACGGTTCAAGAAGATTTTATAAGATAATCGGGGGTATAATTTTAATGAAGATATAAATAAGCAAAATGTTTTTTTTTTTTTAATAATATCAGAGTTTTAAAATTTTGTAAAAAATAACAATTCATATTTTTCTATACAACTTCATACAATGAAAAAGAATAAAGTACTGTTAATATGAGAAACAAACAGAAGAAAATGGACAGCACTGATGACGTAATGTTAGCCAAAGCATATTCACAAACACTAGAATTAAGTGAACGATTTATGCGATCTCATTAATAAAAATTAAATTCCATTATTTAATAATTTACCACTTTATTAGATTTTTGAAAGTTTATTTTTTGTTGATATAAATGATAATTTAAAAAGATATTAAAAAGAATGAGTATTTGCCTAATACTTTAATAATTAATATTGAATTTGATTGAAAATTTAGTGTAACCAGGTTAAACATTGATGCACCGTTGTGATATCACTGCACGTGTCTTCAAATAAAAATCCTTTATGAATTTGATTACACATCGCTTAGTATTTGGTAAGACACGATGTTGGCTTTACTCTATGTCTATGTCGAGGCGAGGACGCGACTGCAGGAGGAAATCGGTCGTGCGAAGGGCGAGTCGCACGATCGAATGATTGCGGGGATAGACCAAGACCCGTACGGGACGCCTTATCGGATGGTGATCGGTAAGCTACGGGCTTGGGCTCCACCACTGACGCAGACGCTCCGACCGGATATTCTCCGAGGGGTGCTGTACTCGCTATTCCCGCAGCGGGCCAACTTTTCACCACCTTCTATGGCCCGCCCTGCAGCGCGAGAGGAGGAAGACGGTGTCGCACCACCGGTGGAGGAAGAGGAGCTCGAAGAAGCTGTTCGCCGATCTCGGCACAAGAGCACCGCCCCTGGCCTGGAGGGCATCCCCGGCCGGGCGCTAACTCTGGCCCTGAACACCATGGGGCCCAGAGTGCGAGGGCTATTCACTGCCTGTCTGGCTCAAGCCATAATTCCACAGCGGTGGAAGACAGGCAGGCTAGTCCTCATTAAGAAGGAGGGGCGTCCGGCGGATTCGGCCTCCGCCTATAGGCCTATAGTGCTCTTGAGCGAGATCGCCAAGCTAGACGGCTACAACACCATTTGGAGGGGACAGGTCCGGACCTCTCGGACCTGCAGTATGGCTTCCGCAGTGGGCGTTCGACGGTGGATGCCATACTCGAGGTGAAGTCCCATGCGCAGGATGCGGTTGCCCGGGGTGACGGGATTTTGGCGGTGTCTTTAGACATCGCCAACGCCTTTAACCCCCCCCCCTGGCCTTGCATTAAGGAGGCACTTTTATACCACCGTGTGCCTCCATACCTGTGCCGTGTCATCGGGGCTTACCTGTCCGAGAGGTCCGTGATCTTTCCAGCTCCTGGTGGATGGGAGGAGTACGAAGTGTCATCCGGTGTTCCACAAGGATCGGTGCTGGGACCCATCCTCTGGAACAGTTCGTCCAGTCTTCCGCCAGTGGTTAGCGAGGCGTCATGGCGTCCTAACCTTCCGCACCACGCAGGTGCTCACGGGGCATGGTTGCTTCGGGAGTTACCTGTGTCGGATCGCTGGGAGGGAGCCCGATGCCCGCTGCCACCACTGCGACGGCTGCCTCGACGAGATGGCCCAGCACACGCTGGAGGTGTGCCCAGCCTGGGCATCTCAACGTCGCGCTCTGCGTGACGTCATTGGGGACGACCTTTCCCTGCCGGCCGTAGTCAAGGCCATGGCCGGTAGCGAGACGTCGTGGGACGCGGTCTGGTCCTTCTGCGAGGCATTGGTGCTCGAGAAGGAGGCGGCGGAACGTGCGAGGGAGGCATCAGCCGAACTCGCTATCCGCCGTAAAAGACCGGGTCGCCGGAGGGCGTCACACGACCGCCGCCTTCCGCCCTAATGAGCCAGAGGGCGGTCAGCTTGGGGAAGCTGATCGCCTACTAACCTGGCCCGAGTAGGCGCGCGCAGGTTTGCTCCCGCGCGCTACTCTGAGAAGGCCGTCGAGGGTGACCACACCACCCTTGACTCCGCGACAGTGCCTACAGGCTCCCGCCGCCGCGCTTCACGGAAGACTCTAGTTCCCGTGTCGTGCGGCCACTGGCGGTCGAGGAGGAGCATCGTGAGGTTTTAGTGGGTATTCGGACGGCCTATATCTGCCAGTCCGCGAGTCCCACATAACCCGCTCGAGTCCCCACTCGGCCGGGTATCCGTAATCGGATTTCCTCAAGTTAAAAAAAAAAAAAAAAGTTCCCAAGGGAGTTGCTGGTCCTCCTACTGGGCGCGTCCCCAGGTGGCGGATAGGGGAAACCACTCGCTCTCGCGGGCGAGTGGACCGGGAGTTATTCCCGGCGCGGACCAAAACCAGCAAGGCATGGGCGTGCCTTTAGTCCATCGTTATGGACACGGCCTAGGGGAGCACACCCCGACAGAAAAGCCAAAGCTGTGGATCAGCAACAATCCAACATGTCGGTATACAAGAATATTAATTTACCGCAGGAGGGTACCAGCGAGTCTGGAGAGTCCCTCCGTGCTTCGGCACGCAAGCCCCACGAATCTGCGGGGGGCGACGAATACCGATGTGTTGTGGGTGAGGGGCCCGAGAAGGGCGGAGTTGAGGAAGGGCCTGCTAAAGGCGGAGATGTAGTGGTG
Organism: Eueides isabella; assembly: GCA_019049475.1. Taxonomy (NCBI): domain Eukaryota; kingdom Metazoa; phylum Arthropoda; class Insecta; order Lepidoptera; family Nymphalidae; genus Eueides; species Eueides isabella. Next base: position 1,550,219 of record CM032392.1, read on the forward strand.
CCCGAGATGGGCGGTGTTGAGGGTACAGCGCTAGTCGTTGTGGAGTCGTTGCCTGTTAGTGGCGAGGTACAAAGAGTGGTTGAGGGTGGCCCTGTATTAGGTGAAGTAGTGCCTCATAACATCGGAGGTGTAGCGAAGGAGGCAAGGGTCGTATTAGAGCGATTAGACCTTAATGAGGGATTGTCGATTGTGTCCACCGGTGCAAGATCGAGATGTGAATCTCTCTCGTCTGGTGGAAGGTTCTGGGGGGTGTCGGAGTCGAAGGGCTCTGATACGGAGAGCCTTACGTCGGTCAGATCTCAGGGAGATAATATAAGGGCATCTTTCGTTAAAGAAAGAAGGAAGCGGCCTAGACAAAGGAGTGACCAGTCAGGTTCTTCCGGAGAAGGGGAACTCGACAGACCAGCGCCGAAAATGGCGACTGGCAAAAAGGGAAGAGGAAGGCCTCGATTGACTGGCCAATGCGCACAACGAGCAGAAGCTGAAGTCAAGGTGCAAAAGGAGTCACGTCGGCTCAGGGTGGAAACAGAAGTGGCAGAAAGTACCCTAGCCGTTCGAAGCAGGACAAATTCAACGCTATCGAATATGTCCTTGCTCTCGGAATTGGACTTAGAGGAGACCAGATTGACCTCTGACCTGAAAGGTCAAGTCTCTGAAAGCCTGGCAGTAATTCAAAAGGTCGCCAGCAAATCTGGCAACCTAAAGGGCACTTTCACGAAGGCCCTCAAGGAGGCGGTAAAATCGATAGCAATAGCTGTGGATACCCTTGCTCAGCGCACCGTCACAGAAGAGGTGGCAAATCTGCGTGCGCACAATAGCAAGTTAGAGCAGGAGATGCAGGAGATGCAGAGACAGGTCGGTCTTTTACGGGCTGACCTTGAACGCAGCCGTGCAATGGCTAGTAGCGCACCGCAGATAAAGAAAACTCCAAACACTCCGTTAGGGGTCTCCGACGAGCTGGTGAGGAACATTATGGTCCAGGTCGGTACTATGGTCAGCGCTCGCCTTGAAGGTATAGAAGAGAGGCTTCTACCAGCGAAGAGCTTACGACCGCCACTTGCTAAAAGCCGACCAGCAATAAACACAGTCACAACTTCGGCGGCAAACGTGACAGAGGCCACAGTGACCACACTCATGCCCCCCGCCAACCCTCCCTCCACGAAAGGACAAAAGCCTCAGAAAGGCAAAGGCAAGGGTAAGGAGAAAAAGAGCACTAAGGCACAAGCGGCGCGAGCTCCCGAGCCGCGGTCTCTACCACCCGCTCCGGTTAACATGAACGAGGGGTGGAATGTGGTCACTAGGAGGAATATTAAAAAGAAGGAGATTTCAGTCCAACAAAAAGAGAAGAGGGCGCACCAAAAGCCAGCGTCAAAAGCACCCAAGCTGCGTCCTCCTAGGTCATCAGTAGTTGCATTGAAGTTACAGCCGGGTGCTAATAAGGAGGTCACCTATAAAGATGTCCTTACTCAGATCAAGGAAAAGGTGGTCCTTGAAGATCTGGGTATTTCGGACCTCAGGTTCAGAGTCGCCTCAACGGGAGCGAGGCTTCTCGAACTGCCGGGTTTAAATACCGGAGAGAAGGCAGACAATCTCGCGCAACAACTGCAGGGCGTCCTTAATGCGGACGACGTACAAGTTTCGAGGCCCACAAGGTGTGTAGAACTGAGGGGGAGTGGCCTCGACGACTCTGTGTCTTCAGAGGAGGGGGGGGCGGCTGTGAGTCGAGCAGGCGGCTGCGGGGCTTGTGCCATTAAAGTTGGAGAAATTCGCCAAGACCGAAACGGGCTTGGTACGGCTTGGGTCCGCTGTCCAGTGGCAGCAGCGAAAAAAGTGACTGGCGGAAGGCTGTTAGTTGGATTTGTGTCGGCACGTGTGCAGCTTTTGCAGCCTCGCGTGCTACGTTGCTTTCGCTGTCATGAGGTGGGACATGTTGCAACGAATTGCAGTAGTGCCAAGGATAGGAGTGCACACTGCTTTCGATGTGGGAAGCCTGGGCATAAACAAAGTGGTTGTACTGCTCCAGCACACTGTCCCATTTGCGAAGAGGCAAACAGGCCCGCAGATCACCTGGCGGGTGGGAGAGTTTGTGCCAAAGTAGGCGCCCAATGGAAGAGGCAAAGAGGCGGTGGAAAAGAAGCGGCAGGGCAATCAGGCCGAAGCCGATCTCAAGCCCCAGCGCAGGGCGAGAAGCTGCAGCACATGGAGCAATAATAATGGCGTTTCAGGTGCTGCAGGCGAACATCAACCACTGTGCCAGAGCCCAGGACTTATTGGTCCAAAGCCTGGCGCAGCGGTCGATAAAAGTGGCGGTTGTTGCGGAGCCGTACAGCGTGCCTGCACGTGGGAACTGGGTCGAGGACAACAACGGGGTAGTGTCTATTATCACCCAGGTAGCTGCGGGCTCCCCGCTTTTCTCACGAGTCGAGAGGGGTGCGGGATGCGTCGTGACACTTGTCGGCAACCTAGTTGTCGTTGGTGTTTACTTTCCCCCTAATCGAACTCTTGCGGAGTTTGAAGAGTTCTTAATCCGCTTGGGGGAAATGATAGACCGACATAGTCCAGCGGAGGTGCTGGTGGCGGGGGACCTTAACGCGAAGTCGAGCGTTTGGGGCTCTGCAACGACGACTGAGCGTGGTACGACGCTCTCGGAGTGGGTAGTTGCCTCTGGTTTGTCTGTCCTCAATCGGGGGACGACCAACACCTGCGTGCCAAGGCTGGGCGGGTCCGTGGTGGACGTAACGTTCGCGAGCCCAGCCCTAGCGCGCCGTGTTCACGGTTGGCGAGTGTTGGATGATGTGGAGACTTTCTCGGACCATCTCAACATCAAATGCGAGATCTCCACTCATCTGATATTGCCGTCAGCTTTAGGTCGCACCTCGCGAGAGGACGGACCGCGGTGGCAACTGAGGTGCCTCGACAAGGGACTTCTGGAGGAAGCTGCGATAGTGCAAGCCTGGCTGCCCCAGAGCTTGGCGTCTGCAGAAGACGCCGCAAACTGGGCGCAGAGGGCAATGACGCGTATCTGTGACGCGTCAATGCCCCGTTCCGGGCGCCGCCCTCAACGGCGGCAAGTGTACTGGTGGTCGGGTGAGATCGCTCAATTGCGCAACATCTGCATTGAGGCGAGACGCCTTTACACGCACTATCGCACTATCGCACTATCGTGGTGTAGGCTTAGTTTGCGCTGTATTTGACACTAAAAAATTTGGGGGTCGTCGATCTAAAACTGACGCCGCACGCCAAAAACTGTGCAAAAAAGGCAAATTTTTGCTTATTGTTCGTAAAAACTTCAATTTTTCAGCAATAGTGTACTGAAAGGTCAGAATTATTTTGTCACACTGTTTGTACACTCTCACTTGTCACTTTGTATAAAATTTAGAATTTTTAAGATTGTCCTTCTATTTTATATTTAAATTTAACTTTTTGAAGTCGCGTTTGTTGCGTTATTTGTTAGTAAAATGCAGTTTTTTGGTGATAAATCCTTCAATTTTTGTCCGATTTTCACAATTTTTTCACATTTACACTGTACTCGCGAGCGCGCTTCTTTTGAGCTATAGTACGTATTTTTATCACTTTTAAAGACTATTTTACGAATTTTGCTTGGTTTTTGCTTACTAAGAGCGCTTTGGACGCGTGTTGCGCCTACGGCGGTCTCAGCAGGACTCCCGGTTAGGTTAGGTTAGGTTAGGTTAGGTTAGGTTAGGTTAGGTTAGGTTAGGTTAGGTTAGGTTAGGTTAGGTTAGGTTAGGTCCCGAGGCTGTCAGCCGCATTAGGCGGCTTGGTTTGGAAGTTGCCTAAATCAAGTTAGAGGCATTATACTTTCATGCTCCTCGAAAGGGCCCACCACCAGATGCCCATATCGTCGTCGGTGGCGTCACAATTGACGTCAAAAGGAGCATAAAGTACCTCGGACTTGTTCTGGACGGTCGGTGGAGTTTCCGGGGCCACTTTTCATCTTTGGCCCCGAAACTGTTGAAGACGGCGGCGGCCTTGGCGCGCCTTTTGCCCAATGTGGATGGGCCGAGCGCCTCGAGCCGTCGGCTGAAAACCGGAGTGGTCAGGTCGATGGCCCTCTACGGTCCCCCCGTATGGGCGGACGCCCTGGACCGGCACAACGTCACTCTGCTGCGACGGGCGCAGAGGGTGATGGCCATCCGGGCGATACGGGGGTATCGGACCATCTCCGGTGAGGTGGCGTGCGTGCTGGCCGGAGTCATGCCGTGGGACCTGGACGCGACTGCTCTGGCGTCGGTCTATTGCCGGCGTCGGGGCCTCGTGTCCGGAGCCGCGGCAACGTCAGCACCACAAGAGGAGGCGCGGGATGCCGCATTGGAGGTGTGGGAGTCCCGGCTGGCAACACCAACCGCCGGCCGGAGGACGATCGAGGCTGTTCGTCCAGTCTTCCGCCAGTGGTTAGCGAGGCGTCACGGCGTCCTAACCTTCCGCACCACGCAGGTGCTCACGGGGCATGGTTGCTTCGGGGGTTACCTGTGTCGGATCGCTGGGAGGGAGCCCGATGCCCGCTGCCACCACTGCGACGACTGCCTCGACGAGACGGCCCAGCACACGCTGGAGGTGTGCCCAGCTTGGGCATCTCAACGTCGCGCTCTGCGCGACGTCATTGGGGACGACCTTTCCCTGCCGGCCGTAGTCAAGGCCATGGCCGGTAGCGAGACGTCGTGGGACGCGGTCTCTTCCTTCTGCGAGGCAGTGGTGCTCGAGAAGGAGGCGGCGGAACGTGCGAGGGAGGCATCAGCCGAACTCGCTATCCGCCGCAAAAGACCGGGTCGCCGGAGGGCGGCACACGACCGCCGCCTTCCGCCCTAATGAGCCAGAGGGCGGTCAGCTTGGGGAAGCTGATCGCCTACTAACCTGGCCCGAGTAGGCGCGCGCAGGTTGCTCCCGCGCGCTACTCTGAGAAGGCCGTCGAGGGTGACCACACCACCCTTGACTCCGCGACGTGCCGACAGGCTCCCGCCGCCGCGCTTCACGGAAGACTCTAGTTCCCGTGTCGTGCGGCCAAAAAGGCGGTTGAGGAGGAGCACCGTGAGGTTTTAGTGGGTATTCGGACGGCCTACATCTGCCAGTCCGCGAGTCCCACATAACCCGCGCTCGAGTCCCCACTCGGCCGGGTATCCGTAATCGGATTTCCTCACGTTAAAAAAAAAAAAAAAAAAAAAAAAAAAAAAAAAAAAAAAAAAAAAGGTTGTTAGGTTAGGTTAGGTTAGGTTAGGTTAGGTTAGGTTAGGTTAGGTTAGGTTAGGTTAGGTTAGGTTAGGTTAGGTTTTTTTTTTTTTTTTTTTTTTTTTATTAGTAAAACAACATCCACGGGCTCGTATTGCCCGTGCCTTTTTTTAGTTACTTTATTTATGTTTATCATATAGGCTACTTTACTTCGTCGAGACTTATCTTACTTAACTTACATACTAAGGTGAGAACCAACTGACTTAAATTTTTTTTTTTTTTTTTTTTTTTTTTTTTTTTTTTTTTTTTTTTTTTTTTTTTTTTTTTTTTTTTTTTTTTTTTTTTTTTTTTTTTCTTGTGCGTTAGTAGGATGTGTTTTGTTAGTATATATTACATTCTAGCTTATATTGTAATTTACATATTCTTAGATTAATATAATTTGAAGATTGATTTACATATTATATATTAATATCGAATGGTTTAATTCTTTAATATTTTTTTTTTTTTTTTTTTTTTTTTATTTTACACCTTATATTTTAGTTACATACTATTAAGTTTACGTTTGTTACAATTTTATGACATTTCATTTCTTTATAACTATTTTATGTTGTTTTCCAAAAATGAGTACCAAAGATGACCGGTTTATTTACTCAAGTTTTCCGATAATTTTCTCTATGACAGACTCATCCCGCTCTGCGAACGCATTTTTGAGGCTGTGCTCCATTATTTTCCTCGCAGATACCCCCATCGCTCGGCTGATGAAATTGCCGATAGCGTCACCACCGTCGTCGGAGTAATAGACACAGGTGTTGGTGTGTCTGGTTACTGCTACGACCGCATGAGGAATACTTTCGTGTATGCGAATCCTCGCGCTTCTGACTCTGACGATGATGACGTGTTCGTACGTTTGACCTTGCGCCTCGTGGATGGTCATGACGCGCGATTGGGCTCCGGAACCATATCCTTGATCCATCAGCAGTCTCTTCTCCTCCTGCGTATGGACCAGGTATAGGGTACCTTCACCGTCCTTTGGTATATGCGCGCCGGTGTACCTTCCTTGTTTGAGGGAGCGGACGATGGGATTTGAGGAGTAGATGCTCTTGTATACTGTTGCGACAGCAAAAGCGACGTCCATGGGGTTTCGGTGCGTGCACGACAGTTCCCTTGTGATGTTAGTTGTCAGGCTTGGTCGGCAGTACCTTAGCTCGAACAGGTTATTCCTGTCGATGTAAGGCAGCTGATTTTCGTCGCCAATGAGGGTGACCTGTTCTGCTCCTGATAGTCTGGCCGCCATTACGATAGCTCCGAAATGGTTCATAAGAGCTTCATCCACCGTTAATCGGCTTATTTTGCTGCCCTTTCGGAAACCATTGACTAAGATTGAAGCCATTGTTCGCACCTTGCTCCCCGCAGCTTCTCCGAAGCGGTGCGTTAGCTTCTCTCTTAGATCTTTGGCGGCCTCGACTGTGGTGGTTGCCACTACTTCTCCTTCCTCATTGAAGTGCCTGACTATGTGGGTTGTCTTTCCGCAACCTGGAACCCCATTTATCCATTCGAGCTTTGGTAGTGCCCAGTTATCGAGAGTCGCGCCGGTCTCCTGACTGACCGAGATGGTTTGTGCCATCTCCAGTATCCGGTCGTCCAGCATCACTCTCGTGCACTTTGCCACTACCACTATAGGGTCACTCTCCGGTGTTTTAAATTTTGGTGGCTGGTCTCCTCGCTCCTCAGTTTCGATCAGTCCAACAAAGCCTTTGGTGTTATTATATGCTGCCATGTACTCTCCCGACATTCTCCCTTGTATAACTTGGGAGCGGTCGTTGTCGTAAATAGCAGCATCGCCTTCATCTAGTTCCACCTCCAGTAGCTTTTTATTGCCCCTCCGGTAGGTCTGCATGATCTTCTTGCACATGGCCAGGTTTACCTCTCGGGTCGCCTTGGTGATGGCCAGGAACTCGATGTAAGCGTTTGTGGCGTGTTCTCGTGGGTTGTTGGCTGGTATGAGTTCGGGTGTCAGTATTTTTGCTCCTCCGGGTCTTGTTAGGCCTCCGCGGTTTCTTTCCTGGGCTTGTGGTTTCCCGGTCCCAAAGAAGGTTTTGACCGCCTTCTCCTGCCTTTCTGTTTCGCCCGATGAGGATGGACTCATTTGAGAACGAGGTATGCTGGTTTTTGGGGTGAGCGCTCTTAGGACGGTCGTCGCTAATGCCATCGCTTGAGTGTTCTTGGGTGTTGTTGATTTCAGGAAGACTGGGGCTGCTTTTTGGTCTGCTAGCTTTTGCTGAAGTGCCTCGGAACCGCTTAACCGGGGTATAGTGGTGTTGGTCCCTTCGGGGGGGGGATTTGGGTGGTTTCTGGCTTTCAAGAAGCTCAGATTCTCCCCTCTGTCTTCGTAGACAATGATGTCGTGCCGAAGAGAGGCCTTGAGGTAGCCGTGATAGTCTGCTACTCCTCCCTTATCTGGACCTAGCTTCGTCACATCCACGCTGATTTTCCTTGGGGTACCTCCACTTGTCTCTTCTCCCACTCTCAGGAACAACGAGTTCACTTGTGCAAATGGTGACTTTCCCTCCCATTCAAAAACTGCTATCGCTTTGTCTCGCATTCGCAGTAGTCGGTAGGGGGGGTCGTCTCCTGTGCACACAGTTAGAGCACTGATTTTATTGCTCTTGATTCTCGTTGAATTAGTATTTCCTTTGAGTAGAAGTGCGAGACCCGGTGATACTTCGAGCTGTCCCGGTTCCTCACTGCGGCAAAAGCAAATTCCGAGCCGTTCCTCTATGTCACTCATAAAGAGGGCTATGTTCCTTACTTTCAGTCCTGCCGCCCCGTGGGCGGCTCTGTCGTCTATGATTTGTGTAAAGTTACTTTTGGTGGGTTGTATTGGTGGAGTTGGTTGGGGCCCTCTTCTGAGTAACAATGGTAGGTTCTTGGACACGGCTCGGACCTTCTGCCCTATCGATCTCCAGACTCCTTGTGATGTTACTGCAGAGGGATTTGGTGTAGATTCGGATAGTGTTGATGTTTGCGGAGCTGATATAGTGGGTGTCGGTGTGTGTTGAAATTGTTGAGTTGTTATTTGTGGCGGTGGTATTGGTGATTGTTGTGGTGGCGGTGGTGTTGATGGTGGTGCTTGTGTCTGTCCTTGTGGGGCTTGTGGTGAGGCGGACGAGCTGTTTCCTTTGGCGACCTTTGTAGCAACGCTTCTTGCGAAAGTGAGAAAAGGAGATCTGGTGGCTTCATTTTCCATGATGGTGTGGAGCATCTGCTGGTTTAGCTGAAGTCTTAGAAGACATTCCAGCGTCATTCTTTCGAAGCCAAATCTCGGGCATTCCAGGATTACATGGAGTGCCGTTTCCTCACATACGGGGTCGCAGATGCACGAGGGACTGTCTTTCAGATGGAATCTATTCAGGTAGGCCGCGAATCCTCCGTGACCGGTCAGTACCTGGGTGTCAGTAGGCGTGAGTATGTTCTTCCTTACCAGTTTGTACGCCTCTTTTATGTTTGGTAGGAAGATTTTGGTAACTGACCCGGTCTGGGAGTTGTCGTACCTGGCCTGCCACTTGTTGACTGAGTCCTCGCGCAGACGTCTCCTGACATATGATATGGGTACCTTATCATAGTCTGGTGCCGTCTTTTTAGTCGTTGCTGCTTTTTTCGCCAATTCGTCCGCTCTTTCGTTGCCTGGTGTTCCAACGTGGGCTCTCAGCCAGAAGAAACGCACGTTCCTGCCTTCCTCTTCGGTTTGTTGTATGCATTTTTTCATTTCCAGGGCCAAGGGGTGAGTCACCGAAGGGGCTCTCAGAAGGTCTAGCGAAGATCTTGAGTCGCTTAGGATGTTGATTGAGCTCTGCTTCGATTTCATCGCCATCTTTATGGCCCTGTATAGTGCATACATTTCCGCTTGGAAGACGGTGTTGTGCGGCTCTAGGCGAAATGTGGAGTACCTTTTTTCCCTGCCCTGGTCCCACCACGATAAGGCAGCACCTACTTTTCCTTCAATTTTGCTGCCATCGGTAAATATTAGGGGACCGGCTATGCGATGTTCGTCAATGGATGTTGGGTCAAGGTTCTCCAAGCGCACATACTCTGTTGTTTTGAGTTGCGATGGGTGGGGGTTCTGTTGTGGCCCCAGTCTGCGCTCTATTTCGCGTCCTGGTGGTAAGAGATCCACGCTGTGGCCTTTTTTGAATCTTGTACATGCTAGCTGTTTCTTGGATCCGAAGGTCTAGTGGGAGAAGGCCCGAGAGGACTAGTGCCGACGTCAGAGATACCGTTCTGTACGCTTTGCAGATTTTTTGGGCGAAGCCTCTTTGCAGCGAGTCTAGTTGATTTCTTATCTTCAACTTCTCGGCTGCTGAGGACCATGCACTTGCCGCGTAAAGAACGATGGGCTCTATCATCGCCACGTATATGGTTCTGATGATCTCTCCGTTAAGACCCCAGGTGACCCTCGCGGCGCATGCTAACTGCTTGTATATGTCCGCTGCTTTTCTGCAGACTGCAGACACGTGCTCGTTGAAGGTCAGTTTGGAGTCCACTATGAGTCCCAGCAGTTTGATCTGTGATACAAGGTTCAGCTGAGTGCCGGACATATGTATTACCGGGGTTTCAAACTTAAGCTTCTTGGTCAGTAGCATTGCATTGGTTTTATGCGCTGCGAAGCGTAGTTTGTTTTCCGAACCCCACTTCTGAACGGCGTCCAAGGTGTTTTCAGCTGACCTTTCCAACTCGCTGGTGTGATGACTTGAAAATATAAGAACCACGTCGTCCGCGTAGGCCTGACAGTATACTCCCAGGGTTTCCATCTTGCGCAAGAGTGAATCAAGGATTAGGTTCCAGAAGGTCGGCCCTCCGATAGATCCTTGTACGCAGCCCTTCGTGGTTTCCTTCTCACTTGTAGCCCTTGCGTAGTTGACTGTAACTCTTCGGTCTTGCAGATATGATATCACTAGTTTGTACAAGTTCTTTGGACAGTGTTTTCGCGCCAGTTGGTGTTTGATTGCCGGCCACCATGCGTTGTCGAAGGCGCCCTCTATGTCCAGTGAGATCATCAGTACAATCTTTTTTTGTTTGATCTCGTTTTTGATGTGATTTAAAAGGTCATAGAGAGCGTCCTCGGTCCCTTTCTGTGGCATAAAACCGTACTGGCTGGTGTGGAGAGTTGGTAGGAGGTGCCATTGCAGTCTACCCATCATGAGTTTTTCTAACGTCTTTCCCAAGATCGATAGAAGTCCTATGGGGCGATAAGACTTTGGGTTAGTGTAGTCTTCCTTACCTGGTTTGCGGAGGATGCAAACGTGGGCAATTTTCCATTGCTTGGGGAAGTACGACAGCGTCAGGCATTTGTTCGCCAGTGCCATGAATACCTCCCTGTCGCAATTTATTGCCGCGTTGCATATGTCGGATGTCAGACCGTCAGGACCCGGTGCCTTCTTCGGATTTTGGCTGGAAAGTACCATTTCCAATTCCGGGTCTGTAAAGGGAGGGTCGTCTTCCGACAGTTCTTCTGTCTCCGCTGGGGTTCTGCCATCGGTTAGTTGTCGGACACGCTTTTGAAGTTCGGTATCAGTGTCAACACAGTCGTCCGGGTAAAAGGTTTTTGCTAAGAGATCGGCCGACTGTTCAGGCGATAATGTTTCGCCCGCTGTCCCTCTTAAAAGCATGTCCTCTTGTCTTTTCGACGTGTTCCTGACAACTCTATTGACACTGTCCCAGACGCTTTCGCGGTCCTGCGACGTGCAGAACTCCTTCCAGCTCTGCGTGGCTGCCTCAGGTCGCTCTTTGTTGGTATAAGGTTTTAGCCAGTACGTATTGGTCGATCGTGAATTGCCTTCTACAGGGTGCAGCGTTTCTTATCCGGCGTTTCTTCCGTAGCACGTCCCTTTGCAGGTGGTTTAACGTGGTTGACCACCAGGGCGGCCTTGGGTCGCCTTTCCACGCTTTCGTCTTTGGTATCGCGCTTTTACACGCTCCGTGGATGATGGATGTGTAGATGTTCAACACCTCATCAAGTTCCTCCGGCTTCGAGACATTCGAGATTCGGTCTCTGGAGATGTTGTGTTTGGCAAGTGCGGCCCTGAAGTTGGTGGTGAAGTCCGACCATTTTGCCTTCTTCGTGTTGTATATGCGCGTAGAGATTGGCTTTAATGATTCCAGTGGTCTCTCTAGGCGCAGTGCGAAGGTTATGGCGTTGTGGTCTGATGTTATCAGACTTCTTTCCACTTTCCAGTTCTCCGTTCTGCCAAGTAGAGATTGACTCGTTAGAGTCACGTCCACACAACTCTTAAACAGTTTTCCTCCTCTGTATGTCTCAAAAGTTGGCGTGTGACCTGTGTTTATTATGTGGAGGCCCATTTCTGTTGCGAAAGCGTGGTACTCTTCTCCGCGGTGATTTTCGGAGACGCTGCCCCACCAGTGGCTCCAGGCGTTCACGTCCCCTGCCACGATGATGTTGTTAGTCGGGATTTTGTCGGTGGCGACCTTTATTTGTTTTAAATATGGGTGCATGTCTTCGTCGCACTCTAGGTAGACGGACAGAATTCCTAGCAACAGGTTTCCAGCTTGAAGGTGGATAGCGGCCACATTTTCGGTTACAATCTGCGGGTCGTGAATAATCCGCAGGTTACTCCCGAAGATTATAATAGCCGCCTTTACTGGTTTGTTTCGGTTAAGAGTGCACTGGATGGTGGTTGTGCCTGGGTGTTGTTTCAATGTGCCTGTCCTGCCTACGTACGGCTCTTGGACGAGTGCTACTGAAATTCCTCTCTCTTTAGCCGTCTTCATCAGTTCCACTGTTGCTAGTTTTGAGCGTTGAAGATTGATTTGGATGAGTTTGATCACGCTCGTCGTTCCTTCTTTACCTTTGAGTTCGACGTGTGTGTGAGGGTTTTGGGTGCCTTTAGCAGTATTGGACCCTCGTTCGTGCTATCGAGTCCCACCTTTGTCTTTCTGGGCACTCTGCGCTATACGCGGTGTGTGCTGTGTTGTCCCTTTTGGTTCTGCAGCAGTTCGCACAGCGCGGGGGTTCTGACTTTTGTCTCTGGGCACAGTCCTTTCCTGTGTGTTCACCTCCGCAGAAACTGCAGGTATCTTTTTCAGCTCTGCAGAGGGTTTTGGTGTGCCCGAAGCCTAGGCATTTGACACATTGTACTAGTGGAGACTGGTCTTCCACCGCGCAACGGCCAAAACCTATGTAAATTTTCCCCGCTTCTGTTAACCGCTTCCATACAGTGGGGGATAACTCTAAGACCGGGTGGCACTCATGTGGGTTACGGGCTCGCTTCCTGTAGCGAACCCTCATTCTCAGGTCTGCTTCACTTAGTTCCTGCAGAAGATGTTTGTTCTGGGACTTTGTGAAGTCCACAATTTCGTCATTTGTGAAGCAGTTGAGTACTCCCCTTACACAAACGAGAGGGTCCTGATTTGTTGTTTCTTTACTGCTAAATCCTTATGTTTTTTGACCTGACTTTTCACTAGGTTCATATCCTCTTTAGTGGGGCATCTCAAGACCACCTTCTGGTCCCTGGCTTTTCGCACCCGATCAACCTTCGCTCCGGTCTTCTTTAAGTCTAGGGCGTCCCTGATCTTGGTGATGACGTTCTCGCTAGTCTCCTCAGGGAGCTTCGACGAGATGATCAGGGTGTGGTTCGGGTGCGGCTGTTTTGGTTTGGCGGCGACCTGTGCGAACGTGTGTGGTCCTGCCGGGGGTTTTTCGCTCATCGTCAGCTCTGTAACGCCCTTCTTTATAGTGGCCAGGGTCTGTTTCACCTCCTGGACTGCCAGCTCTGTGTCGAGTGACGGCCTGGGGGGCGAGGTGTTTTTTAGCGTTGGTATCTCTCATCGCCCTTACTTCGGAGGACACTATCTCCAGTTTTTCCGATAGATTTTTTAACTCTGGGGTCAGGTCAATTTGTGGTGGTGGTGGTGGTGGAAGTGTTTGTGTTGTGTGTTCTGTGTGTTTTCGTGTCAGCTCCGCTATGGCTTCACTCAGCGTTCGCAGGTTCTCCGCGATTCGAGGGTCCTCTTTGGGGGGGGGCATTGGTGTTTGAGACTGCTTTCTTGCGGTTTCGGAGACCAGGGACTGTGTTTTGTCTATGTCCCTACGCAGTGAGTCTAATCTGGTACCCAGGCTGTCCATCTGGGACTCCATTTTGGTCATCACTGTTTCCAGCGATTTCCATTTGGAGGACTCCGTCTCCGTTCCCTCCGCGCATTTGGACTCAATTATCCCCTTTATGCCCTTACTGATGGTATTCTGCATCTCTCGGATCTCCTTGATTGTCTGAAGGGCTCCGTTGTTTCATAGCCCAGCCAGTTCCTGATTGACTGGGCCTCCTTCAGAGTGTCAGACACTTGTGATTTGGTGTTTTGCATCTCCGCGATCACCTTTTCCTGGAGAGACTGGAGGTGTTTTGTATGCGCTCTCTCGATGTGCACAAGTTCTTGTGCATGTCGTGAACGCTCTTTTTCCAGATTGCACTTGTGTCTGTTTCTGGAGTCCGAGAGGGAGAGGACCGTTTCGTAGAGACCCTGTAAGCTGTCGTGTGCTGTTATTTTGCTTCTCGCTTCATGTTTGTCGCTGATTCGAGAGCCTCTTTGCCTTTTCTAAGTAGAGTATTAGCTACCCCCGTTACCATGTCCATTTCTACCCCTGTCCCTCTGCAGGGGGTTGTGTAAAGGAGGCTGACCCTCCTACCCGTGCTTGAGGCGTTGGATGTTACTGAACATACAGACGACGTCTCCGCGTCCGAGTCAGATACGTATAGGTCAGTGTCGGGGTGGGTTATTGCTATCTCCGCGACGTTGGGTGGTTTCTGCGGAGTTTCGGTGGTATGCGGTGGTGGGGTAGTTTTCGGCACAGATGTTGCGGCCTTTGTCAATACCTTTTGTCTGAGGGAAGATGCTCTGGGTGCCGTTTGGTCAGTCGTTTTTTTTGTCATTTTGGTAATGTCGCTTTTGGAAGACATTTTGTTGGTGTCGCTGAATTTGCTTAAACTTCTAGACTTATGATAAGGTTAGTATTGTTGTGTATGTTCTAAGTTAGTTTTTATTATTATTCTTAATTTTATTATTATTCTAATTTATTTATTTATTTATTATTTATTTATTTATTTTTTTTTTTTTTTTTTTTTTTTTTTTTTTTTTTTTTTTTTTTTTTTTTTTATTCAGTCAGTTGGGCTTACCTGTCGCTGGTGCTCTGCGATGATGTCCGTGGTGGCCCGATGAAGTTGAGTACGCCGATGTTGATGTTAGTGAGCACCCAATGATCTTTTTTTCGGTCCTTTGGTGTCGTGTGGGCTCTTTCTAAGGATTTCTTTTGTGCGGATTAATGCTACGTCGGTTTGGTTGGAATAGGTGTGTAGATCTCGGTGTGCCCTTTCAAATGATACCTCACACGGGGGTGTTACTGTTTCCCGGTTCTGAGATAGAGCTTGCGGGGGTGAGGTAGTCGAGGGGGGCCTTTTTCGTAAATTCCGTCGGGGCCAGATGAAAGGTCTCGTTGTCCCCTTTCCAATGATATGTCACTTGAGGGTGTTTGGGCTGTTGGTCACCGAGATAGGGCTCGCGGGGGTGAGGTCGAACAACCGGGTGGGGGGGGGGGTTTGTTTAAGGGGGGGGGGGTTTCGTGGGACGGAGTTTGGCGGGGTCAAAAAAATTTTTACCGAAGGGGATGAAATCCCAGGGGTAGGTTTGGGGGGTGAGATGGTAATTAACCGCGTGACGCTCTTTTAAATAAGCTCACACACGGGCTTAGGGGTTGTTTTAGTGATTTCCCTGTGGGGGAGGGGGGGGTAGTTTTGGGTTTTAGGGGAGGTTTTTCTACCAGGTGTTTTTGGTAGTAGCTTGTCAGGGCGGTTATGACAAGCTGTCGCAGGGGGGTGTAGGGATGTGTATAGGGTAGTTGCTGTCGATCCTCACCTCGTGGGAGACTGGGTCGCTGTTGACGTGAAGTGGCGGAGTCCTCAGCGGCTGCTGGTCGGGTGGTGGAGGCCGAGTTGTTGGCAATTCGAACACACGCGGCTGTTAAGGTTATAAAAACCGCGTGCTCACCGTGTGTTTTAGAGGTTATTTTTAATAATGTTTTCTAACCTTATCTCCGCCAGATCTTCACTGATTTGGACGCAACAGGTGTCGTTCGTTTGGTCTTCTTAACGCCGATCGATTTAATTATGTTGCGTCTTGTTTTCTGATGTTCTTCACACTATATCACTGAGCGAAAGTCCAGGTGGTGTATCTCCGGAACCCTTGGGTGTTTTTTCTCGCGCACATAAATCCTTGTGAGTCACACACTTAACTACCGCACTGACCGAAAATTTGGGTGCTAGGCTCGAAATAACGTATTATTTGGAATTTTTAATACGGAGCCGATGTTGTTTCAATGGCATTTGAGCGTGTACTGGGTTAGGTTAGGTTAGGTTAGGTTAGGTTAGGTTAGGTTAGGTTAGGTTAGGTTAGGAACAGTTGGGGTGCATGTCAGTCACCTCCGCGTGGTGCACCCTGGGCAACGTGGTCGCTGAATAACTCTTAAAATAGGAGATGTTCACCGACCACGGCGAACGACTGACAAAAGATGTGGAACAAAGCTAAGGAAGTTGGAAATAAAATCATGGTATGTGGTTCCAGCATTTAGGTCACTCCTGGTACTTCTCTGATAAGCAGAGTGGACTGTGCGAGTGACCTAATGCCGAAGGGTAGATTTACTATCAGTAGTGGTGAGGAAGAAAACCTCATCAAAAATTACCCTGAATCCCAAGGTCTAGCGTGCTGAAGGGATGCATGGCCGGAGGGTATTCGGTCTCTAGCGCTTGGGGGGGTGGGATAAGGTTCCTCCACCTTTAAAATAGGAGGGAAATATGAATGGCAAACGAAATGAATTATATACCACAGGGAGGTACCGGCTGCACCGCAGTCGGAGAGTCCTCCGTGAAACCAGTAGCCCCCGTGTCTATCGCAGAGGCTACGGGTTTTAGTCGCCCCATTTCGAATTCTGTGGGGGGCAACGTATGCCAAGGTAACGTAAGTGAGTCTAGGAGCAGAAACAGGGGTAGGGGTAAGGGTAGAGGTACGAGCCGGAGAGGCAGTAAATTAGGGGGGGGTAGTACGAGTAGAGGGGGGAGTAGTAGTAGTGCGACCAGAAGTAGCAGCAGAGGTGGTAGAAAGAGTAGGAGTAGGAGTAAAAGTAGAGTTAGTTTAGAAGATAAGGGAGATAAAAGAAGTAAGAGTGTAGACGCGCATAAGCCCGACTCAAGATCCCTCAGGAAGAGAAGTAGGAGTAATGTTGGCTCTCTGGATTCAGATTCAGATTGTTTGGAAGTGACGACACTAGTTAAAGGCGCAGCACACAAGTCCAAGAGAGTCCGTGGACAGCCAGCGACTAGTAAGCAAGTAGTGTCCGACAAAGAATCATTTTTGGTCAACATACCAGAAGTTCAACTGACTGTCGAGGAAGACATTGACAGGATGACGAAAGAAGTGGTGAAAGTGCGAGATGTGTTCCGTTCTAACAAGGACTGTGACTTGTCAGTGCAACCAATGGATGCGCTGGAAAAAATGGTAGTTGGTTCACTAACGGTTATTGGAGACGTGGCCCAAAAGTCCAAGAATCTGAAGGGCACGATGGTTAAGAACCTGAAAATGGCAACTGCTATTATAAAAGAGGCGTTCACAGAGCTACAAAATCGGACAATTCCCGAAGAAGTGGTCTTGCTCAGGGCAGCGAATGCATCCCTCGAGAAGCAGATCGAGGAAATGAAGCGTGAGATCGCGGAATTGCGTCAGAGGCCGATCGTCATACCCACTCAAGACAACACGAACCTAATAGAAGAGGTGACACGCAAAACTATTGATGCGATCGGTGGTATGATGAATGCTCGGCTAGCTGGCATTGAAGATCGTCTGTTGCCAGCACCACGCTTGAGGCCGCCGTTAGCTGCGGACAAGAAAAAGGCGGCTACAGTAGTGGCAAAAAGCCCGGACGCAGGAACAACGGCGAAGAATTCTATTCCTCAAACTTCTTCCCATTCAAGTACATTGGCTTATCCTGCGGACATTGCACTCGCTCCACAGGAAAACGGAAGAAGTAAGAAGAGTAAAAAGAAAAAGGGGACATCAATGGCGGCGAAAGAGGCAGCTACATCCACATCCTCGGTGCAGAAATCACAGCCTCCTTCCGACAGTATAACTACTTCAGCGCCTTCATGGAGCGCGGTAGTTAGAAGAGGAGTCCAGAAAGAGAGCGGGAAAAATGCGGCCTCACCAGTGGCAAACAAAAGAAAGATAAAGGTGAAGCCACCCAAGACAGCAGCAGTTACGCTGACGCTGCAGCCGGAGGCAGCGGAAAACAATACATACGAGTCTGTATTGAGCGAGGCTAAGAAGAAAATTGACCTTGCGGCTTTGGGTATCGACTCGCTAAGATTTAAAAGAGCGGCAACTGGTGCCCGGTTGTTAGAGATTGGCGGGGTGGATGGGGCCTCTAGGGCTGACGCCCTCGTGGCAAAGCTCAAGGAGGTGTTGAGCCCTGATGTGGTTAAGGTGCACCGTCCTGTGATGCGTGCTGACCTCCGCGTCACAGGCCTTGACGATTCAGTCACAAAGGAGGAAGTTGCTACTGCAATCGCGAAGGCTGGTGGGTGTAATGTGGAAGAGATGAGGGTAGGCAATGTCAGTGCGATGGGTGCTATATTAGTGGGAACTCCAATAACTGCTGCCAAAAGGTTGTAGAAGTTGGCCGAATTGTGGTGGGGTGGATTTCAGCCCGAGTAGTGGCAGTTCCGTCGAAAACACAGCGTTGTTTCCGGTGCCTAAGGACTGGTCACTTGGCAGGAAGATGTGAGGCCATAGAGAATTACGTAGGCCTATGCTTTAAATGTGGGTTATCAGGTCACAAAGCTCAAACCTGCCGAAACGAGCCTAACTGTTTAGTTTGTGCCGCAGAAAACAAGCCCGCAAACCATCTAGTGGGTCATAAGGGATGCACTGCCAACAAACCAGTTAGAGTAGATCAGTGGAAGCGAGGCGGTGAGCGAGGCCGAGCCGCGCAGTCGCTACGAGATAGAGGTGCTATGGACGTCATCCAATAAATGGCAATTCAAATTTTGCAGGCTAATATCAACCACTCCGCCCGGGCCCAAGATCTTCTTGCCCAGACTCTGGTAGAGTGGCAGATTCAGGTTGCGGGGGTCGCAGAACCTTATGTTGTGCCTCCACGAGATTATTGGATCGGGGACAGTGAAGACTTGGTGGCTATTGTCGCCCCAAGAGTCAATGTACCGTTGACTCTCGAGTCCAAATTTAGGGGTCGCGGATATGTTATGGCTGTCGTGGGCGGTACCGCAATCATAGGGGTGTACTGTTCTCCCAATGCTAGTCTTGCGTTTTTTGAACAGCTATTGATGGATGTCGGGGCTTTAGTTGGGAGAATGTACCCTTTACCGGTGCTGGTCACTGGCGACTTCAATGCCAAATCTACTGTATGGGGGTCACCAAGGACTGATGCCCGGGGTGAGGCTCTGGAAGAGTGGGCGGTAGGCCTGGGTTGGCAGTCCTTAACAGAGGGACAGAAAATACATGTGTGCGTAGAGAAGGTGGATCGATTGTCGATGTTGCTTTTGCTTCTGTTCCACTAGCGTGCCGAGTCTCAGAGTGGAGAGTCGTTGATACAGAAACCCTATCAGACCATCGATATATACGATTCGAGGTGGCCACGTCGCAACCCGCATCGGGTAGGATAGTTGTAGGCGGTAGTCGAAGGTGGGTGTTAGGTCGGCTGAATATAGAGGTCGCCAAAGAGGCCGCCATAGTAGAGGCCTGGGTGCGGGGTTCACGAACCCCAGTAGACGCAAATGTCGAGGCCACGAAGTTTGAAGAGTCACTTACGCGGGTCTGTGACGCCTCTATGCCAAGAGCTAAGCCATATGCGCCGAGCCGTTGGGTGTACTGGTGGCGAGCGGAGCTGAGCGAATTACGTCACGCATGTCTTCGCGCACGTAGGCTCTTCTCTCGTTCTCGAAGAAGAAGGATTAGAAACAGAGAAGTAGAGGACGTGCTTTATGAACGCTACCAATCCGCACGCCAGGCCCTTCAAGTGGGCATAAGTGAAGCAAAAGAAGCGTCGTGGGTTGAATGGCTTGATTCGCTTAACAGGGATCCGTGGGGTAGACCCTACAAAGCTGTAAAAGCGAAGCTTAGGGCATGGAATCCGCCAGTAACTACAACCCTGCAGCCTCAGTTCTTACAGGAGGTGGTCGAAGAGTTATTTCCCCGAAGGGATGTGTGGCACCCACCACAAATGGTTTTGGCCACTGATCGGAGCGACCCGGCTGAGATTCCACCGGTGACTGAGGCGGAAATGCAGGTAGCAGCGCGAAAGCTTCGAGCAAAAAAGACAGCCCCAGGTCTAGACGGTGTGCCAGGGCGTTTATTGGCAATAGTACTCAGAGAGATTGGAGAGTGGGCGAGAGAGCTCTTCAGTTTATGCCTTACCCGTGGGACATTTCCCAGGTCGTGGAAGACGGGAAAGCTTGTGCTTCTCAAGAAAGAAGGTAGGCCGGCGGATATGCCCTCGGCGTATCGCCCAATTATATTGCTGAATGACGTGAGCAAGCTCTTTGAGCGAGTGCTTGCTGCTCGCCTCGTGCAGTCCATGTCACCAGGACTGCACAAAACGCAGTTTGGGTTTCGCCAGGGTCGATCAACTATCGAAGCGATTGAGCGGGTAAAAAAGTTAGCAGAGAAGGCGGTTTCTCGAGGCGGCGTGTTACTGGCGGTCTCTTTGGATATCTCTAATGCGTTTAACACCCTGCCCTGGGAAACGATCATGGTGGCGTTACAGTATCACAACGTGCCACTGTATATTCGAAACTTGGTTGCAGACTACTTTGCAGATCGGGAAATCGCCTATCTTACGAGGCACGGCGATTGGGCCAGATGGAGAATGTCATGTGGTGTTCCGCAAGGGTCTGTTCTTGGGCCCCTCTTGTGGAACATCGGCTATGACTGGGTGCTACGAGGAGTCAATACCCGGGGTGTCAGCGTAACGTGCTATGCTGATGACACCCTGGTTACGGCCCGTGGCATTGACTACCGCGAGGCAGCTTTGTTGGCTACAGTTAGCGTGGCGCAAGTAGTGCAGCGTATTAGGGCACTGGGCTTAGAAGTGGCGCTGCATAAGTCGGAAGCCATGACATTTCATGGACCGCGTAAAGGACCTCCTCAAAACAGCAACATAGTTGTGGGTGGCACGTCCATAACTGTCGGATCAAGTATGAGGTATCTTGGTCTTGTCCTCGACAGTAAATGGGCCTTTCATGAGCACTTCCGGCGCTTGGGCCCGAGGTTGATGGCTACTGCCGGAAGTCTGGGGAGAATTCTTCCCAACGTTGATGGGCCTGGCGGTGCGTGCCGGCGCTTGTACGTGAATGTGGTACGTTCCATGGCACTGTACGGTGCGCCCATATGGGCAGGCACTCTCAGTCGCCAAACTGCGGCTCTACTGCGACGTCCGCAGCGGACCATGGCACAGCGAGTGGCTCGGGCATACCGGACGGTGTCTTTTGAGGGGGCATGCGTGTTGGCTGGCATGCCGCCTTGGGACCTCGAAGCCGAGGCTCTCGCGGCAGTGTATAGGCGCCGTGTTTTTGCGCGGAATGAGGACGGAGATGACCCGCCACCGCGAGTAATCGAGATGTGGCGAGCAAACGCGAGCGCGGAAGTTCTACAGGTGTGGATGGAGAGGTGTGGTAACCCAGGAGCTAGTCATGAGCTAGTGACTGCGATCCGGCCCATACTCAGGGAATGGGTTGGTCGTAAGTTTGGACCTCTCACATATCGCCTGACACAGTTGCTGACTGGGCACGGATGCTTTGGACGGTATCTGTGTCGGGTGGTACGTAGAGAACCAACAGCGACGTGTCATCACTGTGAAGAAGGAGCGGAAGACTCGGCGCGGCACACTCGCCAAGTCTGTGCTGCTTGGGAAAACCACCGCGCCGTTTTAACCGCGGTCATAGGGCCTGACCTCTCGTTGCCGATGTTAGTTCGGGCCATGGTCAGTGGTGAGCACGAGTGGAAGGCCGTCACGATATTCGCAGAGTCCGTGATGGCGGCTAAAGAGTCGGCGGAGAGAGTGAGGGAGTGCGACGTAAACTCACACTCTATGCGCCGAGGAAGAGGGGGTCGACGACGTCGAGCGTATGTGGCCTCACTGCCGCCATAATAACTACTAGAACGTCGTCGATGAATGGACCTCTGGGCGGTGGACGGGGATTTCTTCTGCCCACTTAGAGGCCAGTGCTGGTGCGCGCCTTTGTGTTCTTGGGCGACACTAAGCGGAGAGAGGTGGATGCATCAAGTTGCTTCCCCGGGAGAGAATCCGTCTGTGGATAGCTGCTGACGGGGTTGCGGAGCGCTTCTCATATCCCGTGACCTCGTCCTCATTGCAGAGTAGAGCAACACCCCGGATGGTTTAGCGGGTCGGGCTACTTCCTTCTGAAGTAGTGTCTTTTAGGCTGTCTCCTTCAGGGACAGTTGTCCCAACCCCGCATAGCCTTCTCAAGTCCCCGCTTGAGGAGGTATCTGTAAGCAGATTCCTCCGGGTAACCAAAAAAAAAAAAAAAAAAAAAAAGGTTAGGTTAGGTTAGGTTAGGTTAGGTTAGGTTAGGTTAGGTTAGGTTAGGTTAGGTTAGGTTAGGTTAGGTTAGGTTAGGTTAGGTTAGGTTAGGTTAGGTTAGGTTAGGTTAGGTTAGGTTCCCAAGGGAGTTGCTGGTCCTCCTACTGGGCGCGTCCCCAGGTGGCGGATAGGGGAAACCACTCGCTCTTGCGGGCGGGTGGACCGGGAGTTTTTCCCGGCGCGGACCAAAACCAGCGAGGCATGGGCGTGCCTTTAGTCCATTGTTATGGACACGGCCTAGGGGAGCACACCCCGACAGAAAAGCCGAAGCTGTGGATCAGCAAAAAAAACAACATGTCGGTAAATCTTAATTCATTCATACCGCAGGAGGGTACCAGCGAGTCTGGAGAGTCCCTCCGTGCTACGGCACGCAAGCCCCACGAATCTGCGGGGGGCAAAGACTACCGGTGTGTTGCGGGTGAGGGGCCCGAGAAGGGCGGAGTGTGTGTGGTGGCTGCAGAAGGCGGCGTCGAAGTGGTGCCTGAGAAGGGCGGAGTAGAGATTGTGCCCCAGGTGGACGGAGTAGGTACGGTGGCCGTGCGGGGTGAGGTGGCTGTAGTGGTCAAGGAGGTCGCGGCAGTTTCGGTGCCCGATAAGGACAAAGCTGGAGTTAAGGCTTTTGTGCCCGAAAGTGGAGCAATAGCGCTCAAGAGCGCTAAGGTAGTTCTCGAGCGGTTGGACCTGGCGGAATGCGCGTCCGTTATCAGTGGAAGGTCCCGCTCGGTGTCTACATCTTCACGGGGTCGCTTTTGGGTGGCTTCGGAATCGGAGGCGGAGAGCTGTATGTCGATAGGATCGATCGATCAGGGTAAAAATATAAGAACAGACAACAGGAAGTACCGGAAGAGACCCAGAAGTAGGAACAGTAACTCTGGCTCTTCTGGAACTGAGGAGAATCCGAAGATCAAAATAACTTCGGCCCGGCGTCAAGAGCTCCGGCTAGATGCGGAGGAGGCTGTCGTTGCTATGGCGAAAATGGTGCAAAGGGCAAACTCCAGGCTCTCAGACTCCCCGGAATTGGCAAGATCCAAGATTGACGGCCCATTGGTGCAAGACCTACAGCACCAAGTGGAAAATAGCCTAGCTATAATCAACAAAGTCGCCAGTAGGTCCGGCAACCTTAAGGGCACATTCACAAAAGCCCTTAAGGAGGCCGCTGGCGCCATAAACACGGCTATGGGGATGTTGGCTAATAAGACTGCCAACGAAGAAGTCATTCAGTTGCGCGCGGTGAACACCCGCTTAACTGGAGAACTTGCTGAGTTGCGTAAGGAGATGGCTCTTATGAGAGTTGAATTAGAGCGTTCTAGAGTCGTGAGGCGGGAACCTGAGGGTGAAGGGAGGAAAGAGGACGTAGCTCGTTCAGTGATGGTGCAGGTAAGCACATTGCTGAACACACGGCTGGCGGCGCTGGAGGATAGGCTTCTTCCGGCCAAACCAGTACGCCCTCCACTGGCGGCGGATAGGAAGCGCCAGGCAGCCGCCTCAGAGGTAGTGGCGGAGCCCACTGTGGCGACCCTGGCTGCGCCAGCAAACTCAGCTCCGAAGCACAAGCAAGCGCTAACGAAGGCAAAGGCGAAGAAAAATAAGACGCTAAAACAAGCCCCAAAATCGACGCCAGTGGAGCCACGTCCTCTGCCTCCTGCCCCGGCTAAATTGACCGAGGGTTGGAGTATGGTGGTGCGAAAGGGGAAATCGAAGACGACAGCAGCCCAGGCTAAGCAGACAACGCAGAAGGCGAAAACTGCTAGCCGCCCAAAGCTGCGTCCGCCACGATCGGCGGCTGTAACACTTACATTACAGCCGACCGCCGTCCAGAAAGATTTATCGTATCGTGCCGTCCTTACCCAGATCAAACAGACGGTGAAATTGGACGATCTGGGTATTAAGGACGTGCGACTTAGGGTTACCTCTACTGGTGCTAGGGTTCTGGAGCTACCTGGCACCAATAGCGGTGAGAAGGCGGATGCCCTTGCCCAACGGCTGCGTGGCGTGCTCGACGCAAATGAGGTGCTGGTTGCAAGACCGACGAAATGCGCTGAGTTGCGGATCAGTGGCCTGGACGACTCTGCCACTTCAGAGGAGGTGGCGCAGGCCATAAGCCGGGTCGGCGGGTGTGATGTCGGCTCGGTAAAAACAGGTGAGATCCGGCAGGACCGCAACGGCTTAGGCACAGTCTGGGTCCGCTGCCCTATTGTAGCGGCAAAAAAGGTGAGTGGGTCGCGGCTGCTGGTGGGCTTCGTGTCGGCGCGGGTGCAACTGCTGCAACAGCGAGTCCGGCGATGTTTCCGCTGCCACGACGTTGGTCATGTGGCAGCGAAGTGCAGCAGTGCACTAGACCGGAGCCAGCAGTGCTTCAGGTGCGGCCAAGCCGGGCACAAGCAACACCAGTGCTCGGCGGCACCTCACTGCCCGGTCTGCGAGGCGGCTGGACAGCCCGCAGACCATAAGGTGGGAAGCGCTGCATGCGCCAGAGCCAGCACCTCAAGGAAAAGGAGGGACGGCAGGAAAGGGGGGAAGGGGCCATCAGTGGCCGAACCAAATGCCCCAGCCAGGCAAGAGGAGGTGCAACACATGGACACCAAATAATGGCTCTCCGTGTGTTGCAGGCGAACATAAACCACTGCGCCCGGGCCCAGGACTTATTGGTCCAAAGCCTGGCGCAGTGGTCTATTCAGGTGGCGGTTGTTGCGGAGCCCTACAGTGTCCCCGCACGCGATAACTGGGTCGCAGACAACACCGGGGTGGTGACTATTATCACCCAGGTAGCTGCGGGCTCCCCACCTTTCTCACGTGTCGAGAAGGGTGCGGGATGCGTCGCGGCACTTGTCGGCGATCTAGTTGTCGTCGGTGTCTACTTTTCCCCCAATCGAACTCTAGCGGAGTTTGAAGAGTTCCTAATCCGCTTGGGGGAAATGATAGACCGACATCGTCCGGCGGAGGTGCTGGTCGCGGGGGACCTCAACGCTAAGTCGAGCGTGTGGGGCTCTGCAACGACGACTGAGCGTGGTACGACGCTCTCGGAGTGGGTAGTTGCCTCTGGTTTGTCTGTACTCAATCGGGGGACGACCAACACCTGCGTGCGAAGGCTGGGCGGGTCCGTGGTGGACGTAACGTTCGCGAGCCCGGCCCTAGCGCGCCGTGTTCACGGTTGGCGAGTGTTGGATGATGTGGAGACTCTCTCGGACCATCTCTACATCCAATTTGAGATCTCCACTCATCTGACGGTGCCGTCAGCTGTAGGTCGTACCTCGCGAGAGGACGGACCGCGGTGGCAACTGAGGTGCCTCGACAAGGGACTTCTGGAGGAAGCTGCGATAGTGCAAGCCTGGCTGCGCCAGAGCTTGGCGTCTGCAGAAGACGCCGCAAACTGGGCGCAGAGGTCAATGACGCGTATCTGCGACGCGTCAATGCCCCGCTCCGGGCGCCGCCCTCAACGGCGGCAAGTGTACTGGTGGTCGGGTGAGATCGCTCAATTGCGCAACATCTGCATTGAGGCGAGACGCCTTTACACGCACTATCGCAGGCGGGCACGCCGGCAGCAGGAGGAGGAGGACCGGTTGTACTGCGCCTACGTCGAGGCGAAGAAAGCGCTGCAGGAGGAGATCGGTCGTGCGAAAGGCGAGGCGCACGACGAAGCTCTCGCGGGGATAGACCGGGACCCGTTCGGAACGCCGTACCGGGTGGGGGGCGGGAAGCCCCGGACTTGGGCCCCGCCTTTGACGCAGACACTCCCGCCGGATACTCTCCGAGGGGTGCTGTCGTCTCTGTTCCCGCAGCGGGCCAATTTTACACCTCCATCAATGGCCTGCCCTGCAGCGCAAGAGGAGGAGGACGAGAGCCTCGTACCAGAGGTCCTGGAGGAAGAGATGGAGGAAGCGGTGAGGCGATCTCGGGGCAAAACCACCGCCCCAGGGCTCGACGGCATTCCCGGGCGCGTAGTTGCATTGGCCCATTCTATCTTGGGGCCAAGCATTCGAGGGCTATTTACTGCCTGTCTGGCTCAAGCCATAATTCCACAGTGGTGGAAGACAGGCAGACTAGTCCTCATCAAGAAGGAGGGGCGCCCGGCGGAGTCAGCTTCGGCTTATAGGCCGATTGTGCTGTTGAGCGAGATCGCCAAGCTATTCGAGAGGGTGGTATCGAGGAGGCTACAGCAGCACCTCGAGAGGACAGGTCCAAACCTCTCGGACAGCCAGTATGGCTTCCGAAGTGGACGCTCCACGGTGGATGCCATACTGCAGGTGAAGTCCCATGCGCAGGACGCAGTGGCTCGGGGCGAAGGAGTCTTGGCGGTGTCTTTAGACATCGCCAACGCTTTTAACTCCATGCCCTGGCCCTGCATCAATGAGGCACTCATTTATCATCGTGTGCCTCCATACCTGCGCCACATCATCGGGGCTTACCTCTCCGAGAGGTCTGTGACCTTTCCTGGAAGCTCAGGCTGGGGAGCTTGGGAGGTGTCGTGCGGTGTTCCACAGGGATCGGTGCTGGGTCCGATCCTCTGGAACATCGGTTACGACTGGGTGCTTCGTGGTAGCACCCTGCCGGGGGTAAAGGTCCTCTGCTACGCTGATGACACGCTGGTCTTAGCGCAGCAGAGGACCTATCGCGAGGCAGCAGTGCTCGCGACAGCTGGCGTGGCTCACGTCGTCGGGCGGATTCGGCGGCTGGGTCTGGAGGTTGCACTAGACAAGTCTGAGGCAATCTACTTCAATGCTCCGAGGAGGGCCGCTCCACCAGAGGCCCACATCGTCGTCGGCGGGGTGACGATTGAAGTGAAGAGGAGCATGAAGTACCTCGGACTTGTCTTGGACAACAGGTGGAGTTTTCGGGACCATTTTATCCGAATGGTCCCGAGGCTGTTGAAGACAGCGGGGGCCTTGGCGCGCCTTTTGCCCAACGTAAGTGGGCCGCGCGCCTCCAGCCGTCGGCTGTACACCGGAGTGGTCCGATAGATGGCGCTGTAAGGTGCTCCCGTATGGGCGGACGCCCTGAACCGGCAAAACGTCGCCCTGCTGCGACGGGCGCAGAGGGTGATGGCCATCAGGGTGATACGGGGGTACAGGACCATCTCCGGTGAGGTGGCGTGTGTGCTGGCAGGAGTCCTGCCGTGGGACCTGGACGCGATTGCTCTGGCGTCGGTCTATTGCCGGCGTCGAGGTCTTGCGTCCGGGGCTTCGGCAAGGTCAGCACCACAGGAGGAGGCGCGGGATGCCGCATTGCAAGAGTGGGAGTCCCGGCTGGCAACACCAACCGCCGGCCGGAGGACGATCGAGGCAGTTCGTCCAGTTTTCCGCCAGTGGTTAGCGAGGCGTCATGGCGTCCTAACCTTCCGCACCACACAGGTACTCTCAGGGCACGGTTGCTTTGGGAGATATCTGTGTCGGGTCGCTGGGAGGGAGCCCGACACCCGCTGCCACCACTGCGACTGCCTCGAAGAGACGGCCCAGCACACGCTGGAGGTGTGCCCAGCCTGGGCATCTCAACGTCGCGCATTGCGCGACGTCATAGGGGACGACCTTTCCCTGCCGGCCGTAGTCAAGGCCATGGCCGGCAGCGAGACGTCGTGGGACGCGGTCTCTTCCTTCTGCGAGGCAGTGGTGCTCGAGAAGGAGGCGGCGGAGCGGGCGAGGGAGGCTTCTTCCGAACTCGCCGTCCGCCGCAAAAGACCGGATCGCCGGAGGGCGGCACACGATCGCCGCCTTCCGCCCTAATCGGCCAGAGGGCGGTCAGCTTGGGGAAGCTGATCGCCTACCAACCTGGCCCGAGTAGGCGCGCGCAGGTTGCTCCCGCGCGCTACTCAGAGCAGGCCGTCGAGGGTGGCCCACCACCCCCGACTCCGAGACGTGCCTAGCAGGCTCCCGTCGCCGAGGCTATGGACGAATCCATGGCACCCATAGCCCCGGCCTGTGACGGTCGAGGAGGAGCACCGTGAGGTTTTAGTGGGTAGTGTGGACGGCCTATATCTGCCGGTCCATTAGTCCCACATAACCCGCTCGAGTCCCCACTCGGGTGGTGTACCCGTAAAAGGGTTTCCTCACGATAAAAAAAAAAAAAAAAAAAAAAAAAAAAAAAAAAAAAAAAAAAGGTTAGGTTAGGTTAGGTTAGGTTAGGTTAGGTTAGGTTCCCAAGGGAGTTGCTGGTCCTCCTACTGGGCGCGTCCCCAGGTGGCGGATAGGGGAAACCACTCGCTCTCGCGGGCGGGTGGACCGGGAGTTTTTCCCGGCGCGGACCAAAACCAGCAAGGCATGGGCGTGCCTTTAGTCCATCGTTATGGACACGGCCTAGGGGAGCACACCCCGACAGAAAAGCCAAAGCTGTGGATCAGCAAACCAAACAACATGTCGGCAAGTCATAATTCTTTAATACCGCAGGAGGGTACCAGCAATGGAGAATCCCTCCGTGCTACGGCACGCAAGCCCCACGAATCTGCGGGGGCAAAGGCTTACGATGTGTTGCGGGTGAGGGGCCCGAGAAGGGCGGAGAGTGTGTGGTGGCTGCGGAAGGCGGCGTCGAGGTGGGGCCCGAGAGGGGTGGAGTTGTTGCAGTGGCCGAGCAGGGTGGAGTAGTCGTGGTGGCCGAGGAGATTGCAACGGTGGTGGTGCCCGATAAGGGCGTAGTTGAAGATAGCGTGCCTATTGGAGGTGATGCTGAGGCTTCTGAGCCTAAAAGAGGAGTTACTGCACTGAAGAGTGCCAAGGTGGTTCTCGAGCGGCTGGACCTATCGGAATGTGCATCCATCATAAGTGGAAGGTCCCGCTCGATGTCAACATCGTCACGGGGTCGCTTTTGGGCGGCCTCAGAATCGGAGGCGGAGAGCTGCATCTCGATGAGGTCGCAGACGTCGAATGTGGAGGCCAGGAAGTATCGGAAGAGACCCAGAAGTAGAAACAGCAACTCTGGCTCTTCGGGGACTGAGGAGACGAGGGACAGGCCAAAAGTCAAGGCTACAGCGGTTAGGCGTCAAGAGCTTCGGCTTCATGCAGAGGAGGAAGTTGCCGCTATAGCAGAATCGGTGCAGAGGGCAAACTCCAGGCTCTCGGACACCCCAGGCTTAGTAAGACCGAAAATTGATGGTCCTTTGGTGCAAGACCTGCAGCACCAAGTTGCGCATAGCCTGGCCATTATTAATAAAGTGGCCAGTAGGTCCGGCAATCTTAAGGGCACTTTTACAAAAGCCCTTAAGGAAGCCGCTGGCGCTATTAATACGGCTGTGGAAATACTAGCCAACAAGACAGCAAACGAGGAGGTGGCACAGTTACGCGCGACGAACACCCGCCTAACTGAAGAGATCACAGAGCTGCGAAAGGAAATGGCTCTTATGAGAGCCGACCTAGAGCGTTCTGGAGCCGTGAGGCGGGAACCCGAGAGGAAGGAGGACGTTGCTCGTTCAGTGATGGTGCAGGTAAGCACATTACTGAACACGCGGCTGGCGGCGCTGGAGGATAGGCTTCTTCCGGCTAAACCAGTGCGCCCTCCATTGGCGGCGGATAGGAAGCGCCAGGCAGCCGTCTCTCGGGTAGTGGGGGAGTCTACTGTTGCGACCCTGGTGGCGCCCGCAAACCCGCCTCCGAAGCAGAAGCAGGCGCCGAAAAAGAAAATAAGGCTTCGAAGAAAGCTCCACAACCGACGTCACCGGAGCCACGACCGCTACCTCCTGCTCCGGCTCAATTGACCGAGGGTTGGAGTGTCGTTGTGCGTAAGGGGAAGTCGAAGGCGACGGCAGCCCAGGCGAAGCAGAACACGCAGAAGGCGAAATCTGCTAAACGCCCAAAGCTGCGTCCGCCACGATCGGCGGCTGTGACACTCACTTTACAGCCAGCCGCCGCCCAGAAGGAGATATCCTACCGTGACGTCCTTACCCAAATAAAGCAAGCCGTGGAATTGGACGATCTGGGTATACAGGACGTGGCGGCTCAGGGTAGCCTCTACTGGTGCCAGGGGTTCTGGAGTTACCTGGCACCAATAGCGGTGAGAAGGCGGATGCTCTCGCCCAACGGCTGCGGGTGGTGTTCGACGCGAGTGACGTGCTGGTCGCAAGACCGGTGAAGTGTGCAGAGTTGAGGGTCAGTGGCCTAGACGACTCTGCAACTTCAGAGGAGGTGGCGCACGCTGTGAGCCGAGTCGGAAGCTGCGATGTCGGATCTGTGAAGGTGGGAGAGATCCGGCAGGACCGCAACGGCTTAGGCACAGCCTGGGTCCGCTGCCCTATTGCAGCGGCTAAAAAGGTCAGTGGGTCGCGGCTCCTTGTGGGCTTCGTGTCGGCGCGGGTGCAACTGCTGCAACAGCGAGTCCGGCGTTGTTTCCGCTGCCACGATGTTGGCCATGTGGCAGCGAAGTGTAGCAGTGCACTCGATCGGAGCCAGCAGTGCTTCAGGTGCGGCCAAGCCGGGCACAAGCAGCACCAGTGCTCGGCGGCACCTCACTGCCCGGTCTGCGAGGCGGCAGGACAGCCCGCAGACCATAAGGTGGGAAGCGCTGCATGCGCCAGGGCCGGCACCTCGAGGAAGAGGAGGGACGGCAGGAAGGGAGGAAGGGTGCCAGCGGTGGCCAATCCAGATGCCCCAGTCAGGCAAGAGGAGGTGCAACACATGGACACCAAATAATGGCTCTCCGTGTGTTGCAGGCGAACATAAACCACTGCGCCAGGGCCCAGGACTTATTGGTCCAAAGCCTGGCGCAGTGGTCTATTCAGGTGGCGGTTGTTGCGGAGCCCTACAGTGTCCCCGCACGTGATAACTGGGTCGCAGACAACACCGGGGTGGTGGCTATTATCACCCAGGTAGCTGCGGGATCCCCGCCTTTCTCACGAGTCGAGAGGGGTGCGGGATGCGTCGCGGCACTTGTCGGCGATCTAGTTGTCGTCGGTGTCTACTTTTCCCCCAATCGAACTCTTGCGGAGTTTGAAGAGTTCCTAATCCGCTTGGGGGAAATGATAGACCGACATCGTCCGGCGGAGGTGCTGGTCGCGGGGGACCTGAACGCGAAGTCAAGCGTGTGGGGCTCCGCAACGACGACTGAGCATGGTACGACGCTCTCGGAGTGGGTAGTTGCCTCTGGTTTGTCTGTCCTCAATCGGGGGACGACCAACACCTGCGTGCGAAGGCTGGGCGGGTCCGTGGTGGACGTAACGTTCGCGAGCCCGGCCCTAGCGCGCCGTGTTCACGGTTGGCGAGTGTTGGATGATGTGGAGACTCTCTCGGACCACCTCTACATCCAATTCGAGATCTCCACTCATCCGACGGTGCCGTCAGCTGTAGGTCGCTCCTCGCGAGAGGACGGACCGCGGTGGCAACTGAGGTGCCTCGACAAGGGACTTCTGGAGGAAGCTGCGATAGTGCAAGCCTGGCTGCCCCAGAGCTTGGCGTCTGCAGAAGACGCCGCAATCTGGGCGCAGAGGGCGATGACGCGTATCTGTGACGCGTCAATGCCCCGCTCCGGGCGCCGCCCTCAACGGCGGCAAGTGTACTGGGGGTCGGGAGAGATCGCTCAATTGCGCAACATCTGCATTGAGGCGAGACGCCTTTACTCGCACTATCGCAGGCGGGCACGCCGGCAGCAGGAGGAGGAGGACCGGCTGTACTGCGCCTACGTCGAGGCGAAGAAAGCGCTGCAGGAGGAGATCGGTCGTGCGAAAGGCGAGGCGCACGACGAAGCTCTCGCGGGGATAGACCGGGACCCGTTCGGAACGCCGTACCGGATGGTGCGCGGCAAGCTCCGGACTTGGGCCCCGCCTTTGACGCAGACACTCCCGCCGGATACTCTCCGAGGGGTGCTGTCGTCTCTGTTCCCGCAGCGGGCCAATTTTACACCTCCATCAATGGCCCGCCCTGCAGCGCAAGAGGAGGAGGACGAGAGCGTCGTACCAGAGGTGCTGGAGGAAGAGCTGGAGGAAGCAGTGAGGCGATCTCGGGGCAAAATCACCGCCCCAGGGCTTGACGGCATTCCCGGGCGCGTAGTTGCTTTGGCCCATTCTATCTTGGGGCCAAGCATTCGAGGGCTATTTACTGCCTGTCTGGCTCAAGCCATAATTCCACAGTGGTGGAAGACAGGCAGACTAGTCCTCATCAAGAAGGAGGGGCGCCCGGCGGAGTCAGCCTCGGCTTATAGGCCGATTGTGCTGTTGAGCGAGATCGCCAAGCTATTCGAGAGGGTGGTAGCGAGGAGGCTACAGCAGCACCTCGAGAGGACAGGTCCAAACCTCTAGGACAGTCAGTATGGCTTCCGAAGTGGACGCTCCACGGTGGATGCCATACTGCAGGTGAAGTCCCACGCGCAGGACGCAGTGGCTCGGGGCGAAGGAGTCTTGGCGGTGTCTTTAGACATCGCCAACGCTTTCAACTCCATGCCCTGGCCCTGCATCAATGAGGCACTCATTTACTATCGGGTGCCTCCATACCTGCGCCGCATCATCGGGGCTTACCTCTCCGAGAGGTCTGTGACCTTCCCTGCAAGCTCCGGCTGGGGAGTTTGGGAGGTGTCGTGCGGTGTTCCACAGGGATCGGTGCTGGGTCCGATCCTCTGGAACATCGGTTACGACTGGGTGCTTCGGGGCAGCACCCTGCCGGGGGTAAAGGTCCTCTGCTACACTGATGACACGCTGGTCTTAGCGCAGCAGAGAACCTATCGCGAGGCAGCAGTGCTCGCGACAGCTGGCGTGGCTCACGTCGTCGGGCGGATTCGGCGGCTGGGTCTGGAGGTTGCACTAGACAAGTCTGAGGCAATCTATTTCAACGCTCCGAGGAGGGCCGCTCCACCAGAGGCCCACATCGTCGTCGGTGGTGTGACGATCGAGGTGAAGAGGAGCTTGAAATACCTCGGACTTGTCTTGGACAACAGGTGGAGTTTTCGGGACCATTTTATACGAATGGTCCCGAGGCTGTTGAAGACAGCGGGGGCCTTGGCGCGCCTTTTGCCCAACGTAAGTGGGCCGCGCGCCTCGAGCCGTCGGCTGTACACCGGAGTGGTCCGATCGATGGCGCTGTACGGTGCTCCCGTATGGGCGGACGCCCTGAACCGGCAAAACGTCGCCCTGCTGCGGCGGGCGCAGAGGGTGATGGCCATCAGGGTGATACGGGGGTACAGGACCATCTCCGGTGAGGTGGCGTGTGTGCTGGCAGGAGTCCTGCCGTGGGACCTGGACGCGATTGCTCTGGCGTCGGTCTATTGCCGGCGTCGGGGCCTTGTGTCCGGGGCCGCAGCAAGGTCAGCACCACAGGAGGAGGCGCGGGATGCCGCAATGGAAGAGTGGGAGTCCCGGCTGGCAACACCAACCGCCGGCCGAAGGACGATCGAGGCAGTTCGTCCAGTTTTCCGCCAGTGGTTAGCGAGGCGTCACGGCGTCCTAACCTTCCGCACCACGCAGGTGCTCACGGGGCATGGTTGCTTCGGGGGTTACCTGTGTCGGATCGCTGGGAGGGAGCCCGATGCCCGCTGCCACCACTGCGAC